>OX637392.1:4387500-4987500 GCA_951799425.1 Ilex aquifolium
CTGGCCATCTGAAGTTGAAAGCTGGAATCGCACGGGTTTTATATCCCAACCATGGACATGCTCAGAGTTGCAGACTCGGCGACCAAACCTCTTGGAGGCCCGTCCTAACTGTAGCCTGAAGAATAGGCTATATGTCCCCGCTGGAAATGGGAACTCGAGCTCTCCATCAACTTCAAACCACCAGATTTGCTGGAGGTATGCAACTGCACAGAATCTACAAAGAGGAAACGAGTCCAACTTAGACCAATTCGTCTCTCTTCCTTTTACTAAACACTTATAATGCACCAACTAAAATTGAAAGAAAAACGAGCATGCCCAGTATCTGGTAAAAAATAAGTAACAGTATGAGCATAGTTTCACGAGGTAGAGACACAACACCTTTCTGGCTTTTTCAAAATAAGAACTTCAAAACATGTTAAGGTTAGCACATGCATATGCATCAAAATTCGAATAGGATTTCATTCCAATAGCGCGACTTTAGGTATTCATATACCTACAATCTTGGAATCCAACTTCAACTACGATGAAAATCATCCAACACGCAAAGATTCTGGTACACATATATGATAGATGAATTCACAATCACAGAAGGCAGACAAGGTTTTTGACCAAAACCAATTTATCCCCCTAATCACGGGCAGAATTCATCATAAAGAAATCAAGATCTAGACTCCCAAGGCTAGCTAGATAACAGGCTTCAGCAACTACAAAACCACATGCAGGGCATATTACACTATCAGATTCACACACTTGATCACAACATCACATGCTATAAGAACCACAGATTAAAAGACAAAACGAAATCAATTAACCTACTAAGAAATGCCCCAAACAGGTGGATTTGATCAGCCAATCTAAAACATATGCTTAAAAGAATATCAAACTCTTGGTTTTATGAAAATCAATAGAAAAAACAAAACAAATCTATTTTTCTTAAATACTTACTGAGATTCCTCGGTTGGAATTCGACTCCAGTACCTCCGATCATCGATCCCTGTTATCGCTAACCCATTTGATGCAATTGACAAACAAATTCTTCCTGTACTCTTATCCAACCAAGCTTTCTGCACATAACCCAAATCAACAAACCCATCAACAAACATCAACGATTACACAACATAAGGCCACTTATTCTTCTTCCTATTCAACAAAACAAAAATTATTTCAGATTTTTCTAAAAACCTAAGGGCCGTTTGGTATCATTTTCCATAGTTTTTTTCAATTACTAAAAACACAACATCATCAATGATAAGTCATAAGCCTTTTTTTTCTTTTTTCAAGTTTCAATAAGAACTTTTGAGATCAAAATCAATTTTGGGTAATTGATATCAAAATCAACCCAAAATCCATTTGTTTGTTTGGGTCTGACCCAAAACTTCGGAAACAAGATTATAAATGTTCACCAAACATTTCCATCAAAGCAGTTTTGGCTTGTTTTTGTTTTCGAAAATCACAAAAAGATATACCACACAGACCTATATGCACAGTATTTAACAAAAAGAAAAAGGATTTTAGAATAAAAATCACACCTTTGTGCCTCCATCAAGAGAATTGAGTCGACAAAGCCTGGCATAAATATCTCTTTTACACAATTTCTCAGGAAAATCATCAAACACTCTTTCGATCACAGACCCATAATTCAAAGGCAATTTGGATTCCCAAACAAAATCTGCTGCTGAAGCACCTCGAAAGGCCCTATTAAGAAGAGCGAGTCTACAGATCTCCGGTGGGTCTAAATACCCCAGAATCGACGCCACACAGCTCTCCGGCAAGTCCCCAAGATTGGGTTTCGAAGGAACAGTAGCTCTGTTGGTGCACATGTTGCTGAAAAAGGAAAACGAAGAACCCATGGAAAAATGGTTACTACAGATCAAGAACCTTGATGGGTTTTGTAAAGAAAATAGAGTTGCTGGCTTTTTTGAAATTGTAAATATACGGATATAGAGATATAGGGATAGAAAGATATGATGAGAGAGAGAGAGAGAGAGAGAGAGAGAGAGAGAGAGCTGGAATAGAGGCGAGATATCAGTGGTAAGAGTTGGTTATATAGATGGACGCGTACGTAGTTGGTCGTTCACTTGTTCTTTCTCAACGAGCCCGTGCGTTGGGATTAGGGTGACTGGAGGGAGGGAGAGATAGAGAGAGTATGGATAGACACGTAGATTAGGGAAGTTGTTAATGGGAGTGGTTTTAGAGGGAGGATTAACTATAGATTATCTGGATCTATGGGGATAATTGCTGGATTTGGGTAGGCTGTCCTTGATTTTCCTTTTTGAGATTACGGCTGATAATTGAGTCAAATTATTTGAGTTCGGCTCAGTTCGATTAGGACTCGATTCAAGTTCGAGTAAAGTTAAATAATTTTTTAGACTCGTTAGGAATGACTTATGTAAAATAATCAAAATACTCGTGTTCAGCTCGAGTTCGACTCATTTTGTGCTCAGCTCGGCTCAACTCATTTTTTAAACGTGTCAAACTTGAACAATTTTTTAAACTCGTTTAAAAAACCGATCTCGATTAAAAACCCTATTTGAAATACTTCTTGAGATCTAAATTTACTCTAATATATTTTTTCTTCCGTCGTGTTTCATGACACATTATCTATCACGAGGAACTCATATATATACATTAGGTTCTACTTAGATACACGACAGATAATTTATCAAAAAAAATATAAAGAAAATGTATTAAAGGTTTTCTCACTTCTATTTCTTGTGATAAAATTTAAATCCATGAGGCAAACACTAGTATGTAATTAGGGATTGTAAGAAAAAGATGAGGGCTTATTATTATTTTTTTTCTCTAGCTAGCGACGTATGGAACATCACCCAAATGCCACAATAGTGCAACGCCACAATAGTGCAATGCATGAGAGGCTTATCTAGAAATTGATGGTTATAGTAAAATATATGCCTCCCCAATAGTCAGCATCAAAAACTTAAAGATCAAACTATTCAAGATTCGAGAACCATTTGATTTAGATCTGTTTCAAGGTTCAAAATTTTAAATTGAGCGATTCTTTCAATTAGATTATGTAGAATATGTATACTTCCCCTTTTTTTCCCCATTGTGTGGCTAGGGCTGAAATTATAGTTAATTATGATTTATTTGCCTCAAGTTACTAATTTGCAGATTCAATTATGACCCAAAAAAAAAAGATTTGGGTCGACATTAAAATGGTATGATAGATCGCCAAAAATCTTTTTTTTTGAAGTAATTCCATCGAATTTTATTTTGTAGTAATTTTAGTAACATACTAAAAAAGAGGTTGGGGATACTATGACATGAGTACTTTGATAAAAAGCTTTTATCCATGGAGAACTTCACTCATCACCATCAATGCAGTATCACTGTTATATTGAATATTAAGGGTAATTCATGTCTGAAGACACGATATAATGTGAATAGTTTTGCGAGGAATACTGGTGACCATTAAATGAGTCTATTTGAAATCGTTGAATAAACTTATTGAAGTCTGCTCTGTTTTATATTAAAGATTATAAATTTACTATTTCACCTAAATTGTGTGTGAGAAAGAGAGAGAGAGTCATTTTACTCAAAAAGAGATGTTAGTTTAAAGTAGCTATATATAAATATACTAGGAGTAATCCGTACCTGAAGACACGATGTAATATGAATGGTTTTGAGAGGGATGTTGGTGACCATTAGATGAGTCTATTAAAGATCGTCGAATGATTTTATTGAAACATGCCCTTATTTTATATTATAGATGTATATATGCACTACAATAAGGAGCCTTTGCCAAAAGGCAATACTTGTTAAATGTGCATGGTACATGCTATTTTTTTTTATTAAAGGGTGTTTAGGCTTGTGTCGATTACTCTTTCGAGTTCAGCGGCTGACCACGGTAATTTGAGCTGGGTTAAAACATGTTCTTAAAGGATTAAACATAAGATCCCTGAGTTACTAAATGTCAAATTTAATCACTGAACCACTCCGAATTGTGTATGTTTAATGTGCGATCAATAGGTTTCTTCTCTACCCCTCTCTTACTCTCTCTCATGAATTAGACTTTTTTGATTCCTTCCCTCACTTTGAATGTTTATTCTCCTCCATTCTTTGGGTAGTTTCGGTTTCCCATAAAACTACTAAATGGCAACAATGATTGAAAACCACTAACCATATAAAAAACCTATTTATTTTTACACTTACCTATGCATACACATATAATATCATACTAGGTTGTATCAAACTATCAACATATGTCTCGATAGTTGAATTCAAATTCAATCAACCCAACAAACAATGACAAACTGACATCCAATCACCACAACGTGTGTCTGAGTCAGCAAAACCAAATATCCTGTTTTTGCCACATAGGTACACATGCCACCAAGTTAATTACACTTTCGTATATGGATAAAGTTAGACGGTGGAGGAATTTGCATTAATACTCTATACTAATGTTCTATTCTTAATGTTCAATAAATAAAAAAGAAAAAGTATAAAGAGGATAGAATATTAAGAAAGAAAACTCATTTTGGGTCATGGGTTTGATTCCTTCAAGGTTTTTTATATTCTCTTGATTCTTTCTTCCTAAATTTTCATTTTCTATTTGTTTTTTTTTTTTTTAAAAAACACTTTACCAACACCCATGTTCTCCATGATAGGGATGCAATGCTTTTTGTTTGTTTTTTCCTCCTATGGAAAATGTGCATTATTATAAAGCTGCTAAAAATTAACAAAAAGTTGTAAAGGTGCTAGAATCTTAGGGCAGGTGAAACCTAGGCATAATTATTGTTTCTTCTTTTTGCTTTTTTTAGTGATTTATGTTTGGTCACTATTGTGGTTTTCAAATGAGTGGGTTATTTTCACCCCTTAAATCTTTTTTTTCTATTTTATTTAATTATTTTATTTCAAATTATTAAGTTTATACCATATATACTCACCCAATTAGTTACTACACCCACCTCGTCTATATTCACTAATTAAAAATTAAATTCATTCAATTTTATTTCAACCTACTATATGAGCAATTATTAAAATTTCGTTTTGGTGTATTATTTCAGTACAAAAATATTTCAGAAGCAGAATAAAAATTAGTAATTATTTTTAAAATATTAGTCAAAATATACCAAAATATGTTAAAACACCTCAAAATATTTCAAAGACATTGGTGAAAATATATCAAAATATCTCAAAACACCTCGAAATATTAAAATTTTGCTTCAATTACTACTTTTATTTCTGTTTCTTTGACATATATTTAATAATTTAATTGAATGAGTATACATGGGATGAACTTATTAATTATTAGGGTGGGTATAGATGGGTGAACTTAGAAGTTTGAAGTAAAATGATTAAATACGGTGAAAAAATAGATTTAAGGGTGAGAATAACCCGAACTTTTTCAAACGTTTTCTATTCCTCAATAATCTGACATAATTAAATTCAATAAATATCTCTAGATACAAGCACCCTTTTGCTTTTTTTTTTTTGGTTTAAGGCAACATGAGGAAAGCCATTATCAACAAGAGAAGAAGGGCCACATCCAACAATTAGGAAATGTCTCATCTAAATTTGGGAGAAAAAAAGTTGGGTATCCATTGTACCAAGTTGTCATCAGTATTTTATATAGAATTGATTCTCATTTTGTTTATGGCACAATGCACCTTTACATATCCTGATTCTGATATTCAAGGATCAAAATTTTATTTTTGTGCATTGTTTCTGTTATTTAGGAAATAGAAACGTTTCGACCTGTGTTGGAAACAGAATGAAAAATAAAACAAAAAATTTAACAATTATTTTTTCAAAACATTGATCGAAATATACTAAAGTATCTTGAAATACCTTGAAACATTTCGAAACAATTGAGCAAATGCATTGAAACATTATCAAACACTTCGAAGTATTAGAATTTCGATTTCATCACTGATTCGCTTTGATTTCCTTAAAAACAAAAACATTTCGGACGTTTTAAAACGAAATTGTGATCGTTGCTTATATTCTAATCTTGTCAATATTAGATTTTAGGAAAATTTCGGTCACAATCCTTCTAATTTATCATTTTTTCAAGGACATCCTCTCAATTTTTTGAATAATTCATTAACATCCCCTAATGACCTTAACTAGAATACAATTTTACTAATTGCCCATGATATATTTTAGGAAAAACTTCATCCACACCCCCTCTAAATAGACATATTTTCAATGACACCTCCTTATTTTATGAATTTTTTCACTTATTAAAATTCGAGCTGACTAAAATTTAATTCCAACCGATTAAAAATTTATATTTAATTGACCCAAATTTTGACACGTAAAAACATATAAATTTTAATTGACTCAAATTTTAATACGTAAAAAATAAATTTTACTCAACTTAAATCGAGTTTTAATTGGCACGAATTTTAAAAAAAAAAAAATTTAATCAAATCGAATTTTAATCGACACTAACAGCTCGGGTTGAGCTTAAATTGACTCGAATTTTAATCGAATCGAATTTTAACTGGCACTAACAACTCGAGTTGAACTTAAATTGACTCGAATTTTAATCGAAGTTTATGTAGAAAGATTGTTTGGGATTTATGTAGGAGTAATTTTGATATTTTAGATAATTTTTTTTGTTAAAAATGATGGTTTAACTGCAGGAGTGTCAGTGATGTTTTGAATACCAGAAGGAGTGTATTTGAAAATATGATAAATTAAAGTGGTGTAATTAAATTTTTTCCTAAATTTTATCTTACATGGGTAAAACGAGGGTGAAGATGAAGCTAGACAGACAGAGACATGAAAATAATGGGAAAACGTTAAAGCCACAAATGATATCAAAACTTGTCAACATCTCAAGATATTTCAGCTATTAATGGACGGGGGTGGGCCTAATTGAAAGCAAGAACCATTAATATGACAACGATAATACAAGGAAAATATCCTAAAAATACTGTTCTTCCTACTTCTAATGTTTTTTTTGTCACTTGGGGTGTGAAATTTAGGTGGGAAATGGGAATGTGTCACTCATACATACATGTTTCCCTTAACATAGAACAAATTGGTCTCAATTAGCAAACCTTAAAAAGTTGTCTATAGTTGAGAGAGTGAAGATGTGATTCAGAAGCAATGAATCCTTCAAAACAGGACACACCGGTACAATTCAACCTCACATATTTTATTACAAATAAAGTAATTATGGCACCAGTGTGTTGTCTTGTGTTACGAAACGAAGCCACATACAATCAACAGAATGAAATAGAAAAAAAAAACTTGAAAAAAAAATATATAAATTTACATGATTCGTTTCAAAAGTTTATGTCTAAGGGGTACGGAAACTTGAGGAGAGAATGAAGACAAGGGAGCATAAAATTCTGTAAAAACAGTTGATATATGAGAAATGACAACATTAAAACAGTAAACCATAGTAATTTTTTCACAATAATTAATGTTATCTTAGTAGACTGATAGAGGAGTTTGGTGTTATTTTCTAATCAAATTTTGCAGCTGGACTGATGGGGAAAAGGTGGGAAAGTGGAGCCATCCAATACTTTTTTTTTTTTTTTGAAAGCTTTTTTTAATCTTTCTTTTCGAAAACAGTTTCGATGACAACGACACGACCGGGCGATATTGAATTAGGGATGATGCAGGAATCATAAGGCTAGAGAAACCTATAAGTAGTTTGTATTTTCTTATAACACAAGGGGCATTTCAGATTTGAGTCTTGTCCATTCAACTAATCTCATGAAAAGGATTTTATCTTTGCATTACATCCAGTTGTGACCATTGGCTTTGTAGCTACTGATACAATATGAGGGTGGCCAAGCCATTCTCAGATAATATAAGAACAAGACATGACATTACCACTGTCCTCTAATTTTCACTGATAGTGAGAGTGTTGGGGAAATTAGCATAATTATACATAATTTTACTTAACAAAATAATATTTAGATCACAAACTACAAGAATATGCAAATAAATATAAAATAACAATCAATTTAGAATAGAATAAAATAGATACTATAAATTAGAAAGAGCTGGTCTGCGAATCCGAGAATCGTGTGAACATTGTCCTCAAGCATTTGAGCCTTCTCGCGTGAGGGTACTGACGGACACCAGCGACTCCAAGATCAAACCCAGATGCTCGCAGCAGCATCTCCTCAATGGTCACGCCCACTGGAAGGAAGGGGTGAACCTGACTCGAATCAAAGTTGTCCAAAAAATAAACTAATACCAAATATTTGTAGGTATGCAAATGTAATAATAGGCAAAAAGAAATATGTAGAAAGAATAGCAAAACTCAGTGGAAGAGGAGCATGTAGGAAAAATGGTAAAACTACCCATCTTCTATCGAAATCAGTCACCTTGTTTTATAGACACTATCTTAATTACTCTTGAATAATAGACTTTAAAATATATTAGTATTAAGCCTATATCAATTTTATAATTAAATGGCATGAACATGCAAGAATTAAATTTCAATAGTAAAATTTAAAACTGAAAAATTAATACAAAATAATTAGTTATGTAGTTTTTAAAACTTTTATTTTAATTCATTCTAACAGAGAGTGCATCATCATTATAAATTGTGTTGTTCTCCTCCACTTTGTGTAGTGAATGCTTATCCAAGTTTACTAGAATTTGGGTTATTAAATGATTCCCAAACAGCTTGAGTTCGGTATAGGTTCATTCGAATTGTGAAATAAATCAAATTTGGTCGGATTCTTAAACTCGTTTTATAAATGAAACGAATTTAATTAACATGTAACTCAGCTCGAATAAGTTTAACTCCACTCAAATATATTCTTACTTATACATAATTCTAATTTTATTATCCATTTCAGTTTGAGTTCGGCTCGAGCTTAGAAGGTGATGCTGAGTCAAGCTTGAACAAGAATTCAAGTTTGACAGTCAAGCTCGAATCAAGTTTGAGCTCAACAAAGCTTAAACATACTCAATTTCGGCTTGATTAACGCTCCCACTAAGTTCGACTTGATTAAGTCTCCCACAAAGTTCGATTTGATTAAGTCTCCCACTAAGTTCGACTTGATTAACTCTTCCACCTCTTTTCATTAATGAATGTGTTTGTTTAGTAAGATAATGCTAGAAAATACAAGAAAGAGAAAATTTTAAAATTTTATATGTGTTTGTTTAGCATGAAATAGAAAATGATAGAAAAAATATTTTTTTACTATACTTAGATTTTCTCACATCTAACTAACTTTTTTTCTTGCAAAAAATACAAGAAAAAGCAAGAAAGTTGTGTTTAATGACCTAACTTTCATTTTTACCCTTATTTTTAAAAAATATTCAATTAGTTATTAATTTTAAAAAACTTTGCACAAATTAGACTAACCACATAATTTGGTGTAGAGATCAGAGTTCGAGTCAATTCTTGTCTTTGAATTAGATTATGAGCCAATTTATTTAAAATTTGAATAATAAAAAATATTTTTTCTTCTTTAGACCGAGTTAAAATAATTAAGGATAATTCAGACAATTAGAAAAAATTTCTTGTAACTTTCCTTTCTTTCAAACAATGGAATGAAATTATTTTAAAATTTTCTTAGAAGTTTTTCATACTAACCAAATGCATGCATGAAAATATATTTTCTTTTACTTTCTTTTCTTTTACTTCACTTTCTATCTCTTTCATTTTTCATCATCTTTTTCTTACTAACCAAACCAACCCTAATTAGAAACATGACACAAGAAAACATTCAAAAAAACAATGATGAATATCAAAAAACTACCGTTCTTCCTACTTTCAATTGTACATATGTCGGCACTTGGGATATGAAATTTGTACACGTTTCCTTAAAAGTAGAACAAATGTATCACAATGAACAACCTTGAATGTTGTGTACAGTTGAGAGGGGGGAAGATGTGGTTCAGAAGCTATGGGTGTTCAATACACTGTGTGGCCCCCTTGTGTTACGAAACGAAACCACAAATAATTTTAAAAATAATAATATAAAGACACGAATTTATCGTGATTGGGTTTATAATTTTTGTCCAAGGGCGTAGGACAGCGGCAAAGTTTTGATCTATTGCAAAGAGTTTTTTGAAACAAAACACACAAAAAAAAATGAATGAATCAAAATTACTCCAAGTGCAAAATATTTATGTAGTACGGATACCCTTTGTTTCGTAATAGAATTAAGTTTTCCCAAAAACGACACGATCGACGAGATTTAATTAGGGATGATGATGATGATGATGCAAAGAAAGAATGATAGGACTGGAGAAAGAAACCTATGCTGTTTGTATTTTCCTTTTGATTTTTTTTCAATGACTAAGACATCTTATTTTGGAGGCATTTCAGATTTGAGTCCGTTCCATTTAACTGTTCTCATGAATGGATTTGTCCTTAAGTCATATCCCATTGTGCCCCCATTGGCTTTATAGCGACTAAGGCAAGATGAGGCCAACCATTATCAGATAATTATGAGAACAAGACAAAGACACTACGACTGTCCATTGATATTTAGTGATACTGAATGACCAACAAAATGTAGTGCTCATCTACTTATTAGAATTCCTCTTTCTTTTCTTTTAACTTTAAAATGAGGCTCAAAAGTTAAGCACTTCTCTATCTTATGGTTGGCAATACAGATGAATCTAGACCACAATTTATAAGCACTTGGTTCCGCGAAATCAGGATTAGACATGGAAATTAGCTGCAAAGGACATTATTAACAAGTGGTAATTTTTACTTTTTTGGTAAGTAACAAGTAGCAAGTTTAAGCTCAAGACTATAGTTTATATGAGCCAAGAAGAAGAAGAAGAAGAAGATTGATTCCAGGTCTTGTCAGCGTCGGATGATATGTTGATCACTGAATAGCCTAATCGGAAACAGGATACAAGAAAAAAATTTCAAAAATACATTGATGAATATCATGAAGCTATACTATTCTTCCATATTGACACGGCAGTTCTGATAGTTAGCTTAGGTGAGAAATGCAGTCTTTTAGAATGCTTTTTGAATAGAAATCACTGAATAATGTTGATAATGTCAAAAGAACATTGGATTAATATGACAGGACACACTACAGATGATCTAATCCATCATAATTGATTATGTCAAATGGAGATTTGAGTGGTTATTGATTCTGGAAACTTGGATTTTTAGGAAGTAATGTGAAGGAAGCAAACTCGCTTGTGTGGATTACAAATTAATTGATCTATAGTTGATGATGCAGTTGCTTAATCTCTAAATCGTCGATGCATTTTGCTTCATAAATTGATGTTTTACATGCAGGGTAGGCAATTTTGGATGTTAAGAACAAGTGCACAAGTAATTAGTTATGTTGATGGCGTGGTGGTGGTGATGCTGATGGTGGCGGCAATGCTGGTGGTGAGGTGGTTATGTTGGCGATTATGTGTTTTGATTATTCATTAATGGGTTAATAGGTTTAACTAACCCGTTATGGCCCAACCATTGTGAACCCTTCTCTTATCATCTTCCTGAGTCCTTATTCGACCTTAGTGGTAGGACAGTATTTTAAGTTCTCATCGGCTAATGATAAGGTTAGCATGTCATTCCTACTTGGGAAAAGAAAGGATATGCATGAAAATTAAATGGCTGATGTTCAATAGCAGAACAGTAGGCAAATTGTGGACAGTGTAGTTCTTAGAGGATAACAAGCAAGCATCATCCAGAAGATTGATCACGACGTCGGGGGAAAAAATGAAGGTCATCGAACAATATGCCTATTATTTTCGAGTTAAGTTTATAGTCAGTGACATTAGTTTCAAATGTGCATCTAGGTGCAATAAAGAAGGGCTTAAATGGAAGCAAATTTCATTGTGGGGCCAGAGACTGAAATATGTAAGGGCTGATGCAGGACAAAATCAGCAGATGCACTACAGATAGAAATATAAAACTCTGATTGATGAAAGCTCATTGGAAAAGTCAATCACCCTCCTCATTCTTGTTGACTACATCAAGGGCTTAAATGAAAAATGTGCAAAAGCCCCCCCACCCCCAGCCGCCGATGGTGACATAAGGGCATCAACTAGTCCATGGTAGGCCAGAAAAACTCACTGAGAGGACAGAAATCTTGCCTTCCATCAGGCAGATAAAGACTTGAAAGTATGTTGAAGTAGTTTCTTCAACACCATCTAAGCTTATAGAAAGAATTACATTAAAAACCTAGGAATCTTTGCCCAACCGTTGACATTATAACTTGGAATCTTCCTTCTACATGCATCGACTAACAGTAGAAATTTAAAACACCACCAAATGCATCCTAACACTTAAAAAATTGTATTTTTGGCTCTAATTAGATTTGTCACATGCTTGTATCAATTTTTTTTTTTTTTTTCTGATGCAAATAAATGAATCCAGCCTACACTAAAGCAAAGGGGATGGGAGTCGGCTAAGCAGCTTGTGGAGATGAAATTATTTTTTTGACCTTGTAAGGGCTTTCTTCTTCCTCCACAGAGCCTCGGCTTGAACCTACCACCCAGCTAGGCCCGGGGTGGTTGTTTGGCTTGAACCTGCCATGAGATGGGGATGATATACAGAGGCATTAAAATTAGCAAACACACACATACACACAATGTATATATAGATTTCCCAGAATTTTAGGATGACATTTATGTCCGTCAAATATTCTTTTTGTAAGATTCGACCTGCAACAAAAAAGAGGAATTCTCTTCATGGCTTACTGGAAGTTTGGCTTATTAGCATATGCAGCATGAGGTAAGTAATCAGCATCTCCATTACATAGTTTAATTGTGCATTATTGAGTAGTTGCATAGTTTATTTGTAGCTTGCTTGAGTGCGTAAGGAGTTTACATAGTTTAATTGTTGATTTATTGAGTGGTTAAGGAGTTCACACCACCACAATAGTATAAAGAAAGCTGGTTGATAAAAAGTATATGGAACTGCAAAAGGCCTTCTTTAGTTCATCAAAGGCATGTCTGTCTTAGTTGAAGGAGTTTATCTCCTCCTTCCTGTCCTCCTCTTATCTCTCATTTTCATTTTCAAGTCCTTTCAATCAAAGAACACCCCACCACTTCCCCCAGGACCAACTCCATGGCCTATTTTAGGCAACATTCTTCATATGGGAAAGAAGCCTCATGTCTCTCTCACCAACTTTGCTCAAACCTATGGCCCAATCATGTCACTAAGACTTGGAACTCAGGTCTTGATCATTGGATCATCGCCAGCTGCTGCCATGGAAATCCTCAAGACACATGATCGTGTTTTATCTGGACGATTTGTTCCTGATGTGGCACCAGTCAAAAGCTCAGAGCTCAATTATTTATCAATCGGGTGGGCTTATGAGTGCAACGATGGGTGGAAGTATTTACGCACATTATGTCGAACTGAGCTTTTCTCAGGTAAAGCAATAGAGTCCCAAGCATGTTTGAGAGAAAAAACAGTAATGGACATGGTGAAGTTTTTAAGTGCAAGGGATGGTAAGGTGGTGAATTTTGGGGAATTAGTTTTTGCCACTGCATTTAATATGTTGGGCACTGTTTTATTATCTAAAGAGTTCATAAGCTTGGAGGAAGACATAGTAGATGCTGGGATGAAAGGTCTCGTAAGAACATTAATGGAGGTGATTGTTGCCCCAAATTTATCAGACTTTTATCCATTTCTAAGTGCATTAGATCTTCAGGGTCTAAAGAAGAAATCAAAGGAGTTGTTTGCGAAGATTTTTGCTATATGGGAGCCTATCATTGAGGAAAGAAGAGAAAGAAAATCTGATAATTCTTCAGGCCAACAAGATTTGTTGGATACTCTTCTAGACAATGCTTTTACTAATGATCAAATCCATCAATTTTTTACCGTTAGTTCTCTCTCTCCCTCTCTCTCTCAAGTAATTTTTTTCTGAAAAGAAAAGAAGACAATCTCTTTTTCCATCATGCTATAGAGCTATAGGTTGGCACCTAGAATACAAATAAATATAGTTGTGTTACAATGTATGTGAGTATGTCTTGGCAGGAGCTGTTCTCTGCTGGTACAGACACCACTACCTCAACAGTTGAGTGGGCAATGGCAGAATTGATGAGGAATCCAGAATCAATAAAAAAAATTCGTGAAGAGCTCGAAAGAGAAATCAACCAAGATTTGCTAAAAGAATCAAGTCTACCCCAGCTACTTTACCTTCAAGCATGTGTCAAAGAAACCCTGAGGTTGCACCCTGCTGCACCATTTCTGCTTCCACGCCGTGCACTTGAGGCATGCCAAGTGATGACTTATACCATTCCCAAAAATGCTCAAGTGGTCGTGAACGTTTGGGCTATTGGGCGAGACCCCACGATTTGGGAAGACCCCTTGAAATTTAAACCAGAGCGGTTCCTAAACTCGAAAGTGGACTTCAAGGGGAATGATTTTGAACTGTTACCCTTTGGTGGTGGAAGGAGAATCTGCCCTGGCTTACCAATGGCTACAAAGGGTGTAACTTTTGTTCTTGCTTCATTGATCCATTTCTTCGATTGGTCTCTTCCACATGGAAATGATCCCAATGAGCTAGACATGACTGAGAAGTTTGGTGTAACATTGCAGAAGGAACAACCTC
Organism: Ilex aquifolium; assembly: GCA_951799425.1. Classification (NCBI taxonomy): domain Eukaryota; kingdom Viridiplantae; phylum Streptophyta; class Magnoliopsida; order Aquifoliales; family Aquifoliaceae; genus Ilex; species Ilex aquifolium. The sequence goes on from OX637392.1 coordinate 4,401,990, forward strand.
TACTCCTCATCCCCAAAGTCAGAAAATGACCTGAAGACCTGTTCCATCTTTGCCAATTGCTCCATCAATTGAAAAAAAAAATGATGTTCTGTCGTATGTCATACACAGTTTGTATCACTAATGTAGTAAGTTACCATATAGGTTTTTATCTAACAGATTAAAAGTTGGCTCAACCTAGTGGTGCTAAATATTAAGAACTATGCATATATAACAGTTGTTCGAAACCATAGTCTTTCTATTTTATTGGAAAACATGGTGTACAAATGCCATGGCTTTAATATACAACAAACACCCACAATAGCCTTAGCAATCTCCACCAGAAGTACAATCTCATATGAACTTGGAGCAGGGTTTTCTGGGCAGGTACAAGTTCTTATGTCCCTTCAACATCATATACTTCGCAAAATAAACAGCCATTCTGCATTGTTTTCTTGTCTACTCTACACCACTGTAGAAGCACCCATAAACTAGGATATATATATAGATGGATGCACTGTAACTTGGAGTTTTTTTTTTTATTTGGATGTTACAGAAAAAGGCACCGAGTAATTAGGTATGCTCTTCCATGGTATATTCAGAACAAAAAAGGACAGAGTATAAATGGAATACCAAAATAAGATGTCAAATTCAACTCTGTCCCACTTGAAAAATATCTTGAAGAAGTAGAACTAAACCTGGATATTGTGTTGTGAACTAGCTCAACTCGGATTCGACTCGTATGGGGTTTGATTCGAGTTCGGTAATAATTTTTTAGATTTGGGCTTAAAATTTGACCTTATTTACTGACATAATGATGTAGCTTCATTGAAACTATTGGATCAACATCAAATTTCAATATTCAATGAAACCCACAATCAATCCAATGAATATAATGAATTATGTCAACAAAATAGGTCAATAAATTAAGTACAAAAAAGATTGTTCAAGCTTTTAGGGGTTGTTTGGATGGTTTTTTGGGAGAAGTTTGGATTTGCTTGTCCAAACCCTTTCAAACTCAAACCCCTATTTACAAAGATAGGATTTAACATTCAATCACGTTCATACCCATGTTTGGTATGTCCACGGATATATCACTATTATGATAATATATTTGTCTATAAATGACTATTTTGTTCATTCATCAATCTTATCTAAACTCATGTGTTGTATACGTACATTTTCTTGTGTCCTTATGGTTTTCATATTTGATTATTTTTTTTACATTGTAAATAATAATTTTTTTAATAGAACATAAATTTTGGTTGTAAAATTTAAAATATTTTTGATTGGAGTATTTTAAACTTGAAGGATCTAGACCCACACGCTCTAATAAACGTATCAAATATGTCTCAAAGTTATGAAGATGATTTTTTAGAAAAGTTTTGGTGTTATAATATTATTTTTAAAAATTAAGGGATAATAATAATAATGTTTCTATAACTTGAGGGGTCAAAATATAAATACACTAAACTTATGGGGTTTTAATGAAATTTGTGGTATGTCTTCTATGTTTTCTCTTCTGGGCGACGGGAAGCCATTGTTGACAAAGCCTATTGGTAGCATTGCAGTGAAGGGATCAGTTGCTACACCATTGAGCAATGGAATGACTAAAAACATTATTGAAAAAAAACATTATTCAGTGTTCATAATTTAAAAAAAAAACATATTTCATAACAAAAATATTCACAAAATAAAAACTCAAATTATACAAAATAAATTAAACACCCAAATTAAACAATCCAAATTAAAAACATAAACATAAAATTTATGTGTGTGTGGTTTGTGTGCGTGTGTGGGGCTACTTTGTGTGTGTGTGTCCGTGTTCTGTGTGTGTTGTTGTTTGCTGTTTATGTAGGTTGTTGGGTTTGAGTGTGTGTGTGTGTGTGTGTGTGTGTGTGAGAGAGAGAGAGAGAAGGGGTGGCGTGTGTGGGGGTATAATTATCTTTTTATAGTCAATACTCATTAACCTCCATCTGAAACTCACCTCCACCGAATTTCATGAAATTCATAAATATGAGTTTAAATTGCGGGCCTAAAGTGAGTTGATTTGATAACCTGGGCTAGAAATATAATAGTCAAACATGAGTTTTGTTGGGTTTTGTAGATTTTAATTTCCAACTTATTTTCCAAATTCTCTCTTATTTCACGTACCAAACAGGCTCTTAAAGTCTTCTGAAGAAAAGTTCAAACAGTGGAAATATAGTAAGATTAGAAAAAAAATGATGACTTTGCTCGACTTATTTTATCCACAGGGATCAATCCAACCTATTTTTTTATTTATTTGTTCACCGGTTGTAGTGTCCGAACCTGTTTATAATTCTTTTTACACATATCTCAACTAATTTTTTTTTTTAATTTGGTTAAAGACAGATTAACCAGTCTGATTAACAGTATATGTAACTGCAACAGGTTTGAGCTAGTTCATGAAAGGCATGGCTGTTGTAGTTGAAGGAATTTACCTCTTCTTTCCTGTCTTTCTCTTGTCCCTTCTTTTCATTTTCAAGTCCTTTCAATCCAAAACCACACTTCTTCCCCCTGGACCAAATCCATGGCCTATCTTGGGCAATATTTTTCATATGGGAAAGAAGCCTCATGTTTCTCTGACCAACTTTGCACAAACCTATGGTCCAATTATGTCACTAAGACTAGGAACACAGGTGATGGTTGTTGGATCATCACCTGCTGCTGCTGTGGAAATCCTCAAGACTCATGATCGCGTGTTATCTGCAAGGTATGTTCCTGATATGCTGCAAGTGAAGAGCTTGGAACTCAATTACTTATCGATGGGGTGGGCTCATGAATGCAATGATGGGTGGAAGTATTTACGAACATTATGTAGAACTGAGCTTTTCTCAGGTAAAGCAATGGAGTCTCAAGTATGTTTGAGAGAGAAAACAGTAATGGACATGGTGAAGTTTTTGAGTCGAAGGGAGGGTAAGGTATTGAATGTTGGGGAATTAGTATTTTCCACCGTTTTCAATATGTTGAGTAATGTTTTAATAGCTAGAGATTTCATAAGCTTGGAGGAAGATAGAGTAGATTGTGGGATGAAAGGTCTTGTAAGGACAGTAATGGAGTTGGGTTCTTCCCCAAATTTATCGGACTTTTATCCAATTTTAAGTGCATTAGATCTTCAAGGTCTCAAGGCAAAGTCAATGGAGTTGTTAGTAAAGATTTGTGCTATGTGGGAGCCCATCATTGAAGAAAGAAGAGCAAGAAAATCTGATAATTCTTCAGGCCGACGAGATTTCTTGGACACCCTTCTGGACAATGCTTTTACTAATGATCGAATCAACCAACTCTTTGTGGTTTGTTCTCTCTCTCTCTCTCTCTCTCTCTCTCTCTCCCCCCCCCCCCCTGCTTCCATCATGCTAGAGAAGCTACCGGTTAGCGCCTAGAATAAATCTTTAATATGGTTTTGTATTACAATGAATGTCTTGGCAGGAGCTGTTTTTTGCTGGTACAGACACTACTACCTCAACAGTTGAGTGGGCAATGGCAGAATTGATCAGAAATCCAGAAAAAATGAAGATACTACGTGAAGAGCTTGAAAGAGAAATCAAGCAAGATTTGCTAAAGGAATCCAGTCTACCTCAGCTGCCTTATCTTCAAGCCTGTGTTAAAGAAACCATGAGGTTGCATCCTCCTGCACCATTTCTGCTTCCTCATCGTGCTCTCGAGCCATGCAAAGTGTTGAATTATGTCATTCCCAAAAATGCTCAAGTGGTAGTGAATGTTTGGGCTATCGGGAGAGACCCCGCAATTTGGGAAGAACCATTGAAATTTAAACCAGAGCGGTTCCTAAACTCGAATTTGGACTTCAAGGGGAATGATTTTGAACTTTTGCCCTTTGGTGCTGGAAGGAGAATCTGCCCTGGCTTACCAATGGCTGCAAAGGGTGTACCTTTTGTTCTTGCTTCATTGATCCATTTCTTTGATTGGTCTCTTCCACATGGAAATGATCCTAATGAGCTAGACATGACTGAGAAGTTTGGCGTAACATTGCAGAAGGACCAACCTCTACTCCTCATCCCCAAAGCCAGAAAATGACTCCTAGAGCCATTCCATATTTGTCACTTATGTTTTGTTGTATATCTTGTATGACAAGTGTAATAATTTGACTATATCAATTTTTATCCAAAAGTTGGCTCAATGTTGTGGTGCTAATATGATGTAAAATTCAACTCGGTCCACTTGAAAAATATCTGCTTTAGCTAAATCTGGGTTTTGCTGACAGCTAAATGGTATGGAACCCTGCAAAATGCATTGTAGTCCTATGGTCAGTAGACATGGCCTATGGATAACTTTGCCAAACATGACTTCTTTCAGTTGAGTCAAGGTTGAGCTTCATTCAAGTTCAGTCCAAGTTTAGTCATGCAAAGTATCAGAGATAATTTAGCAGTTTAAGCAATTGTTCATGGAAAGAGAGAAATGTGGGATTGTGGGAGTGCCGAAGACATCTGCCCTCTAATGTTTGGTCTAGTATGCTTAGTAATTCCACTTCAGTAGATGATATATTCCACTGAAGATAGTTGACACCATGAATTTGACCATGTGGGTTCAAATTTTATTCTTTGTTAAGTAATGAAAAGCAGAAGAAAACCTCCCTTTCCATCATGTTAGAGAGATGTTGATTAGCACCTAGAATACAACCTTAATGTGGTTCTGTTTCACAATGAATGTCTTGGCAGGATCTGTTCACGGCTGGTACAGACACTACTACGTCCACAGTCGAGTGGGCAATGGCTGAATTGATCAGAAATCCAGAATCAATGAAGAAAGTGTGTGAAGAGCTTGGAAGAGAAATCAACCAAGAATTGCTAAAAGAATTCACTCTGCCTGAGCTACCTTACCTTCAAGCCTCTGTAAAAGAAACACTGAGGTTACACCCTCCTGGACCATTTCTGCTTCCACACCATGCCCTCCTGCTCTGCAAAGTGATGAATTATACCGTTTCTAAAAATGACCGAGTTATAGTGAATGTTTGGCCAATTGGGCGTGGTCCCATTACATGGGAACCCTTTGAAATTTCAATCAGAGCGGTTCCTAAACTCTACTTTGGACTTTAAAGGGAACAATTTTGAACTCTTACCCTTCGGTGCTGGAAGGAGAATCTGCCCTGGCTTACCAATGGCTGCAAAGAGTGTAAGTTTTGTTCTTGCTTCATTGATTCATTTCTTTGATTGGTCTCTTCCAAATGCAAATGATCCTTGATGATGCACAAATTGGTCTTCATGCAAGATCAACAGTCAAGAATGTGTACGGGTATGATTAATGAGCAATTAATAGGCAATCAATGACAATCAATGGTGAAACTGTAAATAAGGGATCAACACAGGAGGTTTATAGTGGTTCGGTCTCGGATGACCTACGTCCACTCTTCGAACGGCGACGGTGGCCTGGATATTTTATTGATCAATCATGGTGGTACTCCGGAGAGTTTTACAATGCTTGAGAGGGAGAGAGAGAGAAGCAAACACTCAATAGGAAGCTCACAACTTACACTCTCAATCTCTAGAAATCTTTTCTGATGTGGCAGATCAGTCTAAACTGCAACCACAGAGCATACTAGGAATTTCAAGAGAACTCTCTCTCAAACTCACTCTTAGAAGCTTTGCTTCTTTCTTCATGCTAGAACACCCAAATGGGTGGTCTATTTATAGTAGTAGGGAATCAATCCTAGCCGTACAACGTGAATCAATCCAAACCACACAAATTAAATAATACCTATCTAACATTCAAATCTAACATTCAAATTCCTATCTAACATTCAAATATTTATCTAACATTCTCTAGAATGTTCTCTTTAGTGGGCTTGGGCTTGGATTGGACTCTTCTTTGGGCTTTCTTGGCTTATTTGAATTGGGTTTTTTATATAGATTGGGCCATTTGGGCTTGACCCATCATTTGCCCCCCAATGCCCTGTGTCCAATGAAACTTGGAGAGGAGGGCATTTGGTTAAACTCGAATTTTCGGCTGACCGGCATAACTAGAAGAACTTCGGGAGGCCAAAACAGCTATTTCTGAGCCTTTTTTGGACTTTTTACAGCATCAATCACTGCCTAAGGAAGTGAGTTTTGTAGGGCTCGTCGAGAGCTTTGATTTGATATATTATAAGCCCCATTTTGAGCACCTTGGGCGAGCTGGGGGGTCTTGACGCCCGAGAGGCACTGGGCGCCTGTGCTGGGCGCCTGGGAGGTCTGGGCGCCAAAGAGGTGCTGGGCACCTGGAGAGAGAGGTAGGCTGCCTGCTTGAGAACGGTGTAGAGGCCAAGCTTTTTGGCGACCCTTGAGAGAGCCGCTAAGCTGGAGATAGACTGCCTGTTTGAGAACAGTGCAGAGGTAGACTGCCTGTTTAAGAACAGTGCAGAGGTAGACTGCCTGCTTGAGAGCAGTGCAGAGGTAGACTACCTGCTTAAGAGCAGTGCAGAGACCAAGCTTTTGGGCGACCCTTGAGAGAGCCGCTAAGCTGGAGATAGGCTGCCTGTTCGAGAACAGTGCAGAGGTAGACTGCCTGTTTAAGAACAGTGCAGAGGCCAAGCTTTTGGGGCGACCCTTGAGAGAGCCGCTAAGCTGGAGATATGCTGCCTGTTTGAGAACAGTGCAGAGGCCAAGCTTTTTGGCGACCCTTGAGAGAGCCGCTAAGCTGGAGATAGGCTGCCTGTTTGAGAACAGTGCAGAGGTAGACTGTCTGTTTAAGAACAGTGCAGAGGCCAAGCTTTTGGGGCGACCCTTGAGAGAGCCGCTAAGCTGGAGATATGCTGCCTGTTTGAGAACAGTGCAGAGGCCAAGCTTTTTGGCGACCCTTGAGAGAGCCGCTAAGCTGGAGATAGGCTGCCTGTTTGAGAACAGTGCAGATGTAGACTGCCTGTTTAAGAACAGTGCAGAGGCCAAGCTTTTGGGGCGACCCTTGAGAGAGCCGCTAAGCTGGAGATATGCTGCCTGTTTGAGAACAGTGCAGAGGCCAAGCTTTTTGGCGACCCCTGAGAGAGCCGCTAAGCTGGAGATAGGCTGCCTGTTTGAGAACAGTGCAGAGGTAGACTGCCTGTTTAAGAACAGTGCAGAGGCCAAGCTTTTGGGGCGACCCTTGAGAGAGCCGCTAAGCTGGAGATATGCTGCCTGTTTGAGAACAGTGCAGAGGCCAAGCTTTTTGGCGACCCTTGAGAGAGCCGCTAAGCTGGAGATAGGCTGCCTGTTTGAGAACAGTGCAGAGGTAGACTGTCTGTTTAAGAACAGTGCAGAGGCCAAGCTTTTGGGGCGACCCTTGAGAGAGCCGCTAAGCTGGAGATATGCTGCCTGTTTGAGAACAGTGCAGAGGCCAAGCTTTTTGGCGACCCTTGAGAGAGCCGCTAAGCTGGAGATAGGCTGCCTGTTTGAGAACAGTGCAGATGTAGACTGCCTGTTTAAGAACAGTGCAGAGGCCAAGTTTTTGGGGCGACCCTTGAGAGAGCCGCTAAGCTGGAGATATGCTGCCTGTTTGAGAACAGTGCAGAGGCCAAGCTTTTTGGCGACCCCTGAGAGAGCCGCTAAGCTGGAGATAGGCTGCCTGTTTGAGAACAGTGCAGAGGTAGACTGCCTGTTTAAGAACAGTGCAGAGGCCAAGCTTTTGGGGCGACCCTTGAGAGAGCCGCTAAGCTGGAGATATGCTGCCTGTTTGAGAACAGTGCAGAGATCTGGTAAGCTGCTCGGGTACAGCTAGGAGAGGGAGAGCTGTCAGAGCGGAGGCTCAGAGGGATGCCGCTGAGAGAGTTAGGGCTAGTGCTTTTGTTGATGGCTATGAGGAGCTGAGGAGGAGGGCATCAGTATCATATCCTTATAATGATCTTTCTGACCTCAAGCCTTACGAGGCCCCTGAGTCTGATGACGACGGTGATTACGTGAGTGGAGATAGTGAGGGTCATTGAGAGTGGTGTCCTTGTTTTTTGGTGTATGATGTCTTCCTTTTGTAAGGTCCAGTGTATGGACTTTGAATGAAATTTTCTCTTTTGTAAAAGTCTCATGATTTGAATGAAAAACTTTTCGAAGAGAATATTGAGAAATCAAGTCATGACTTACTGCCCCCAGCTATTGATAGTACTTCTTCAGGTGTTCTGCATTCCATGGGTGAGATGGAGTTGAGGAGGGCTCTGAGGAGCTTGACGTCTGAGGCTCATTCCATTGAGATGGAGATGAGGAGGGCTCTGTGGAGCTGGACGTCTGAGACTCCTTCCATTGACTCATTCCGGTGAGATGGGTCCTGGTGGTGCCCCGCTCTTTTCGAGACTGAGACTTCTGTGCTAGCTTTTGTACTGCTATAGGAGTTGAGACTCCTGTGCGGTCTCCTATGGGGACTGTAACTCCATATACTGTCCTGCTACTAGTAGTGGCTCGGTTGCAGATGACCCGAGCTTCAATAGTGTGCCTGGAAAAAGTAATGTTATTTCAACATTAAAATATCTAACATGATTACCTGGAGAGAGGGGTAGACTATTTGTATGAGAGCAATGTGAGAGTTGTGGATGTCCCGTGAGAGGGCCGCATGAGCTAAGACCGAGCTACGTATAGTCTCGGGAGATGACTGCCGTGGCAGGGGTGACTACTTGCGCGAGAGCAGAGTCATAGAGGCCGAGCTACGTATAGTCTCGGAGATGGCTGCCGTGGCAGGGGTGACTACTTGCGCGAGAGCAGAGTCATAGAGGCCGAGCTACGTATAGTCTCGGGAGATAGACTTGCGCGAGAGCAGAGTCATAGAGGCCGAGCTACGTATAGTCTCGGAGATGGCTGCCGTAGCAGAGGCTTACTTGGTGACTACGTGCACGAGAGCAGAGTCATAGAGGCCGAGCTACGTGTAGTCTCGGGAGATGGCTGCCGTAGCAGAGGTGACTATTTGCGCGAGAGCAGAGTCATAGGGGCCGAGCTACGTATAGTCTCGGAGATGGCTGCCGTAGCAGAGGCTCATTCCATTGATACGGAGATGAGGAGGGCGCTGAGGAGCTGGGCGCCTGCTGGTGCGAGGGGAGGCGGAGCCTCCTCCCGGTGCACAGGGTTGTTAGGCGGAGCCTCCTCCCGGTGCACGGGGTTGTTGTCTCCGGGTTGATGAGACCTCGATCTGGTGGTGATTGCTATGGATTGCGGGAGAGGTAGGAAGACTACGTCGGTTCCCACAGACGGCGCCAAACTGATGATGCACAAATTGGTCTTCATGCAAGATCAACAGTCAAGAATGTGTACGGGTATGATTAATGAGCAATTAATAGGCAATCAATGACAATCAATGGTGAAACTGTAAATAAGGGATCAACACAGGAGGTTTATAGTGGTTCGGTCTCGGATGACCTACGTCCACTCTTCGAACGGCGACGGTGGCCTGGATATTTTATTGATCAATCATGGTGGTACTCCGGAGAGTTTTACAATGCTTGAGAGGGAGAGAGAGAGAAGCAAACACTCAATAGGAAGCTCACAACTTACACTCTCAATCTCTAGAAATCTTTTCTGATGTGGCAGATCAGTCTAAACTGCAACCACAGAGCATACTAGGAATTTCAAGAGAACTCTCTCTCAAACTCACTCTTAGAAGCTTTGCTTCTTTCTTCATGCTAGAACACCCAAATGGGTGGTCTATTTATAGTAGTAGGGAATCAATCCTAGCCGTACAACGTGAATCAATCCAAACCACACAAATTAAATAATACCTATCTAACATTCAAATCTAACATTCAAATTCCTATCTAACATTCAAATATTTATCTAACATTCTCTAGAATGTTCTCTTTAGTGGGCTTGGGCTTGGATTGGACTCTTCTTTGGGCTTTCTTGGCTTATTTGAATTGGGTTTTTTATATAGATTGGGCCATTTGGGCTTGACCCATCAATCCTAATAAGCTAGATATGACGGAGAAGTTTGGTATAACATTACAGAAGGAGCAACCTCTACTCCTCATCCCCAAAGTCAGAAAATGACCTGTAGAGCTATTCCATCTTTGTCACTTGCTCCATCAATTTAACAAACTGTACGTCATGTTGTATGTCTTATACAGCTTGTATTACATTTGTAATAAATTGCCTATATCAATATTATCTAAAAGTTGACTCAATGTAGTGGTGCTAAGCAAAAAAATCTCTTGTTTAAACATGAAGTTACACTTCTGTCCAGAAAAGCTCATCGTCTTGTAGCCATGATGACCACAGATCGTTTTGCAGCCATAACTGTAGATAGAAAAAGACCCCAGGTATCTTGCAGATTATGAAGTCATTTAGGCGGCCACGCCTTCTGTTTGATATAAATCCATTTCTAGTCATCTTAAAAACTTTTGCTGGTTTGTCTGTTTATTCAGAAAACTAACCAGCATATTGATTTATCAGGAAGGGATCAGTTAATCCCGAGTAAGTGCTTTTTCTGAAGCTGTTGCAGACAGAAAGAGAGGTATGGAATGCCCGAATCTTATCATGGTTGCACAGGCTTTAAAAGCTAATATTTTCCTTGTATGTTTGGGCTTTACTCTCAAACAACTACAAATTATTTCTGTTCACTTGGTAGGGAGCAGTCAATGCCTGCCACTAGGAATACTAAAGTCTCTGACAAACCATTGTATATCAATTTCTATCTGAAATTTCAAGCTCTGCCATAAAACTGTTTCATACATGATATGGGTTGGTTGCGGTTTCAGCGAGATAACTGCGATGACCCCTTGCTGACACAACACAATGTGACATACTATGATTGGTTCCAATCATTTTCTAGTTAATTTAGGATAAATGATAAGCAGGAAAGGATCGTAAGGTAATGCTGGATATCAGGTATAATCACTCTGAATATATAAACTGTATGTAATATCAAAATTAGACAGTAAAAATAACGAATTTAGGACTGAAACAAATGAAATCATTCTACTTATAATAATCATACTTTTCAGTACATGTTACAAGACAACTTTGACTACTTTAAACCTTCAACAAAAGAATACAGAGCTAAAATGAACCACTAAGAAAGAATTTCAGTATACAAAAGAACCAAAGAATAAAGACTAATGGACTCCATAAACTAAAAACGAAATCTTGGATCCTGAGAATAACGGAAACCTGTACCGACCTGTTGTATTCATAAAAATGGCTCTTGCCCTACTGGACAACAAATCTTTCTGCAACAAAAGAATGAAAGAATGATGACATATTTCCTACATATAACGAATGTGTTAACCTTTCTGTATATATGAGAACAGAATGAAGATCATGAATGTGGAGAAGAAATCCGTGGATGATCAGCTTGACTGGGTGTAAGATGATGAACTGCTTGCAACATCAACTGGTGCCCAGGCTGAAACTGTGTAAAGAGGCTGATCTAACCAATTCAGAGTGAGGGCAGCTCCATCTTGCCCTTGCTTCTCCACCCTATAATTTGCAAAAGAATACACCTTCAACAGCATTTCACTCTGAAGCAATTCTCTCTCGCTGATTCCCAGGCATCGGAACCCTCCTTGTTCCATCAACTTTTGCCACCTCCCAAAACTTTCATGCCTTTCAAACCTATCACGTCCTTCACAGGCAATGATATTACTAATTTCACGTGCAAACATCTCCTCTATTTTGACTCATACTGGGCCTTCTATCAGAAGGCTAGAATCAAAAGAGTCGAAGATTGCAGAAGTACTTCAGTGAATTGGATAGCCTTCTTTCAAAGCTGTGGTCATTGTGCTCAGCTTCTTGCTCTGCCATGAGGACAACTGTGGGGTTTGTGATTCGAATTAGACCCAAAAACTTCCCAAGTGCTCGTGTAGTATGTATCATCATAAAGCATCTTATGCATCTGGAATATACAATTCATGGCCACAATTTCTTTCTCCTTCACATGAAGCATCCACAGTCTCACATCTTCTATACTGTCAACAACTGGATGGTATTCAAAGGGAAGGTTCAATGCCTCAGCAAATCCAGCAAGTCTATCTCCTGTTTCAATCAGCTCTTGCTTGGATTCACCTATACCAGTGATTCTAACATGGCTTGGTGGATTAGTCGTAGAGGCCAAACTCATAAACAAACTAGGCCATTGAAGCCCTTGCTTAATATCAAAATCAATAACGTGAACCATGTCCTTACCTTCAAAAGTTCTCAGCAGAATCTCATTTGATGTGAAATGAATGAACTTTGGAATTGGGCTCACCTGGTTCAGTAGCCTTAATGCAGTGCTGCTATCATCATCAACCCGATCAAGCTCCTGAGGGGAAGTAATGCGAAAGATACGAGGCCAGAGCCTTGATCCTCGCAGAACTAAAGCCTCAGTAAAGTAAGCAGTGACACGGGTAATAGGAGATCCTGTTAGAAAGGCTAGCTTCCCCAATCTAGCAATAAAATGGTTAGTGCCTGTTATATTCTTTGAGCAAATTGCATCTACACAACCCATGAGGAAATTGATGAGCTCAAATCCATCATGCTCCCCTTGGTCATCGTGGTCACCTGATACGACCTCAAAACTTTCATTTGGAATCGGTGGGCTAGACCCATTACCTATCTCATGTTCTGAGGTGGCCCAAGAGCCGAGCCATGACTCTCCAATGACGTGCTCGATCCCGATGCCTTCTTCACAGGCCCCTAGTTTTTGTCAACATTCTTATCACCTAAGTCTGTAATCCGAGTCACGACAGATTCCACCCAAGGATTTTTTGAGAAAGGCAAAGGCAGTGAAATCGCGTCGCCAGGCAAAAAACACACCCTTTCTTCCTCTCCTGAACACGATAGAGAGAAAAATTAAGGAGAATTAAAGCTTCTAATGAGTGCAACAGATCCAGGCACCTCGAAGCTTTGTCGAAACGAAAATCTCCCAGTACCCTGTTGGCCTAAACTCAAGCTATTGCCGCCTTCTAGGGAATCATCAGATTTCCCATTTTCCCTTTTCCTCTTAACTCTGCTCATGCAGGACTCATAGTCAAAAGACCCCTGCTCAGCTGACCTCTTCAAGCTCTTACTTTTCTCCCAAAATTCATCTCTTATTCTCTCTCCTACCATCAATGAATACTGTTTGATCAGTGGTTGCCGAAGGTGGGAGGCGAATGCTCTGGGTAAGAGAACTACTATTGGTCTTCGCTTGAAAAGGCTTCTCTATTGAAAGACTCAATGGCCTTATGGGCTGTGATCGTGAAGTGTTTTTCCGAGGGAAACTACATGGAAAATCCAAACTGAGTGTGCTCATTGAAGCGAAATGGCAATCTTCAAACTGTGTAGATGGTTCACTCCTCAGTTTATGCCTTGGCGACAACAATGTAGTAGAAGAACACCCAGCCAACATTTTCTAACTCTTCCAATTTCCTCTCTCTCTCTCTCTCTCTCTCTCTCTCTCTCTCTCTCTCTCTCTCTCTCTCTCTCTCTAATTTGTTGAGTATGCAATTTTTTACATTTACCCTTATATATGCTATGGAATATAGTGCAATTGTTTGTATATCAATAAAGAGAAATCAATAGAAACAGACTGTTTGTGTTAAGTTTTAACAGATTAAAATCAAACTAAAACACTAGGAATCCAATGTCACAGCAGTAAAATCAAAGACAGACTGTCATACATGTGTGTGTCCCTATGTGAAGATATGACAGTATATGCAATAAGGAACAGAATTAATAAAATCCCACCAAAAAAATCAAAGAATCAAAGACAGAACAAACACTTACCCAAAAATGATCGTTGATCAAAAAATAAATAACAAAATTAATCATCGGATTCCAAAACTTCTCACAGGAAACTCATTGGGAAGAAAAGTGATTTTCCAGCTGATTGAAACTCGCACAACAATGCATGAAACTCCAAAAACATAGTCGATCGTATTGGCAGCTTAAAAACCGATGAATTGAGTAACCCAGATCAGCATTTGAGACCTTTATCGAAACCATATTGATGAGACTGAATCTCTAACACAAAACCCACAAACCTCAGCCTTCAAAAGAATTGAGTAACCCAGATCAGCATTTGAGACCTTTATCGAAACCATATTGATGAGACTGAATCTCTAACACAAAACCCACAAACCTCAGCCTTCAAAAGAACCAAAACCCTTTTAAGCATCGCAGGCGTGAAATGAAACAATATGATCATAAAAAAAAAAGGGGGGGGGGGGGGTCATTTCTCAAAATCCACAACCCCAAAAATCCATGCACCATATTGGAATCGAGTTTTTATATAATGAAGCTGTGTTATTTTTCAATAACATTTAAAAACGATGGCTTAGTAAAAAAGGGTGTTTCGAAAAGGACTTTGGGAATGTCGTATCATGGCCGTTTGATGAAAGATCAGAGGGTGGAGATTAATGGATGACATGACCGTTGGAGGTTGTCGGCAAGATATGACCGTTGGAGTGTGTCGGTAAGATATGACCGTTGGACGGAGTGGGTGGATTATACTGCCTCCTGCATTCAAAAGCACCTCTTGCTCAACTTGGACGGATCTTGCACCAAGTCCTCAAAAATTCTGAGTTCCTGTTTCTCCACACGAACCAGCATTGGACGAGAAACAAGCAGTATTATATATTAAAGTAGCTGGCTCGAAGCTACTTAAATATAGATTATTTTCATATTAATTACTTATTATGTATTAAATAAAACATTATATAAAATATAACAAATCCCACATATATTTGATGATAAGTGAATGTCATATACTATTAAATTAAATTACCACTACATTTTTTGAAAATTCATCAAACAAACAAATACATTCCGAGCAGAAAAAAGCACATATTTAGTGCACATAGCATTTCCATCTTATGAACTTTTAGATGAATGAAAGGCTTTGAGCCAATATTGCTCAAGGTCCGAATTGAAATTCTACAAAAATATAGCTCCCAATCCGAATGGAAATATAATAATTTGCTCTGATCTAATAATGCAGAAAATTCTTAATATAAAATACTATATCATTCCCCAAAACCAATCAAACCACCCCCATTGAAACAAACCCTGGTCTGCCCATTCAATTGGATAGTTTAGTTGCCATGTATTCCAACCAAATTTCACAAGCCCTACTACAACCCCATGTTTGACGTATAAATTATTAGTCGACCTCGACCCTACATTTTTCAAGCATTTTCTTTTTACAACTTTACAAGACAAACATGCTACTAAATCAACTCGAGAAACAGGGCTTCTTGTTTGCTTGTCAGACCTAGCTCGTTCAGAGTTAAGGCACTCTCCCCATCGCTAAAAGCACGCCGCGGATATGGCCTCACCTGCACAAGAAATTACTTCAGATTAATCATAATAAGCAACATCTTTCATTATCTTTCAGTTAGTCTGATCCAGTTTTCATGATATGTCCCATCATGCATTCATGAGTTCCATATCTCTCTCTTGCATGAAATCAAATCCGTCCTACGTCCAAAATGATTCTAACTAGACAGTAAATTATACAGAGGTTGATGTACAGAACTCAGATTATACGATACGACTAGTTGATTCTAAATTAACTCATGGGGTTCTAAAACAGGTGGTGTTTCTCAATGCCAACCAGAGCAGAAGAATAAAAAAAATCACCAAAAGCTAAAGACAAAGGCTTACCAATCTGTAAGTTCCAGGCTTGAACCCTCTACCAACATCAATAAAGTCAAAAAGATACTGCAAAGCAACCACATTAATATAAGTGACAAGGACCAATGAATGCATGCAAATCAGGTCATCACCGCAAACCATACCTGTAGCTTCTCAGACTTGAGAAATCGGCGACCGCGGCGGCTTCCATCAGGCATCCGCACAAGAAGGGTAATAGCATTTTCATCATTTGCTGTTGGTTCCTGAGGAAGAGATGCTTCTTTGGCCGCTAGTTGTCTCTCAATCTCCTGAAGCAAAATGGAAGTTCACCCTCACATATAGTGCATCGATCATTTTTAAGGTATTACCAATCCTCAAATGTGGAGAGTTGACCAGCTAGCAACAGAATATCTCAACAGATTTAATGCAATAGAACACAAGACAACTATGGACTTCTTAATCACAATGAAGGCATTCAATAAGTAGCATCATTCTCATACAATTCAAATTATTCAATGGAATGAATAACTATTCAACAATGAAAAAGTATGATTACAAGAAAAACTACTATATATACTTGAAAAGAACTATAAAATAGATGAGTGCAGAAAAAATTATGGCAATAGAAAGCACATAAAAGTCTATAAGTTTTACTTAGAAAGTTGCCTTGTCAATATTATAGCAGTGACCTGGCAGAAGAAAATAGAGATTTATCTTCACTGGCCAAGAACATAGACGTCCCACAAGGGTGTGTCATAGAAAATTAGAAGTTTTACTCATTGTATCCCTCTCAGAAGGACAAACAGAAAATTATAGGTGGTGCGCAATTTTTAACCACCGAGTTCTATAAGCAAATCCAACTTCCAGTTTTACTTGCTGATAATATTGAGAGGCCAAAATTAAACTACCTGTTCCTCCTCCAATTTTCTACGTGATTCCTCCTCCTTTCGCCTTTCTTCTTCAAGAGCAACTTCTCTAGCTGCTTGTTCTTCTGAACGACGAGCTTCAGCTTCCTCCTTGGCCTTCAATTCTTTTTCTCTGTCAGCTTGCAGTGAAGCAAGATATTCATCATCCTGCATGCATTTCATAGAAATAGAATCAACGTCATATGCTTTTATATAACACACACACACAGACAGAGGGAGGGAGGGTGAACAAGAATTCATAAAAAGGGGCAACCCATATCTACATTGGTATACAAAATCCAAAAGTGGAAAAAAAATACAAAATACAACTAGCAAAAGATACAAAGTAATTATGAGGGCACAGAACAGAAACGTTAACCTGTTGTTCCCGTAGCAGACGTTGAGCAGTGAGAGAAGGTGATGGAGGACGCGGCATCCGCCAAGGATAAGGACCCACAGATCTATCTAAACCATTCTGCATGAGCTGATGTGGTGCATATGGAAAATGATATCCTCTCCCTTCAGGGATTCCACCAAAGAGTGCAGCCTCAAGCATGACAGCTTCATCATGTTCCTCCGAGGAGATGCCTCCCCACTTCAACAAAGATCAAAGCAGGAAAATAAGGTAATTGCAAAAAAGTTAACTAAGCATGATTGTGTAGATGTAAGGGATTGAAAATATAGTGATAAGGAAAAAAGAGATACCTCATCGGAATGGATGTCACTTCCGTTATGCTGTGGATTACTGGCATTAATACCTTGTTGGGGGCTTGAAGGAGGGCTAACCTCTATTTCTTCAATATCTTTAGCAGTGTCAACAGAACCAGAAGACATTCGCCTACTACTGTGCCTAACAAGTGGCTGCTCTTCAACATCTTCAGCCTCATCCTGGACAGATGAGCTTCCCACCTCCAACCTAGATGGGCTTTACAAACATTTGGCAGATAACCCAAATCATTGCTTCCAATATTATGGTTGCACATACTTGCGCACACACAGACAATCAAGCAGAAAAAGCACCAGAGAGAGAGAGAGAGGATTTCTCACCACACAACCATCTAAATAATGAATTTATTGCAATACTCTGCGACACATAAGACATATATACCTTCCATTCGATGATGTAGATTTCCCAAGCTCTTCCACCTTGTCTGACTTATAAGCTTCCAACTCTGACGCTCCAACTTTCCCCTCCAGTTCACGCAATGCTTTCTCTTGCTCTGCTGTCTGGATTCACTACAAGCTAAATGAAAGCAAAAAATAACAACTTAAAGACACCAAAACACAATAGAAGAGCAAACCTTCAATGATAAGGAAACTGCATGAGCAAGTGCAGCATCCACTTGGTGAGATTGCCTTTGCGGAGGCATGGGATCAGTTGGATCCTGTATCAAGATGAAAATAAAAATTTGACAATGGCAGAGGAGCAAGAAGAAAACCACCAAAGCAAAAGCATGTGACGTACAGAGTGAACACCAAATTGTACATCTGGATAACCTATTTCAGCATCCCGTTTGGAAGCCTCAATCGCAGCTCGAATCATTTCTTCTTCTATATCATTGCTGTAGTCAGGTAAATCATCAATCCCAGGGGCACTTGGTGTAGGATGTGTGCCATGAGAATTAGTCAGTTCTGCAACTTGTGCAGATGCAGCAGTTGGAATATCTTTGTCATCTTCATCATCAATTATGACAGGCCCATGGGTTTCTGGGCCATGGGTATCTGCAGTTTCAGTGACATCCTCAATGGTAGGAGCAAGACCAGAATGACCTGATTGCCCATTCCCATCCTTGACCTCGATAGGGATCTCCCTCACTTCTCTTGGATGGGACAAAAAAGGGGCACCACTAGAAAAATCAGTAGCACCATCAAATATACTTCTCCGGAAATCAGGATCAAGGAGAGAAAAAGGATCCAAATTTCCAGCAGAAGAAAAAAGTGAGAAAGGAGATCTGCGGGGTTCAATTTGAATTGGATCATCTATGTCCATTACATCATCCTGAGGAGCAGCAACAGATGCTTCGTGCGTGCTGAATACAGAAAAAATCAAAATGGCAATAAGTCCAGTGCAGATGAATTTTGTAGTCCATTCGCAAGAGAAAACAGAGAAGCAAAAAATTGCAGCAAATATGACATAGCAAAGCACCGACGTGTTTCGATCCCCTTCACTGAAATGTGCATTAACAGCTTCATTGAGATTGCCACCATGCTCCTGATTACACATTTGAACATCAAATCAAAGGTAAAGAAAAGGAAAAGAAGTTCCAACAAATATAGCATTACCCTTTAAAAACAAAAATTTATGCTACATGGACCTTTCTAAATGCATGAAGTACCTTGATCAGACACTCAACACCTAAGCAAGTATAATGGGATATGCACCCACCAAGGGTATTCAGTAATGGAGAGAAAGATAAAACATCAAGCATAGAAACCGTGAAGTTAATGGTGTTTTAAGGAAACTAATATAAGACCAACATGAACCTACTGGAAGAAACTGCATCCTCATATGCCAACTTGAATGATACCAGTTTTTAAAAACCAATCCCGATGTTGGGTGGAGATACTGCACAGGAATTCTGTTTACAGCAGGATGGAAAAGAAGTTCAAACACCATTCTGGCAAGTCGGATTGTTGTGCCCACCTTTGCAAGCATGTGGTCATTGAATTAAACAGAAACTATATGCCAAAGAACTGTGGGTAAAAATAGTCATGTGGATTTGTAAATGAAAGGGTATTTTCAAAAGAGGTAGAATCAGAGTATTGAATTGACAAAGATGATTGGAAAACAGCAGAGTTTAGGAGATCCAGTCTATTTAAGGGCATAAGCGCTCACAAGGCATCGAGGGCCTATATTGCAAGAGGCAAGGGGCAACAACAAGGTGCCTGTCTGAATAAAGCAAGGCGCAATTGGCTAATGATGAAACAATAAAAGGATAGTTATACTAAATTTAGCAGTATTTTTTTCATCGTACTAATTGTAATGTAACTTTATAAAAAATTGTTTGCTAATGTCACCCATCATGATGTGTGCAGCTTTAATTATTTCAATGACTCTTTCACTATGAAGCAAATGTTTGGCAGAAAGAGCATTCAATTCAACACATTCATCATGCACCAGCATCTAACTTTGGGACTTCATTCTAGCTTCTAAGTTTCACCCATAGTTGTTCAATCCAATGTTATCAGAACCGGACCGGACATTGAACCGGTAGAGAGACCGGGCCAATGGTTCAATGGTTCAACTTGTTGAATCGACAGTATAATAAAAAAATTTTAAAAAATTATAAAACATAAATAATTTACATTCAAAAAATATAAATATTTTCACTCTAGTTTATTCATTTTATTTTGAGTATTTTTCATCAAACATTTTTTGGAATAAATTACAAAGAGGCAAGAGAGTAAATAAGACAAAAAAAAAAAAGAACTCTAATTACAAAGGGGTAAGAGAGTAAATAAGGCAAAAAAAGAGAGAATTCTAGAAGACAAAGGGCCAACAACTCTCTTGTCTCATCTTCTGTGTTGTGTTTGCAGAGGCGTGAGAGAGAGTGAAGAGAAGAGGCTGAGGCGGTCCAGATTCCAAAAGATCGATTCTGAGAGAGAGAGACTTCCCATTCGATAAATCAGTCGTATGATCTGAGCTGTCTCCACTCAAGAGGAGAATCACCTGAGCCCGTTGCCACTCAAGAGAGAAGATCGCCTGAGAGCTCGCCGGAGCCGTTGCCACTCATCTGAGTTGTCGCCTGGGAGGAGAATTGAATTAGATTTCTCTCTCTCTCTCCAAGGATTTAGCAAATTGAGTATTTGGTCAATTAAACCACCGGTTTACATCAAATCGCCGGTTCACCGGTTTTTCATAAAAATCGGCCGATTTAACGGTTCAAAAACGGTTCCCATGCCTATGTGGTCCAACTTAAGAACCGGACCGGCCTAAACTCCGGTTCACGGTCTGACCGGTCCGACCGGCCGGTCTGGTCCGGTTCTGATAACACTGGTTCAATCCAGCCCTAACTCACCATCTGCCACTTGTCTTTGAGATTTTGGCCCTAATTGTATGCGAGGGCTGCAGATTGGCCCTTCAGTTTGTTCTAATTTTAGAGACCCTATTGTTGTGAAAAAACCCTGTTCTTAAGTTCCAAGCATACCTCTCCTGGGGTATTGAAAGGTGATAATTGCAATCCTCGCCTTGCCTTATCACCTAAGCGAGCTTCCAAACATTTTGAATTACACAGAACAGAATACATCCCACAGGGTTGAGTTATGGAACAGCAATTTGAATAGTGGCAAGAAGAGTCCTACAATGCTACGACTAATTCCCTGTGTGTGGTGGAAGCAAATAAAGCTTGTGCCATAATATTTGGTACGCGGACACCAGTTGTGAGGAAGCTTTTTAGTAACCAGTCAGTTTAAACAGTGGTTCTTTAATGCCTCTAAGCCATGGATGATTCAGATTACAATCATCATCCCATTTACTCAATACACGCACTGATTTCCAATTACTCAAAGCCTGTGCTTCTTTTGGTTGATCGGGGAAAAAAAATTGTAGCAAAACATAATTAATGGAATTTGGAATCTTAAACATATCATCACTGGAAAACTAAAAAACGTAAAGCTCCACTTCACTGATCCCAAACACAAAAAAATAAATAAATAAAGATAAGCCTGATTGAATTTTTCCTGTGCTTTATGAGCAACGAACCGCACAATTAAACAAAATCCATGTCCAGACAATTGACCACTAGAAAATGGAAAGGTGAATCAGAGAAGATTTAACTGATTACCGGCCCTAATTAGGAGCTCCAAACAATAGTTAACAACCAATCATTTAAAGCAATAGAGTATAACGTAAACATAAATTAATGCCTAATAAATAAAATACACTCGATAAATCCTCACATTAATCTCGGAATTTTGATCGGTGATGGAGTACAATTACCTCGAGCTTTTGTATAGCAACGGGTTCTGATACGCCGGCGATGTTCATGAATGTCTCGATTGCTTCCTGATTAGGTCTCGCCATTATCGAAGACTCCAAATTTAGAGAGAGAGATGGGAGTCTCTGATTCTCTGAAGAGATAGAAGACAAATTATCTGTGTGAGGGGAAAGAATCTGCGTAAGGGTTGTGGACTGTACGCAAAAGATGTGTGGGGGATGTGGTGTTGGGTCGGTAATTATGGGGAAATTGCCCCCTTCTCCAGACTCCAGTGTTCTAAACTTGCACGCTTCTGTTTGATGAAATTGTGTTTGGGCATTTATTTATTTATTTATTTTGATTTCTTTGGGCGTAAGTAGCTTCAAGACTTTAACATGATGGTATTATAAGATGGATTAATTGTTTTTTATCTCTCAGTAGTTTCTGCTAGAAGTATTATACTTATTTGATATTTAAAATTATACACATTACTCTCTTATAGTTATGTATCAAAGTAAAATAATTAATTTTATCATCCAAGTTAACGAAAAGTGTACTCTACACGCCCAAAGTATGTTCTGGGCTTTATTTCCATCGTTTCACTATAAAATAATATTGTCTAAGTACTTAAAATATCTTTTATAATATATGGTATAATATCCAAATAAATAGGGTATCGGTCATATATGAAAAAACATGTAAAAAAAATGTAAGCAATTTTTAACCCCTGATCAAAACCTCACTTGAGGGAAAAAGAGATTCGATATGTTTAATTGAAATGTGTTAGTTTATTGTCATGATTCTTCAATTTTATGGTCAAAAGTAAATCTGATTTTAAAACGTGAGTATTATAGTAATTTTTTAATTCCGTTAATAGTGTCAATTATTTCATTTTAGTACATAACTATAAAATAATAATGTGCATAATTTTAAACATCAAGTAAATAAAATATTTCTAACCGAAATCACAAGTAGATAAAAAGCAACTAACCTTTATATATAAGATTAAGAGGGGAGGTCAATAGGAATGGGATTATAGGTACCCGTGTAGATTACCATAGTTTAGAGATCTAAACAGACGCGATGGGTAAATTCAATGCATAGACTTTTGAGTATCTGCATTGGAAAAAGTATTGGACGTAACCCTTTCACTGCGTCACTATTAAATAAATAAGTATGCAAGCGAATTTTATAAAAAATTTATATTCACTTTTTTTTTTTGGACAAGAAACGATAAAACCTAACAGTCAAACCAACTCAACCCCTTAAAAGGGAAGAGTTGGTTGACACTAATATACACACACACACCCCAAGACTTCCCCGATGTGGGAAGCCCCAGTCCCCCTACAGGGACCTTTAACCCATGGCACTTTGACCGGTGAAGGACCGGGAACACACCAAGGAAATGTCAGGGTGTACACACGCACACAGCTGTCACGGCAGCATTTTTTCTTTTTTTGGACAAGAAACGATAAAACCTAACAGTCAAACCAACTCAACCCCTTAAAAGGGAAGAGTTGGTTGACACTAATATACACACACACACCCCAAGACTTCCCCGATGTGGGAAGCCCCAAAATTTATATTCACTTAGTCATGTAATATATAATTAATAGTTATTTTTCGTGCCTGAAGGCACGGAGTAATAAAAATGATCTACAATAAACATATTTGTATTCACATTCAAAATCAAATTATAAAGATAGAAGAGAGAGAAAAGAATTTAAGCACCGACTGTAATGGGGGGTGAGCGGTGATAGTAGTGGTGGTGATGAGAGACGGTGATGGTTGCAAGGGCGGCCCAAGGTCAAGCGGGGCCCTAGGCAAAATTTTTATATGAGGCCCTATAAATATTTTGTCTATTACTATATTTTATTTTTAATTATTACAATTTTTTTATTTTTTAAAAAAATTTAAAATATTGATCAAGTTTTTATACTCAAGTTTTGACAATAATTTTTTTTAATAGATAATATTGTTAATTCATTCACTCTTAGTTGATTGTAAATAAAATTTCATCAATTTAAGTTTTCAACAAGTAATTTAATAATAGAATATGTGAACAAAGAATCATTCTTTACCCATGAGTAATGTGCACGCATGAAATACAAAACTTTAATAACATATACAATTTAAGTATAAATTATTTGGACTGAAAATTTATATTAAGACAAAAAAGGAACCAATTTTATAGATTTTCTCCACAAAAAATAATGAATATAAATTTTCTATATGAGTGAATGAAATACAACTATGAACACACCCAAAATATTTAGAAAAATTTAAATCAAAGCTCACACGAATGAGTAATTTTGAACCCAAAAAAATTAGATATTGATTTGAACTATTAAAATTTGAGCCCTAAAAATTTGAATCATATCTAAAATACAAAAAATAAAAATAAAAAGGACTATTATACTAAAGTGATAAATTTTATGGAGGCCTCTAAAATTTGGGCTTAACCAAGTAGAGAGTAATTTTGGACTTAATAAAATTAGATGTTGATTTGAACTAATAAAATTTGGGCCCTAAAAATTTTAATCATATCTAAAATATAAAATAAAACATAAAAAATTAGACCTACTATACTAAAGAGATAAATATTATGGGGCCCTCCAAAATTTGGGGCCCTAGGCAAACAACTAAGTTGCCTAAGGCTTGGGCCGGCCCTGGATGGTTATAGTGGGTGGCGACGACCGTGGTAGTGGTGGCAGTCATGGGTGGCAATAGTGATGGTGGTGGGCGACGATGATGGTGGTTGGTAGTGATGGTGGTGAGGCAGTGACAGTGGTGGGTGGCGGTGGGCAACGGGTGGTGGTGGGTTATGATCGTGGGTGGTGATGGGTTATGGTAGCGGGTGGCGGTGGGTGGTGATGGTGGGCGACGGTGATGGTGGGATAATAGTGGTAGTGGTAATAAATATAAGAATGAGATGATGATGGTGGTGGGTGGTGGCGGTGGGCGACGGTGATAGCAATTAGTGGTGGGTGATGACGATGGTGGTGAGTGATGGGTGGTGGCGATGGCGGTGATGATGGTGGTGGTGGCGGTAGTTGTGGCAGAGATGGTGATGGGGTGACAACGATGGTGGTGGTATTGGTCATGGTGGTGGGGTGGCAGTAGCGGTGACAACGATGGTGGTGGTGGTGGTTGTGGCAGAAATGGTGATGGGGTGACAACGATGGTGATGGTGGCTGAGGTGGGGGAGGCGGCGATGACGGTGGGGGAGGCAGTGACGACAGTGGGGGAGGTGGCAGTGGCAACAATGGTGGTTATGGCATAGGTGGTGGTAGGGTGGCGACGGTGGCAATAGTGATGATGGTGGTAGGAGTTGGGCAGAGGCAATAGTGGTAGGGTGGCGGCAACGGTGGTGGTGGCGTGGCAGTGGTAATGGTGGGGGCAGTGGTGGTGGTGGTGGGGCACGATGGTGATGGTGATGGTGGTGGGGCAATGGTGGCGGTAATGGTGGCGGTGTTGGGGCAGTGGGGGTGGTGGTGGTGGTGGTAGGACCATTCCAAACACTATTTTTTTTAAGTGCTTATTAGATTAATTTTAAAATAAAATTTAAAACGATCTAGACAGCGAAAAGCAAAAGTCATTTTGTTTATCTTTTGAGATTTGAATTGTATTATACTTTATTATATAGATTTTTATAATAGGAAGTGAGTTATATTTTATTTATTTATTTTATTAAATAGTTACACTACATTAATATTGCTGAGAATGGACTAGTGGTAAGAGTGATTCTTATTCGTCTCTATTATAATCTCATTTACTTTCTAGGGTAAATCTATAATATAAAATATGATAGGTTTCAATAAGTTTATTTGACGGTCTCAAATATACTCATCAAACGGCCACCAATATTCATCTTAAAACTATTCACATTACACCGCCGTACCTTCAGACACGATTATCCCTAGTATTCAATATAACAACTCATTGACACAATGTTAAAATTTAATAACAAACTTATAAGTAGTCAAAAGTGAACCCCAATATTTTACATTCAATATTTTCTCCATCTCTCTCCCCCTCCAACACAAAAAAAAGGGAAAAAAATGTAGAGAATACATAAACATTCACACTTGTTCTTGGGTAAAACTCATAAATGTCTTCTAAACTATGGTTTTTGTTTTGTCATACATAATTTATTTCAATCGGCCATTTCCGTTAATAGTAACCATTAAATGAACTGTTAATCTGTATAGAAAGAAATGATTAAAATAAATTACATAGTTCAGAGGATAAATTAGAATAATTGAAAGTTAAAAAAACAATTTGTGAGATGTACCCTTTGTTATTTTATATGTAGAATCACCCCTTCTAGCTTTTTTTTATCTTGGGTAAATGGTACACAATTATCAATTACATTCATGGTTTTTTTGGGTACCACAATTAGGGACAATTTACTCACACTTTAATTAATCTCTTCCTCGATCCGATCAAAAGCAGACCATCCATTGCAGCCACTTTACATTCATGGTTTCGCAACCCTCACCAACCTTTACTTGGTGTTTGCATGCGCTCTTATAATAACCATGCTAGGAATTCAAAGATTTGGATTTTTTTAGAGTAGGCTAGAACATCTATATAATAAAGTAGCTTACAATTCAAATCTCAAAAGATAAACAAAATGACTTTTACTATTCGCGGTAGAGATCGCTCTAAATTTTACTTTAAAGTTAATCTAACGGTTAATATTAACACCCTAAATTTAATAGGAAAAATAGGGTCCTAAGGGTGTGTTTGTAGTGATTTTTTAAAAGTACTTTTAGAAATTATTTCTCATAAAAAATACTTTAAAAAAAATAATAGTGTTTGAAACCGCCCCACCACTACCTCTACCCCCACCACCACCACCGCCGTCGCCGCCACCACTGCCGCCGCCACGGCCACCACCACCGCCGCCGTCGCCACCACCACCACCACCACAACCACCATCACCACCACAGCCACCATCACCACCACCACCGCCACCACCATCGCCGCCGCCATCACCGCCACCACAGTCATTGCCACCCACCACAACCATCACCGTCTCTTACCACCACCACTGTCGCCCACCACCTCTCACCCCCACTATAAACCGATTCTTAAATTCCTTTATCTCTTCTCTATATTTGTGATTTGATTTTGGATATAAATACAAATATGTTTACCATTTTTTATTACACTGTGCATTCAGGCATAGACAATAACTAGTGTTCAATATAATGCAATCATATTATAAAAACTATATGATCTGGATTCGAAGGTATCACTCCATGCCATTCTTGCATTACGTGAGGACCTGAGAGTTCACAAGAATTGTGAGATTGAATCCTAGCCACATGATGAGATGTTGGACCAAACTTCACTCTATGAAATACTATACGTTGGTACAACTGTGTCAAGGGGTAATAAATACTAAAGTAATCAGGGCGGAGCCAAAAATTTTATTCAGGGTGGACATTTTAATTACACACTCTAATTTTTTTCACCTAATCAATCACACTATATAATATATTTATATTTATTGTATTATATTTGAAACATGAAGTCCATTTAACATAAAAAATGCTAAAAAATAATGTATATTGTCAGGGGCGGAGTTAGGAATATCTATAAAGGGAGCAAAATATAACTGATACAAAAAAATATTTAGCTGAAATTGATACAAAAAAATTCAGTTAAAAAATGATAAAAAAGTAAGAATAAAGACAAAATTATTGTGAAATAGTAAATTTAATTTTTATTTAACCGAAACAAAATGACACAAAATAATTGTTTTAGTACATTTTAACCTAATTATATATTTCAATAAAATATAAAAAAATTTAAAATCTCTAAAATTTTGTATATTAATTAAATGTAAATTAATTTTTCACTAATTTTCTATCAATGCACACGATCACAAGTCCGTAGTAAAATTATTTTTTGTTTAGTTGCAAATTTTAGTTGAGATCATTATCAATTTTATAGAGAAATTTCCTATTCGAAATAGTTTAAAATATTTTTAGATTACAACCTTTTGTCTTTTATATATATAATCGTATTTTATTAGATTATAGATTACTATTACTAAAAAAATGGTAAATAAAAACTAAAAAATTGTTCTTAAAAGTAACGAACATTGTGTTAGATAAAGAGAAATATTGTATTTTCGTCAATATACAAATAAATCATTGACTCAATCCAAAATTAACATATTTATTTTAGAGGGTTAGTAGTCCACTAATTTATTGAAAAAAAAAAGAGACTAGATCTATTATTGAAATTTTTAAAAATTTAAGAGGGCAAATATAATGTATAAAATAATTTTATGGATCCTTATCTAAGGTAGTCCAAAAGTGAGAGGGGCAAAGTGCCCACCCTGGTCCCCATGTGGCTCCGCCCATGATCGTAATACAGTAAATAAACCTGTTGTCAACCCAATTTCAAGAGAGACAATTGTTAGTGAGCCCATAATATTGGGCCAGCCCAATTTAAGACATCGTATTGCGATTACGCGAGTAAATCAGAGCCTTCCTCTTGAAAATTGAAACGACGCCGTTCAGCGAGCCAGCTTCTTCAGAAGAATCAGAACTCCCTGTCTGAGCTCCGAACGATCAAACTCTTCTCTCTCCAAAACCAAAACCTTCAAGCTCTGATCTGAAAGCCAAATGGAGGAAACGAAGAAGGAGATAAAGAAACCAAGGTTTTGGTTTTGGAGATGGGCATTGGCATCTCTCATCTTCAGACTAATTCTCATTTACTTCCCCAAAAATCTCAACCTATCCTCTCGTCCCGAAGTCTCCACTCCTCTCACCAGCCTCCGCCGCCGTACTCTCTATCTCTCTCACTATATCTACGAATATATGTTGTGATTCAATTGGATTAATCTGTATTTTGTTCGATTTTGTAGTGGCGGAAGGTTACTGGTTAAAGCAGTCGTCTATGTCGCCCTACGCTGGTTAGTTTTTTATTCACATTTTATGTTTAGATATTAGGGTTTCATTGATAATTTAAATGAATTTTTTGCATTTCTCTGGGTTTCACAGGTTCTATGTACCATGGATCTCCTCTTTTGTTGTCAATCCTCGGTCCTCTCACTGTTAAACGGTACTATTGGAGCTTTTACTAACAGATTTTGGAGAAACGTTTGTTTGAAAATGTATGATGTGATGTGATATTGTAACATATTGTTGGGTGTGCAGAATCGAAGGGCAACCCAGTCATCTTATATGCAGGTAAACCACACCCTCTCTCTCTCTCTCTCTCTCTCTCTCTCTCTCTCTCTAGGTATACCTTATGTATGTATATATGCATATAGACATAGACACATTTATGGTTTGTTCTTACTAATTGTGCATAGAAGGAATTGAAACTGTACAAGCGATATTGTCATAGACTTTGCTCAGACTTTTTAGGTGTTGTAGATATTGGCATGGCTCACTTGTTGGATAGAGAAATCCAAATGTGGGAATACTCATGAAAATACTCACTAAGCTGTGACATCTGATAGTTTCATATTCTGAGACCCTTCTTTGTTTAGGAAAGAAGTTGAAGATTTGATTATAACATTTTTATAGTCATTCATCAGTGGCTTAGCTTTGTTTCCCTATTCTCTGTTCATCAGCTATTGTTACTCTTTCTGAATATTCCTTCTTACATGCACAGTTAATATCAACACATTTTTTGGATACAGTGTGGTTTTTGTGATTGCAGATTTTGCCACTGCACTGCTAATTCGTGCAACTGGCCATAATCTTCAATTGGCATATAGTCAGAGTTTGAAATCACTGGATCTTGGTAGACTGTTAGAAAATTCAGGTAACTCCAAATTAGTCTTTGATCCCTTGTAGCCTCTCTTCAACTGGCCAGTTCACTCACAAACTGACAAACTAGTGACGTTTTCATTTCAGAAATTCTATCCTCTGGGGATATTGCTGCTCTCATGTACTTATGGAATCCTTTCACCATCGTCACATGTGTTGGTTTCAACACATCCCCCATTGAAAATCTGGGCATCATCCTGTCAATATATGGAGCATGTACACGTAAGCAGCTGATAATATATGCCTAGTACACTTCTGCCTTCTCTTTTAATTTATCTAAGTGGCTTTTCTGGTTTCTTTTGGAACTTTTGAATATGCTATTTTTTCAATGTTTTTATGATTTATATACCATTGCAACCTGATGAATTTAAATGTGAGGCTTCATCTCATATTGTTACAAAGCATATTTATGTATACATAAATTTTGCTGATTATATGGGCGATTAGTAGCTTATTGAAGTCGGCTTTGGTTTTGGATTTAGACGAAGATAAATGCGCACATTTTCTTACACTAGCATGAGCTGAGGCATAAGATCTAAGTAATTTTGTGGGAAATGGAACTATCATTAACGAGTGAAGTAGTTAGACGAGTGAAGTACTAACTACTAAGTAATGTACCTTTTCCCCTGATCAATATTAGCTGTCTGATTTTCTTTATGAAATGAAGCTCTACAATCTCCTACTAAAGAATGATTTTGATGATCGGTGAACCTGTGGTCTTCCCCTAAACCTAAAGGGATATATTTTTGATTTCAGATTTAGTTAATGATGAGGCAAATGTGTAAGTACTGACCAATACTGAATGATTATATAATGTTTATTTTCTGATGGACACAGGACTAGTTCCATTAGCAGCTTTTGGATGGGTCATAGCATCACATTTGTCTCTTTATCCTGTAATTTTGATAATTCCGGTAGGTCCTTTCTTCTTTTAGTGCCTAAGGAAGCATAAATCATTTTCTATATGATGTAGAGACAGTTTAGTGATTGAGGATGTGCAATTAATCTTTCCTTTTGTTCATGTATATCAGCACTTTATGTTCGGAAGTATGATTCATCTTTTGTTACAGGTGATTCTTTTACTGGGATATGGTCCAGATGCTCCTCCGAGGAAATTGTTCATGCAAAAGAATTCCACTAAAATTCAAGATAACCTCGCAAGTGATAGCTTTTCCAAGCAAAAGGGATTGACAAGTCAACCAGCACAACCGACTTCTTTCTCATGGCGACCAGTGCTGTTTTTTCTCTTGTGGGCATCTGTATGGACATTCTATGTCTTAGTTCTGTGTGGCATTTCGGTAACAGAGCATGGTGGTCTTTTGGAGATGTTTAAGAGGTACCAATCTGATATACATATCAGCCTTATGTAGTTGTTCATCAAATCATCTTCTCATGTATATGATCATAATTTAAAATGCACTCGTGATGCTATCTTTCTGGCTACCCTATTTATTTATTTTTACATAATTTCCTGATTGCTTTTTTTAAAGTAGTGTCCTTGGTAGCAAGAAATCTGCACCCTATAGCTCTATATGCCATGTAAAACGAACAAACATGAATTTTCTGATGTTCAATTGTTAGTTTTAAGCCGCTGGCTGTCTCACTGTACAATCAGAATAAAAAAAAGCAGTGTTTTGCAAATTGCAAGCTCAAATTTCAAGTCATTTTAAAGTTATTTTTGCACTTCATCTCCAACCATATTCTAGTTAATGGCATTGCTTATCATCTACTCAAATTAGTTCACTCTGATTCATAAAGTTATTCACTAAAATGTAATAGTAATGTATATTCAAGTCCTGTGGTTACTGTCACACCTACGTATCTATTAAACTTCTCCATTTCGTTTTGTTTAAATGAATTTGTTCGCCAAGACATGCTAGTCTTGTGTACTTAAAACTTGCACAATTTGCAGTGAAACTGCTTATAGATTATACTTTTCCTTTGTGGTTGTGGCACACTTCCGTATCACGAATCCTTGCAATTAATGTAAACAATATTTTCCACTTAATTAGGGTTGTTTCTCCTGGTACTAAACTGATAGAGTAATTTTATGATTTGGTTGTGAATGAACGTTGAAAGTCTCAACAATAAAGCAAAATAATTTTTTTTTCAGTGGATTTCTCCCTTATTCAATTTTTTAGAATATGCCTGACTCTACGAATTTGTTTGAACGAATCTATGTTTCCTTGTTTTTGCAGAACATATGGGTTTATTCTCACTGTGAAAGATTTGTCTCCAAACATAGGTGTCTTATGGTGAGTGTAAACGTACTGGTCTTGTATGTTGAGTGTGGACTTTTTTGACCAACGTCAAGGTTTTGCATTTCACTAATTTTTTTTACACTTGAATGCAGGTACTTCTTTGCAGAGGTTTTTGATTTTTTCAGAAATTTCTTTCTGATAGTTTTCCATGTAAATATTCTATTCATGATATTGCCGTTGGCCATACGTCTAAACCACCGGCCTTGCTTTCTGGCTTTTGTGTACATTGCCATCTCTTCAATGCTTAAATCCTATCCTTCAGTAAGTTCTCCCATCTTTTTCTAAAACTTCTGTGTACCAAAATTTCAAAATTTATAGCTTGATTTATAAATAGGTAGATTGTTCTGCCATTGTCCATATGTAGCCTTCTCATCTTGTAATCTTTGGTTAGTTTGTCCCTTTGACTTTCACTTTTTCATTCCCGTATAAATTACCAAAGGTTATTTAAGCAGAGGTTTTAGGTGAATAAATGCCTGCAACTGACATCCAGTGTGGTTGAGCAAATCCCCCTTTTGAAGGTTTTATTTCTTCTTCTTTATTTCTTGGACATTAATAATCTCTGGATATTTAGTTGCTGGTTTTCGGTGGATCCGGACTGCATCTCCTGGTTTTTGTGACCTCGTTTCTTTAAAGCTCTTTAAGGGCACTTTTGTTTTCAGGTTCTATCAAAATGTGAACTCGTTATTTTTGTGGGTTTAGTTTTTTCTGGCTACACCTAATTATCTTTCAGCCACTAGCCTGCTCATTATACACCTTTCCGCAAGCTTAAAATAACCAGGGAAAGCTCCAAAATTTCTATTTTTAAAATTACAGCACCCCAGTATCACCAGCGCTAACTACGATAAAATACTTGGTTGGGTTTGTTCTTTGTACTTGTATCTCCTCCAATTAAGTTTTCTGTTGTGAGTGAAGTATGTACCTATTTATAGTTTTCTTCCAAATGGATCAGGTTGGGGACTCAGCCCTGTATTTGGGTTTGTTGGGCTTGTTTGTCAACGAACTAGCAGGTAGATTGATAGCAACATTACTTTATAGATGAATTTTACATGGATGGCCATCTTCAGATTTGTCTTACATGTCATGCAGATATGCAATTCTCCTTTTTCCTCTTTTGTGGATGCTTGGGGGTGTCTCTCCTCAGTCCAGTGATGCACAACCTGTGGATATGGAGGGTATGTGTCTGCCTGATGCTTACATGCATTAATAAATTCTTTGGATCATAACTTAAAATGAAATTTGCAGGGGACTGGCAATGCAAACTTCTACTTTGCAACTGCAATAGCGTATGCTTGCTTCCAGGTTTGTTACTTGTAGTTGATTCCTTAGATTTGACAATAAAATATCCTGAGCATGTAACAAAAGCCAAACATGTGCACAAACACATGTTCCTAACTTTATATGTTTAATTAAATGGTAAGCTTTTCCTTTCCTTACTCTCAGTCGTGTGAAGTGGTAGTTATTTGTCTTGATTACAAATTAAATCAATTTTTTTTGCCTCCACAATGGGTTTTCTAAAAATTTTAGTGCTTTTTATGCAATAGGATAAATTCTCTTTCAGATTGTTTTATAATGAATACCATTGAAAACAAACTGGACAAATGTCATTCTCATACTCAATTATAGGTGGCGTGATTAGTCCTTGCAGTTCACTTTTGGCTTATTTTGAGGAGGAAATAGGTGCTTACTTGGTGTGACTTATGAATAATTGAGACCAGCCCATGTTCTTTGAACAATGAAGAATGTGTTAAACCAAGGTTGGTATGCTCTTGGATTTTTGACTTTTGCTTGGAAGGTTGGAAATGATATTCTAAATTAGCAATTTGCTACATAAGGCGTACTTTTGATCTTTGGTCTATAATGACTTAAAAAAGTTCAGGAAAGTTCTAGGCAAGTCATATGAGTGGATTTGGTATGTTGACAATCTTGAACATTTGCTGCTTTTGATGTAAAGAAGTAATGCCTTCTTCCAAAATGTCTGCTTGTGGCATGGAAAATATGATAGGATGTTTTCATGCATCTCTTAACTGACCTACTTATGGGGTTGCCTAGGATCAATGTTACTCTCATAGTATGCGTTGTGAATTCATTTGTTTACTGATTCCTTGGTGCAGATTATTTTGGTGGTCGAGAGTGTTAGTTCAATGCTCAACCATGACAGGAAGATTAGAAAGCTATCCACTCCAAAGGCTTGAGATGGGAGGTGTTATATAATGTTAATCCTTTCAAAGGTGTTTTTTTGCAATGACACTGCATTGGCTGCTGAACCAGCATCTCTCGCTGCTTCAAAGATATGTCACAGCACCATAATGTGGGTTAATTTGGTGTCACCATTATCTGCAGATTAAATTACGTTCCATCTTTTCAAGGGAAGAAGTTTACACGATGGCCCCTTGAAATATATTTTTCACCAGAGAACATTAACACAGTTGACCTTTATCTTTGATCTTCTCCCGGATGTGTTGTCGACGTGGCATTACCAAGGATCCTACTTCAGAAAACCAGTTCTTGGGTTTTCTATGAGGTAACCGAGTGTACTGATTTGTTTTACTTGTACATCATAGAAGATAATTGCCCTTTTTAAAATTGGACGCATGTTGAGCAATTTCAGTGTTCATGGCTCGATTGAATGTAGAACATAATGGTTTTGATGTCCTCTCAATTGATGCTACTCCAAAACCCAAGTAGCCACTGCTGATATGTCTAAAACCATGTGCAGGAATAATTGAATGTAATTCACTTCTTTTGTCGTATCATATGCTGCATTTGGCTTGGTAAAAACCATCATAGTCACAGTTAAATCATCAACATGAAAGTATGTATATGTATAGTTTATTTAGTATGGTGAAGAAGTAGAGAGATAAGAAACGAGAGGAATGGATAACACATCATCTTGGGCGTAAGTCTTCCTTCAAGTTCATTAAAATTTATTCTCCGAAATTGAGTTGAAAAGTTGAAATGTAAGTCATTTACTTTTATACTGCTTAATATATAAATATATGTTATTGGTCTGTTAATTTTACTACAAAATTTCATCTTAGGGTGTAATGAAACACTTTATCATTCTACCAAGTACAAAAAAAAATTACTGTACTAAGGGAGAAAATAAATATTTTTGTTCTCAGAATAAAAGTACAGCCTTTTTTCTTCTCATTTTTTTATCCACCTTAACAATTGAACCATTTGATCTGGTGTGTATGTATGTGTGGGTGGTTTTTTTTTCTTTTTTCTTTTTTTTGGAGGGGGGGTTGTTGGGTTGGGTTGGGTTTATTATGTTTGATGGTTGATCTGTCATTTCTAGTCTAAAGCAAGCTCTCCAGTCAAATAGCACCGAGTGGGGGGTGGTCCAATAGGTGCTGATTGAATTTTTCATCTTGAGGTTGGAGTTCATATTGAGATTCGATAGTTGATCATTATGTTAACCTAGTTAAGTTTGTTTTCGAGAGAAATAAAAGAGGCAATTAGGGGCTTCATGATATCAATTAGGGACTTCACCCTTTTTAAATGAGGAAAAAAAAAAAAAGAAGAAGAAAAAAGCAAGCCCTCCATTCAAATTACGTCCTATGTGGTCCACATTATATACAGACAAACCTCTCACGTGATGAGAATTAACAAACCTGGAATCTCTGTACTTGAATACTGTCAAAACGGATTAGTGTTTTCGCCGAGGGACAAGTCGGTATCCCAAAAAAAAAAATATTTCGTAATATATCATTATTTATTATTTTTTTGGTAATTATTTTTGTGATACTTGCAATCGATTCTAAAAATATTAGGATCGATCTCAAGCATCACAAAAATAGTAAAAATATTTATAAAAAAAAGTGTTAAATCATTTACAAACATTTATTAAAATAATAAAATTTAGTGGTAGGATTTCAATACCATGTCAAGTCGTTCACCGACACATAAAAGCTTATTGTCGTTAACGGAACAGCAGGCAACTACGACATAATTTTTTGGTACCTAGAATTACCTGTGAGTTGAAGTGTGTGTATGTAATGAACCAAAGCACAGTAGTTGGGCGGCTGAGTGTTTGTCGTTGACCCGGCTTCTCTTGCTCCCCACCCATGACCGACACTGTGGTGTGACTTGTTCACCCCTCCAACCAAACAAACAAACCCTATTTGTTTCTTGCTCTTTAATTTTGGTGGACAGTGGTCGGTCATGGGAAAATCTCATGAACTATTGTTATTCACAAGTACTTTAGATGGAATATAGTGATATACTATTTTAAACAAATGATATGTATGACGATTCATGGGACGCTTTCAACAATGTTAGAAGATAGCTACGCCGAGGATGAATCTAACCGAGTGATTGTCGGAGAAGATAAACATGTGTATCCGTCTTTTCTCCTCCGACGCTGAAGTCAATAATTGAGGGAGAGAAAATGGCAAAGCTCAAGTTTTGCTTCTATTGTTGAGTGATGGAGGATTTTTTGCATTAAACATTAAAAGTGGTCTTAATATAATTTTGAAAATTTGAGAATTAACCTTAGAACTAGACCCAAACCATATGATATGAGATGAGATGTGGTTGTAATCCCAGGTGTCAAGATTATAGGGTTCTCACTACAACCCCACTCTGGCACTGAACTCGGACGATGGGTCTGATATTGGACTTCTTGTTGTCATGTCGACAAGTTGGTACCATACGGATTTTTAATTAATTTAATTTAAAATCAATTATAGATTTTATTTGTTAGCTAGTTAATGGAAAGTATTACAATATCAAAATGCATTTTTAAGTAACATTTTTTTTTTTCCAATAAAGCACACCACGTGTGCATTTTTTATTAATTTATTACTTTTTTAATTATATAATTCAAAATTAATAATTTAAATCATTTTTTTAACACGAGTAACGTTACCCTCTAGTCCGTAAGTATAACGTGGTGATGTGATGTATACTTTTTGTTATCATCTGCTGTGGCGTCCAATCTGAACAATACAAAATATCCAACCCCTGTTTTTTTTGTCACCTTGAACCAGGAGATTTTATTCCTCCCATACACCCCCAATAACCAAAAAAAAAAAGCCATGTGATTCATTTTCTTTTTGGTTGAAAAGATGAAAAATAAGAAGAATAGAAAAATAGAAGGAATGAACTTTTCATCCATGAAGAAAGGAAATATTTTTCCTCTTCATTTTATTTGATATGATGGACGAAAAGTTGAAAGGATAAATTTTTCATTGTTTGGTAATAGAAGAAAAAAGAAAGAAAAGGCAAAAGTAAACACTTTTAATTTATTATTATACCCTTAAATAAGAAAATAATTTTTATAATGACATAAAAGTTCAAAGCACTAATTTTCTATATTATCGAATAAATATATTCCAACAAATTAATATTTCCAATTTAACCCGTATAAAAAAATGTAATTTCAGTTGGGCAATTGAAAAATATAACTAATTTTTTGTAGTGTTATAAACATGGAAGATGGTTCTAGAATGTGTTAAAAAGTTAAAAAAAGAAAAAAAAAAAAGTCTAATTGTTTTATTACATAAATACATTGGTTTGGTTTGTATGACACAATAAAAAAGACAAGAAAGTTTGAGGGTGTTATAGTAAATTAGTTTAGATCACTCAAAGCCCATATCCTCTCTTCAGCTTTCCGCCAAAAAATGGACGGATTGAAAATGGTGGGCAGAAGGGACGAGGTTTCCTCCCAACTTTCTTTTCGTTCACTTTTTTCCTTTGAAACTAAACAATGAAAAAACTTTTCTTCCTTCCCATTTTTCACCCTCTACTTTCCATTCATCTAATTTTCTACCATACCAAACACAGTGTAACATTTTTGACTTTGAGTTGAAGTTTCAATGTGTAATGAAGCAACCCAACACACAGTAAGGAGGCTGAGTTTTTTTGTTCAACGATCAAAGATATTCAGATAAATTTATAACCACTTTGTTTTCGGGACTGAGTATTTATTATTGAATCAACGTCTGTTGTTTGTTTCCTAGAAATGACCGACAATGTGTGTGGGACTTGTTTGACCCCTTCAACCAAACAAAGACTATTTATTTGTTTCTTGGTCTTTTTCTTCAACTTCACACCGTCAAATTTGACCAGATCCATCTTTAACACACATTGACTAAAATCAATGCAAAATAAACAAGTTTGAATTGAATATTAACGAGTTGAAATCATAAATAAGTTATTATTGTTGGTTCTATTTGAGACTATTTTTAACCTTAATTTAAAATTTTACTCAAATTTAGATTAATATTTAAATAAAAAATAGATACTGTAGATAGGTAGATGTATAAGAATGTGACTAAACACAGGTAACACAGGGTAAGTTAATTTGGACTTCTTGTTGTCATGTCGACAAGTTGGTACCATACGGATTTTTATTTTCTTTAATTTAAAATCAATTATAGATTTTATTTGTTAGCTAGTTAATGGGAAGTATTACAATATCAAAATTCATTTTTAAGCAACATTTTTTTTTAATTTTTTTTTTCCAATAAAGCACACCATGTGTGCATTTTTTATTAATTTATTACTTTTTTAATTAATAATTTTAAATTATATAACGTTAGTTTAACGTGGTGATGTGATGTATACTTTTTGTTATTTTATCTGCCGTGCCATCCAATCTGAACAATACATGATATCCATCCAACCCCCTGTTTTTTTGTCACCTTGGACCATGAGATTTTATTCCTCCCACACCCCAATAACAAAAAAAAGAAAGAAAGGCATGTGATTCATTTTCTTAACATTTTTGATTTTGAGTTGAAGTTTCAATGTGTAATGAAGCAATCCAACCCACAGTAAGGGAGGCTGAGTTTTTTTTTATTTTTTTAGTCAATGATTAAAAAAATTCAGGTAAATTTATACGTATATTTCGGCTAATTTTATGTCGAGACTAAATTTTTATTATTGAATCAACGTCAATCTTGGATGCCATCAACAATATTGCCAGATCCTTGGAGATTATGGGCAAAGTTGCGACGACCGCATGAAATATTTGGAAGGGGAGAAATCAGTTGGTGTTTAATCGCGAAGACCCGAATGCACTTTCCACTATTTTCAAGGCAAAGCAGTTGTGGAGTGAAGTGATTTCCGTAAGAAATGGTGTTGA
Source organism: Ilex aquifolium (assembly GCA_951799425.1). Lineage (NCBI taxonomy): Eukaryota > Viridiplantae > Streptophyta > Magnoliopsida > Aquifoliales > Aquifoliaceae > Ilex > Ilex aquifolium. The sequence goes on from OX637392.1 coordinate 4,440,425, forward strand.
TCGGTGTAGGCTGTCTTCTAACATGTTAGTACCTCCTCCTTCTCAAAGCTTTCAAGGCCCAAAAATTAGCTGTGATGGGGCGTTCAAAGATAAGAGCCCTGCTATAGGAATTATTCTAAGGGATACAAATGATTGTTTTTTGGACGGAATTGGAAAGAAAATTCCTGATGTTTCAAGTCTTTTTGCGAAGACGGAAGCAGTAAGAGAGGCATGCTTACTTGCTCATGCATCGCACCTCCGGTTTTGCACAATTGAGAGTGATAATCAGGTTGTTATTAAGCTCAGTTTAACAGAAGGAGTTCCTCCTTGGTATATTAGTGTTTTTGTAGATGATATTAGAGCTTATGTTACATACCCAAATCTTAGATTTTTACACAAGTCAAAAGTCCTTAGGACAGTTCATTGGGTGGTTGCAGCGACACTATTTGATTCTATTACTGTAAATTGGGTCAGCTGTCTCTCATTAGAGTTTGAGGCTTTTTTTGTATAGGAATGTAACCATACATTTCCTACATGAATGAATTTCTTTATCTTCTTGATCAAAAAAAAATCAACGTCTCTTGTTTGTTTCCTAGAAATGACCGACAATGTGTGTGGGACTTGTTGACCACTTCAAGTCTTCAACCAAACAAAGACTATTTATTTGTTTCTTGCTCTAAAAAGACCAAAGTGATTCATTTTCTTCAACTTCACACCGTCAAATTTGAACAGAACCATCTTTAACACACATTGACCCAAAAAAAAACCTTCAACACACGGCTACTAAGTCACAAAACAGTAATTTTATATAACTCAAATTTACGATCCAAATTTATATCTAAAATGAAAAAAGACTATTAGATGAATAAGTCTCATTTTTACCACCGAAGATAAAACAAGATACTCTAAATGGGTAGATGTAAGGGTGTTCACCCTATCCTACGGGTAGGAAATATGTTATTCTGTCTTCCTACCCGATACTTTACGAAAGAATTTTTTTTTGGCCTACCCTACCCAACAGGTGTGGTATTCCTACCCGATTAATCGGGTAGGAAGTCGGGTAAACACTTTTGTAACTCTTAATTTTTAAATCATTTTAACAATTTAATTAAATAACATGCACCAATTTAACAACACAATAAATCAATAACACTAAAATCTAAAACAACTACAACAACAATTATAATAAAACACAAGAAAGTATGAACATCAATCCACCATAATTATTACACAAATATAATAACAATTAATTTAAGTTTAAACCATATGAAATAACTTAGATGTTACTGTTAGAATCAGCTTGAGCAGATGATTGTGGAGTCATTTCATCCATTAAGAAATGATCTGTGAACAAAAACAATATATGGAGATGATATAATTAGTAGATTAGAGTTTTTTTAGTTTATATATATTAATTAATTAATTAATGCGGGTAGGGTAGGGTAAGAATACGAAAATTGATGACTATTTCGCATTCTTACCCAATTTTTACGACTAACCGTTTACTAGGGTAAGATAAAATCGAATAGGGTAGAAACTTGCGGGCAGTCAAAAATTTGAACACCCCCTACTTAGATGTATAAGAATTTGAGTAAAGACAGGGTAAGTGGCAGGGTAACATTCCATCATATTTTTAGAGTTCCAAAGCAAGGATGATACCGATCACCAGTACTACTGCGGTTTGACAGATTTCATAAACAGTAATACTATTTATTTAGACTTAATAAATATTAAATAGTATTATTCTTTATTTTATTTTTGTTTGTTTTATGTTGAGGGTGGTGCGTAGGAAGGTTCACATACCTGTCTGCTTCTCTGTGTTGGAACTTCTGAAAGATCTCTTGGAGATCCTTCCAATGACATATCTTCTCATACTCTCTCTCTCTCTCTCAATTCCAATCGTTTTCGGTAACAGCGGTCTGCCTTGTGACTTGTGAGACCATAACACCACCACGGCGTCGTTTCTTTACCCATTTACATATGTACACCATGTAATTTTTATTATTTTACTAGAGAAATTACACTTTACACCCTAAAAAATTTAAAAATTCTCATTTAATACCCATAAAAGTTAGGTTTTTTATGTTACACCTTTAATATATTAAAAGTATAAGTGATGAGTAAAAGGGACTATATACATATCTATGTTAGTACACTCACGAATGATGAATGTAATAAGATGATAGAATGAGAAGATTTAAGTTGTCAATTAACTGTGGGACCAACTTTGACAAAAAATTCCTCAGCTAAGTGGAGTCAATAAATATTCTCGCACCAATTAGAATATTTGTTTTAGAGTCAGGTGTGACCATAGGGGCAAGTGGTATGGTATTTACAATATAGATACTCAAGTAGTTAGGATGGCTCTATGGGTTGCCTGCAATTGTCTCTCTACAGAGGTCATGTCATACGTGACAATTATGCTTATCGGCAACTGTCTCGGTTGCACTTGTACAGCAGACCGCACGTCAGGTGTCCAGTGTCCCATACATTAACTAAATAGATATGATGTCTCATTGGATACAGTTGGGACTTGACCTCCAAGAAAAAGGTGTGTCCTTCTAAGTATGGAGTCGCGGTTATGGGACCGCGAGGTCATGCCTGCGGTCCACCAAATGCACAATGGTCACGACACCCACCTTATTCCCTCGGAGCCCTTCTCCAGTAGCTCTCATCCACAATGTCAAATCGAGGACACTCATATAGTTTTGATCTTTCAACCATCAATCCACATGTCTCGTCATCACATATGTCAACCTATATTATTAATCGTTGGTGCCTTAGGAGTCTTTTCGGATCTTAGTCAAGCACAACCCAATAAACAATGATTCATGCACTAGGAAGCCTGCTCGAAAAGACTACCCTACTCGAGGCCGAAGTTGACAATCATGCTCGTCCACCCACGTTGCTCAGTTCTCCCTTCAAGAAGGTTATACTGTGCAGTCCCTAAATGTTGGAGACCCTTCCTTTTAATTCATTGGGCCAGTTAAGTAACAGTAAGCCATTAGTTAACTCTGCAACTATAGACTCCTAATAGCTTCCAGGTCCTCTAGGGGGTCTTGTTCTGAGGCTACCCTCCGTTGGGACTCGTCAAGCATATCGTTCTTACCAATTGTGGCGCCTTAGCCTTTGTTTATTCCTCCCCATGATTTACGAGGTGACCTGCCAAGGTTAACCCTAGTATGTTTAGCACACCGTCACTTCCATAGGAAAGTATATCATTCCGTACAGGTGCCATGGCCTGCGGTCACTAGGATTCCTTCCACGGTGGTTGTGAACTTCAAGGGTGCCTCTTTGATGCCACGTTAACTTTTATGTGTGTCCATGGTCCTATCACGTGTCACATTGTAATTGGGATGCGTGTCTTTGTTATATCGGTGGCTTATAAAAGATAAATTAAATGTGTTGTAATGTGGTCATTTTATTATCTTATATTGTTCATGTCATCAAAACCACCTCCATTAACATTAAGGGAATGAGCAACGGAAAGTAATAGAAATATCAAATTGTAACAATTTTAATATATTGAGTATGCAATATAAAAGATGTAATCTTTGATAGTACACAGTGAGAATCCTTAAATTTGTTGAGGTATAAAGTACAATTCGTCATATTTTATTTTGGACACAAAAAAATAATAATTAAATTAAATTCATAAGAATCTGAATGAGTTTATATTAATATACTAATGGCATATATAAAAAGAAGTGCAAATTGGAGCTGAGTCCTCCTAGAAGAACTTATAATTACTTGAGTCCGGTAAGAAAACTTATTTGAAGGTAAGTCCATTTTTAAACTTATATGAAGGTACTTAAGTCCACTTTTTTTTTTTAATCTCAAAAATATCCCTAACGGTGTTAGTTTTGTTCAGTTATGAAAAACCACAAATGTTAGTTCATTGAGATATATATGAAAACCATTGATTGAATATTCCGATGCTTGATTTACGACGAAATTGTTGGTCTGTTAATTCAAATTTAGATCAGAAGATTTCCTTAACAATTCAAATTCAAATTTTTAATCAATTTTTGATCTGGTATACTAACAGGCTTTTGTGTTTGGTAGGGGTTTTGAAGGTGATAGAAGTAATAATTGGAGTTCGAAATTGTTTGTAATTCGAGTTTGACTTACTGGTTTTTAGAGTTCGGGTTGTTCTTGATGTCGTGTGCTGGAACATTCAGATCTCTTGAGGTACTAATTGTTATTGGATGCTTTATATACTATGAATAACAGTGTTGTTCTTGTCATTGTCGGAATTTTAATGTCACTTGCCGGAAATTCAATGTTACTTACTAGAATTCGTATTGCGATGTACTTTACCGGAGTTCATTTTTTTTTGAAATTAGGTTCTAATTTTATTTTTCATGTTACTATTCTTGCTTTATTGGAATTAAAATTGATTATTTTCGTTTTTTTTTATATTTTTTCCTTTATATTTGTTTTCTTGGTTGTAACAGATAGAAAATAACATATTAGTTTGTTGTAAGTATTCATCTGAGACTGTTGTGATTAGAATTTCAATTAATTCCACTATTGATGATGTGCTACATGGTGTTTGTGACAATTGAAATGAGTTGAGTTCCAGTTGTGTTACTATTCGTGTTGGTTATCCACTTTTGTTGTTTTTTTTTTTTTTGAAGTAACACTTCTGTTGTTGATATGGTGTGAAATAATTGTCAAAACGGTGTTCTCTTCAACTGTTCTTTGTGAATATCTTTGATTTCTAGGTCACTAATAACATTTACTAATGGAAGTAAGTTTGACCTAAATTGGTGAAATGAACCTGCTTTTGGAGCAGCAGATTTACCTGTAATTAGGGGTGATAATCAAGCCAATCTCGACGAGCATCACCATTCTCAAGCTCGACTCGGCATTTTGGGAAGTTGTTCAGGCTCGGCTTGAGCTCGAACATCAAGCTTATTTTTTAGTTCGAGCTCAGCTTGACTGAAAAATGAAAAGTTCAAGCTTGGCTTGATTAGGCTTGTTTTCTGTTAACAAGCTCGAATTCGAGCTCTAGCTCGTATGAAGTTTGATCCAAGAATTCGAATTCAGGCTTGCGAACAGGCTTGAATTTTAACAAATTCATAACCACTTAAACACAACATAACAAATTAACACAACATAACAAATTCATAATCAGTTTCTCCATGGACAAAACCTAATAATTAACACCACTTACAGATACAATCAACACAACATGCACCGATGCACATCACCAACCACAAAAATTGTCCATAAACAACTAGATTAAACAACCAACCACATGAAACTGATCACAAAAATTCAAAAGAGAAGTTGTCAAATGTCAAGTGCCAACAAAAAAATTAAAAAAGAAGTTGTCAAATGCCAACAAAAAAACAGCCAAGTGCCCTCGTAGTAGAGCCTACAATGAAAAAATCATAACCAAGAATTAGTATTTTGTCGGCATACAAATTAAAGGCAAGACAAGAATTATTTTGTTATTGATACCTTCAAAAAAATGATTCAAAAGCTGTTTTCCTCAAGGCTACCTCCATTCATAAACTCATTATCTTCAACAACCTGTAAATAAGACACCAATAATGAAATTCATATTGACTGAAACAAAATGAAACACAAGGTAAAAAAATCCTTTCAATATTCGATCCCTGAATTCCAAAATCATTACGTAACCAATCTCCGGTACATATCAAAACTTCAACTGTCTCGGGCTTCAAGGAGTTTCGATATTAATCAAGAACTCTCCCTCCGGCACTAAAAGCAGACTTCGAAGCAACTGAAGTAATGAGAATAGATAGTATGTTCCATGCCATCTTTGACAGGTTTTTAAACTTAAGAGTGCTTGTTTTCCACCAATTCAAGGCATCAAAATCCTCCGTGTCGTTTTCATCATGAATGTAAATGCCTTCTTCCAAATAAATTTTCAGCTCAGACCTGTATGGTTGAAAAATGTTCAACTGTTTGGCCCATAGATCAAATTCATTCACACGCTTTGCATTTCCCTTGACGTTGCTAGTGCCACCAACATTTCTACTTTCAGACAAAGTCTTTGGTTGTTGTACATTTTTAGACACATAATTCTTGTAGAGATCATACAATGAATTACGAACAACATCTATATAATACACTACTTCATCCGATGGATAAATTTTGGGAAAACAAAACTCAACAAGTCTCATTTTATATCTAGGATCTAGGACCGCTGTAATTGCCATCAACAAGTTACAATCTCCCCAATACTTGTCAAACTTTTCACTCATTCTAGTAGTCATGCGTCTCATATAGTCCCTACTATCAAATTCATACTCAGTCAAAATCTTTCTAATTTTCCAAATTTCACAAAGAAATAAATTTGAAGTTGAGTAAGAGGAACCCGAGAATAGATATGTGGTTTCTAAAAACTTGCATACCTCTTCAGCTCTTGACCAATCATCCTCAGTTGACAACCATCGATAGTTGCTATCTCTTTCTTTGTACCTTGGAAACACTTCTTTAAACACAAATACAAATTCTAACATTTCATATGTTGAGAGTTCCACCGAGTAGGCACATCAAGAATCAATCTCCTAGTTGTTGGCAATTGCAATGTTTTACAATATCATTGAATTTATCAAGTCTCAAAGGAGACATCTTCAAGTATTTCACACTCCCACGTATGTTTTCAATTACATCTTTTATCTCGCCCAAACCATCTTGTACCATTAGATTCAAAACATGTGCACAACACTGAACATGAAATATTCTACCATTTAAATAAAGCTTACCTTTAACAGAAAAATTATCTTTCAAATTTCTCACCGCTGCATCATTTGAGGATGCATTGTCTAGAGTAATGGTAGACACCTTATCCTCAATCCCCCAATCAGTTGGACACTTGTAAATACTATCAGCAATCACAAAACATGTGTGTGGAGGTGCCAAGCAACAAAAATTCAAGATACGTTTTTGTAAGTTTCCACTCTGCATCCAAAAAGTGTGCAGTAAGGCACATGTACCCGATTGTTTGATTGGAGGTACATAAGTCTTTCGTCAAGCTAATTCGGTCAACAATAGAAAACATTCTCTTCAATTTCATTTTCTTATTCGCATATATTTTCAAGCAATCATTTTTTAGGGTGAGACGTTTAACTAGCTCAAAACGTGGGTTAAGAGATTTAAGAAGCATCACAAACAGTTCATGTTCAACCATCCTAAAATGATACTCATGCACTATAATCATTTTTGTTAAAATTTCTCTTATCTTCTACTTGTCAAACTTATAATCTGCCGTTCCACCACTAATAGACCCATTGGAACCAGCTGACGAGAGACTCAATAATTATTAAGTGGGTCCTTTCTTTTGGCCAGAAACAAAAGCTTGACGAATTGGACAAGTCAATAAGTGTCTTCTCAGATGAGTTGTGGGAGCCCCTCGACTCAAACAAAGGCTTGTTTTACAATGGTTACACTTGGCCTTTCTTGTTCCATTTTCATATATTGTCTCTAAATCATTCCAAACTTTCGAGGTTTTCTTCCTAAATCTTTTTTGGAGTGGTTCATTTTCAGAATGCCCTTCGATTGTAGCAGCATCATTAACGCTAGCTTCTTGATTTCCACCAACATTTACAGTACTAGGGGGCACATAATCAGAAGTCATCTGACCGAAACAAAGATGAAATTAGAGATAAAAATATACACAGCAGAGGAAGGTGAAGTATACTTGTTTTGCCATACTACAAGCCTTATCAGATGAATTGAGAATCTCGTAGTAGTGGACTGAGAAATTGAGGGCTAGCCCCAGCCTTATCGGATGAGTAGACTGAGAAAATGAGGGCTTCAGACGATGAGTAGGCCTGTCAAAATCCGACACGACACGATTAACCGACACGAATCGACACGAATTAAACGGGTTTGGGTGATAAACGGGTTAACCCGTTTAACACGTTTAATAAACGGGTCGTGTTTGGGTGAGACATGTCAACCCGTTTATCACCCGTTTACCCGTTTAAAAAATTAATAATTCTTTTAAAAAATTTAGTGAGCATTTCTTGTTTTTCTCTTTGTAAGAAGCTCAAACAAAGAGGCGAAGTTCTGAAACTCTGCAATTCCTATGGATACAACTTTTTCTATGTTAAAGTTAAGTGGTAGCTAATCCCTTTCCAAGAAATAAGGGAGACGGGGTTGAACCCCAGCACTGATTTGGAAAATTGAAACTTCATGAGATCCTCCAATCTCATATGAAAAGTTTTTCAATGCGGGGCACCCCAGTTGATATCAATGTGGATTCTCATGTTTGGATTGAAGACCCAGCAGTAACTTGAATTGATCGGCTCTATCAAAGATAAATGGAGCAGAAGTTAAGACTTAGAGTCTCAGACTACTGATGGGAATACGGTTATTGAGCTCATAATTTTTCGGTGGTGCTGAGGTGAACACAGTGATGATATTTTTTGTCTGAGCATGGTCTGAGTTTCAGGTGGTGGATGATATTCTTGAGTCTTCTTGTGGGTTGCACAGTGAACACAGTGCTTGAATCCCACATCGACAAATGTAAATGAATGAGACCTCTCATGCCTATAAAAGGCTACAGTCCCTGTCTTTGGTCATTTAACCTTGTCACTTGTTTTTGTAAGTGGCAGCCAACTAAAAATCTTTTAATTAAGAGAGTTTAGTTGTTGTGGGTAATTAATGGAGTTTAAAATTTTAATAGAATAATTTTTTTGGTGTGGGTAAAAATTTTAATAAAATTAAACGTGTTAAACGAGTCGTGTCGTGTTACCCGTTTATTAAACGATTCGTGTTCGTGTTTAAATTTTTTACCCGTTTATTAAACGTGTTGTGTACGGGTTTACATGTTTTTTACCCGTCACCCGTTTAACCCGACACGTAACCGTTTAACCCGACACGTTTGACACCCCTAACGATGAGAGGTAGACAAGAGATGTAGAGTTGAGGGCTTCAGGCTTGAGAGTTGTAGTAGACACCTTCAGATTGGGTTTGGGTGTATTAGGGTTAAACAAGTTAATATACATGTTGTCCTCACCGTTGGATCTCATTAGAGGTTTGGAATTGACGACTATAATTGGACCACTAAAAATAATAGTAAAACTAGGTAAAAAATATCAAGCTTAATCAAGTCATTCGAGCTGCTCGAACTCGAGCTCAAGCTCGGCTCGTTTATAAACAAGCCTAAAATTATGTTCATATTCGGCTTGTTTAAAATATTCAAACGAGCCCAAAATGAGTCAAACTCAAGTCGAGCTCAAGTAGCTCAGTTCGATTAACAACCCTACTTGTAATTGCCATCAACTTGTAATATGACATTGTATCATCAATATCTAACCAACATATAATAACATGATACAAAATCACCAAACGTAATGGATATAAAATAATTAGCAAAAATAATATGCAAAAGTAACATGAGCATTGCCACCCAAGTAGCTGATGTAAACATAATAACATCAGCTTAGTAACATTAATTCCTTAATGAATCTCAGTAACACGTATTTTAGTAACATCAACCAAACACAATTTTGAATTCCCATGTTACAATTTTATGGAATGAACATTACATTATACATAACATTGTCCAAAATAACTTGAACAGTTGAGTAAACTTGTGATATATGAGAACATTAGTTCAGTAACATCATTTTCAGTATTTGAATAAGAATGACTCACTCCCAATTTACTCTTAAAAGCAAACACCAACCCTGTCAAAAATTCTGAAACCAAATATGGTGTATCAAAGTGTGTTGGACCATAGTAACTTGTACTCCTGTTCTTTTCACAATAACACAACGAATCAAAATGGGATTGTTTTCCACAAAACAACAATACCCAAAAATGAAGAATGACATCATTTCAAATAGTAACACACACCCAGCCCCAATTTTCACTTACAATAACAATTGCAAACTTTGAGACGTATATCATGTAACATACAATTTAATATTTAAAGTAACATCAAAGCTTTGTGCTCAGTAACACATCGAATTTTACAAAATAAAAGATAATAGTTTTTTTCACAACAACATCAACTTTCGAATGATTTTAGTAAAAATACGATTCACAAATTAAAAATTTACAAGATGACGAGTAGTAACACTCAATCGAAAATTGAATTAGGACACTCGAATCTAATTGCGAACATCAAGACATTGAAATTCTGAACTCCATTTTTCTGTTCACATACAGTAACATGAACTTTTTCTACAGTAATACAATCAAGGAATACTCGATTGTCTTGTGCAGCAAAAAAATCAACAAAATCGAAATCTATAACACTTTAATTTAGTAATAATGAATCGTAATTTTAAAATTAGGAACGCAAAAAATTGAGTTTAGTTTGAAATATAGATTATGTAGACGATTTTTTAAAACCCTACAATGAACATCAACTTTTCCATAAAATCACATACCTTAACTATATTTTTTTGAATCCCAAAGGTGTAAAGATGTTTTGAATGCCAAGAATCAACTGCAACTTTGTGAATGGAGTCCAAAAGAAACTGGAATAGTAAATCGAAATTGTATTTTATGGAATGTAATGGGTTTGAAATTCGAATATGAACGGTTTTGGGTAAATGCCGATTTCTTATTTTTCGGAGAAGGAAATATTGTGCCTTGAAAGATTGTAGACGGATTTAAAGGCGATTATGAAGGAGATGCATATTACTGGTTATTGTGTCCGTCTGTAAAGGAGACATTCCTCAAATATCGTTTATGACATTCCTACAGGGCATGGTTAAAAAACGGACTTAAAACCAAATAATTTTTTTTGACGGATTTATCTCCAAATAAGTCAATATAGGAGGACCGGCCTCCAAATTTCCCTAAACAGAAAGCATTCAATCATCTAATTTAGGCAATTTGTTATTTTACATCTTATTCCTATTTTTTTTTTTGCCTAATTAATCCATTTGTTATTTTACATCTTTTTCTTATTTTTTTACATTTTATAATCGATCATGAAATACCATGATCGATCGATTTTACGAATTGAAACTTTACATTTTTTAATGTAAAACATGATACATATTTCATTAACAAAAAAAAAAAATACATCTTGACTAGGTAAAAACAAAAGAAAAGAAGAAATCTCTTTTTAATCTTTAAGAGTTATAATTTCTATGATTAATCTCAATATGTTAGTAATATTATGTTATTTATAAATTATAATTTACACCTTAAGAAAATATAATTTATTATTAAAAAAATTATAATTTTTAGTACGATATCAAATATGATAGGATACTCTTTTCCTAAAAAAAATCATGCAATGTAAAGCTCGTCGTAACCGTACGATTAATGCGTTGCCAAAAGCATCAATATCAAAAAGATTTGTGTCCATAAGATATGATCAATCGATGTGGTGGCCCACAAGGTTATTGAACCACGATGGATGGGACTTGTTTGGTGTAGCAATGTTTCAACGGGTACAGGAGTCATCTAATGGTGGCCAATAGTCTCCACCTGCTGTACTCATTTCACTTCTTACCACAAATCCTTTGGCTTTTGTTTTTATTCACCAACCAAAAAACAAAAAATTCATTAATTATATTCTTCTTTCCTTGGGCCCACATAGAAAACAACAATTAAAAAAATCATACCATCAAATTACAACTTTTATAATATTATAGTGAATAATAAAATATTATAATTAATCACAAATAATTATAATTTGTCTTTTCTTAAAGTGCAACTTTATATTTTTCCCTATTGTAGTCATTTTCATAATCTTTGTTATGCAAATTAAGGATTGCTATAATTACGCATCATTTAAATTCATGCATGAAACATAAATATTATATAACATTAGTAAATAATGCAAATCAATCAAATTTAGCGTTGACAATAGATAATATCGTGTTAGATTTACGACGTGTCAAAATTTGGTTAACACATACTCGAGCCATTTTGTAAACGTGTGTAGTTGAGATTGTGTCGTGTTGAGGTAGTACTATACTATGTATAAGTATTCTTTAGTGGGTTCGTGTCTAAATTAGATTTGTGATAACCTATTTTCTTAACGTGTCTACTCGTTTGCCACCTAAATACACGAATTCTAAAATCAAAATATATTGAAGATAATCAAATATATTAATTGATTGTATAAACTCATATTTACAGGATTAATGATAATAGATATATAAATAAGAGGGAAGTGAAAAATATATAATTAAGAGGACAAAAAGGAATTTAGAATTTGAATTAAATGGTGATTGGAAAAGGAAAAAAAATAAGGGTGGTTGAGGCAAGAAGAAACAAACGCTATATTATAGATATTTTGCATGATGGGTACTCACAGAAAGCAACTTCTTTTGTCTCCATGTAATAAATAATGATGGTTTCCATAGTCAAGAGGAAAATAATTATTTTGCATATTAAATTGGTGAAATAAAAATAAAATAACTATTCTTGTTGACCCTAGAAAGGTAATAGAAGAGAGGGGATGGTGGAAAAAAAAATGATTATCACTAGAGCTCTTAATTGAACTGAGTTATTTAGGCGTAGTTCAAATAGGACTTACTTCGAGTTCGACTCGTGTTCTAAACAAATCGAGTTTGAATAATTTTAGAAGATTATTTGAAAAAATGAGCTCGATAGACTCGAACTCATGCACATAAAACTTGGGTCGTTTAATAACACTAGTTATTGAAGGTCTTAATATATACTTGGGTGTAACTATTGGACAAAGTGGGGGGGAGGGATAAAAATGTTGGAGAATTTAATTATTCATTTCTTTATCAAGTGAATATTTTAGATGGACACTACATTTTAGTAAAAGTTCAAGAATAAGAATAAAAAAAAAATTATCTTGACATTTTTATACCATATGCTTCATCGAATCAGTTAGGGTTTATACTATGAAGGAAAATAAAAGAAAGGATTGTATTAATTAATACGAATTAATTTTGTATTAGCGGATAAAACACAAGAAAAAATATAAGATAAAAATAATACTAATTGTAATTCAGTATTTGTTAAAACATTTAATAAGAGTGAGATAATAGCGTATTAATTATATATTAGCTGAAAAATAATCAATCTAATCTAATTAAACATGTTTTTGTTTATTTAATGGGCAAAATAGTAAAATATAATTTAATACGATTTTACTGTATTATAATACCACCTCTTCAGGTGGTATTAAAATTGACTTAATAATACAGGTATATTATTTATTAAAATACATATATGAAATAATATTAGATATTATATAATACTTCTATCAACCAAATGTAATATAAATTTAAATTAAATTTTTTTAATTTATTATAATTCTTTAATACATTTCTTAATATTGCAAACAAATGATACAGTAGAACAAAATAAGAATACAAATGTGAAAATTCTAGGGAAAATAAATGGACATTAGTAAATAGTATTAAATATAAATACCAAATAATAATTCAATTGGCTAGATTTCATAGGGATACGTTCAGTGAATAATTCCCTGTTTGGGAATCTGACTTTTTCATTTTCGAGCCACTCCCATGACTTCCACGCATAAATATATAAAAACGCCTGTGTGTATTCTGAATACAGTATTCACACACACACACTCTCCCTCTCCCTCTCCCTCTCCCTCTCCCTCTCCCCCTCCCCCTCTCTCAAGATGCTTCCTCCTACCCACTTTACAGAACCAGATTCAACCCACCACCATTAACCAGTTAACAACGAAATGGGCAAAGCCTCAAAGTGGTTCCTCGGCCTCCTCGGCCTCAAAAAGCCGGACTCACCCTCTTCTTCCACACGCCCACCAGCCTCTCGCACGCGCTCAAACCCAAAACCGCCGAAGAAGAAGTGGAGCTTCGTCAAATCCTACCGAGAAAATGACCACCACCACCCTCTCCACAACCAAAGAGCCCAAAATGTTCTTGCACCGGTGCAGCCTCATTCTTTGCCTGACGACGGCGGTGTTGATCCCGGAAAACACGCGATTGCGGTGGCCGCAGCCACTGCTGCGGTTGCGGAGGCAGCCGTCGCGGCAGCTCAGGCGGCCGCTGCGGTGGTGAAGCTAACGAGTAGTGGGAGGTCTACTGCTACGACGATGGGGAGTGGTGTTGGTAACACAACGGCGTACGTTAGTGGAAGAAGCTCGAGTTTAGGGATTCGTGAAGTGCGGGCGGCCGTTAAGATACAGTCACATTTTCGAGCCTATCTGGTTGGTAATCTTATTCCGATTTTATTCTCTCTCTCTCTCTCCCTTAAAGCCTTTTTTACATAATTATCCCTGGTTTTCCGTCAAATTTTTGAATAACATGTTCTGTGGTACCCACCCCGATTTGGGGTAGTTCGGACTTTTCAGTCTCACCGGCTGCCACTGCCGGAAATGGTTTAACGAAGCCAAGATTTGCGGACTCAATAACTTACCCTGTAAATACGACGTCGTTGGTGGGTTGATCATGCTTGGCACTACTGTCTCTTTGCGGTTCGTCTAATATAGTTTGCCGGAACTTCGCCGGAAAAAAGTTCTTTAGCTGGTATTGTTTTCTTTAGGCCTTCACTAGAAGACAAACGTATAGGCTGTGCTTGGCTCTGCATTGTTCTGTACTTCAGCATTTGTACTGTAACACCCAGAAACATTAACAGCTAATAGCATCAATCAGCACTAGTTTTTACCGTTAATTCTGTGCTAAAACACACCCGTAGTTTTTACCGTTAATTCTGTGCTAAAACACACCCGTGGTAACGAGAAGAATCCCTTATTAATTGTGGTGGGGTAGTGGAATAGTTTGAACGAGTGTGGTCCTCTAAATCTACCCTTGTCCTTGCACATTATGGTTGGGATGGAGTTGTCATTAACTTTTAGGAAAAAGCCAGTAGCCTAGAACTTTTTGTGATGTAGTTCATAGTTAATTGGCTTATTTACCTTTTTACCTGTTGGGTAATTTGGGGTCTTTGTTCTTGATCTAAATTTGTTGGTTATTTAATGTGGGTGGTGCTGTTGGTGATGTGAATATTGCACAGATAAGGGAATGGGTCCTTTTTTGTTGTTTTCTAAACTGAGCTTCGGTTCTGTATATCTTACGTACTTTTGTATAAGGATAGATTCTTGAAATTTTGTACTCATTCTACCCCTGGGTCCTGTTTAAATGCCATGTGATTTTTCCCATATGAATCTTAAAATGTGTGATTTTCATTTTAGTGTTTATTTACAAACCTTACTACCAAGAGGAAAGGTAAAGGTGAAGTAATTGAGAAGAATGTGCTATTTTCATAACAGCAGGTAAGTGCTAATTGTATTGCTTGCAAGAGTTATAAAAGGATGAGTTTAGGGTCTTCTAACTTCAACATAACTTGCCCAGAAAAGGAAAAAGAAAAAAAACTTTGATGCATGTTCAAATACAAATTGAGAGGCAGCTCTCTTGGACATAGTTTTTGGCTTCTTTAACTCTGTAGTGGGAGTTCAGAGCAAAAATTAGAGTGCTATTCTACTTTGCGGTGCCTACTCTCTGTGAAGTTTCTTTTATGACATTGGGATAAATAGAAAATCCTAGCATGGAGTGAACTTGATAACATCTTAATGTGCTTCAAAAACTGAAAGGAAAGAGAATAAACTCTTAGTAACTGTAATTCCTCAATAAATGTAGATTGACACGGACCCTTGCCAATGCATCAGGTTGATGGTAGTTGTGTTAGAAACGACACAATACATGATTGTTCCTTTTGGTTTTTAATGGTAAATGTGTGTTTGATGCATGGTCATGTGTCTGAGGTGTTATTCAATTGCTTCTCCAGTTTGTGATTCTCGACTGAGTAATTGTAGCAAAACTATTGTGGATGTCCATGTCACCAAAATTTGGTGGGAGCATGTGTCAAGTTGTTCATTTTTTGGTGGTTCCTGCGTCATTTTGTGTAAAAGATCGTCTGAGTTGGGTAGTTGTATGCTTTATCACCGGAGATTCTGAGGCAGAGGCTGGTGGGTAACTTTTCTTTTCTTTATGGGACGGCTGTTGAGATGTCCTAGTCTTCTTAAATGTCAGAATTTCACTTTGGAAAAACTTTAATGTGAGAAATGAAGTCTTCAAGGCGCCTTGACTTTTGTAGATTTTATTGTTTGTCTGTGCAAGACCCATGGCGCCATATAATTTAAGGTAGATTGTGTTCCAGTACGCCGCTGGTGCACCATTGCTTGCTAGTCATGAGAGCGTCATGGCCACTTGAAGCAAAAGGTTGATTGCTTGGGCGTAAGTAGTTTTGTTGGTCTTACATTTCTCACCTCAACAAAACTTTGTCTCGAGTTTTGTATATTTGTGGAAGTGATCTAAAATTTATTGACAATGTTTTTGGTTGGGTATATTTGAAGGCAAGAAGGGCATTGCGGGCGTTGAAATCTCTGGTGAAACTTCAGGCACTTGTAAGAGGTCACATTGTGAGGAAGCAGACTGCAGATATGATACGGCGCATGCATGCATTGTTGCGAGCACAAGCACGAGCTCGTGCAGTGCGGTCCCATACTTCAGAATCTCCACACTCAAGTACCAAGTCAACTCAGTTCCAGCATCCTGTAAGCAAATTTTTATTTTCCCTCCAAATGTTTAAATTTGAATTATTTTTTTCGGTAAGTATTTAAATTTGAATTTTATTGGTACCTTCTTTGGCAGAAGGTCTCCATATAAAGTTGAATACTTTGGACACACTGTTCAGCATCTTATACCTTTTTGCCTAAAGTAAAACGTAAAATACACACTTCTTGTAAAAAGTTATGTATCAGTCACTTTGGGCCTTTCTGACAGAAAGTAATTTAAAGATATCATGTTATTTGAAATTTGAAGATACCAACTTTTTCAATGTAAAGTAAAATGTAAAATTCACATTTAATTGTATGAAGTTACATTTATTTATTTATTTTTAGATTGTTTCCACCTTGCAATAGCTCTTTTCTGCTTCATTGTATTGGAATATTATAGCTTGAAGTTGAAACATAATATTTGAATTCTGGGTCCAAGTTAATGATTCAGTCTTCTTTGAAGTTGCTTCTTCCGACATTGGAAGACTCGTGTAACAGGGATAATAATCAGTTGATTTTTCCACCAGAATGTACAAATTGTTGTTCTACAACTTTTGTCAAAATTACTGGTGTTCTTAAGAACAGACCTGCCTCAAACTCCTCAGTTTTGATTAGTAATTATCTCTTTGGTGGACAGGGCCCTGCAACTCCTGAAAAGTTTGAACATGCCATACGATCTAAGAGTACCAAATACGATCAATCCTTGATGCTCAAGGTATGTGCTGGAATTTTGTCTAGTATAAGAATATATTGATCAATGTATGATTTTATGTTTGAGCAATGCTTAAGAGTGTCGACTCATCATTTGCAGAGAAATGGCTCAAAATCGAATGGCAGGGTTGGCATCAATCAAGACAAGGCACACCTGGGATGGAATTGGCCAGACCGCAGAAGGAGTGAAGGTTCATGTGAACAAAGAGGATTGTTCTCAAGAACTGGCAGCAGCAGGGTAGATGATGAAAAGGGTGACAAGATTGTAGAAATTGATACTGGGAAACCCCACTTCTTGCCGAAAGGAAGAAATGTATGTCAGTCTTCTTATCATCATAGCTTGGGTTCAGACCAATATAGTCGTAGCTTTACGACATCGATAGAGTCAACTGCCCATCAAACAGTTCTGAGTCCATCTTCTTGTGAAGTTCAATCCTTGAGTCCTCTAAAGTTTACTCAAGATGTCGAAGAAAGCTTGTTCTGCACTGCTGACAATAGCCCACAATTCTACTCAGCTTCATCAAAGGGTGGTGGTGGTGGTGATAGTAGTTCTAAGAGAGGAGGACCATTCACTCCCACCCAGAGTGAGGGTTCAAGAAGCTGCCTGAATGGTTACTCGGACCACCCAAACTACATGGCCACCACTGAATCAGCAAAGGCTAAGATAAGGTCTCTCAGTGCTCCAAAACAGAGGCCACATCAATTCGAAAGATGTAGCTCAACAAAGAGGTATTCAGTTCATGGGTATAGTAATGACTCAAAAAGATCTAACAGCACGCAAAGGGTTTCTTCTTCCTTGAACGCTGGCTTCACCAACAAGGCTTATCCGGGGTCTGGTCGCTTGGACAGGCTTGGAATGCCGGTGCAAGGCGGATGCAGCTGGGTTTAGTGGGTTCTGTTAATCAGACTTAAATTGAGGTTCTGGGTGTTCTGTTAATCAACTAATGTTCCTAACAAAAAAATGGATCTATTTACAGTGTCTGATATCCAAGATATATTTATATCGGATATAAATCTCATCTCTATTTTTAATTTTTTTTCTTCATCTTTTTCTCTCTCTTTCTTTCAATAAAATAATTAGTGGAGTTAAGGGTAAATTATAAAGAACTAGTTATTCTCCGTGTATGAAGGCACGAAATAATAAAAAAAATGATTAATATATTTGTATTCATACTTTTAAAATCAAATTATAAACATAGAAGAGAAATAAAGAAATTTAAGTATCGATTGTAGTGGAGGTAAGCGGTGGTAGTGGTGGTGGGCGATAGTGATGGCTGTGGTGGGTAAGACGACAATTGTGGTGGTGGTAGCAGCCATGGGTGGCAATGGTGATGGTGGTAGTGGGTATTGAGTGACGATGATGGTAGTGGCAGTCGTGGGTGGCAACGGTAGTAGTGTTGGGTGTGGGTGGTGGTGGACGACGGTGATGGTGGTTAGCAGTGGTGGTGGTGGGCGACGATGAGTGCTTCTAGACAACAGTGTGATGGATAGTGACGAATGACAACGGTGGTAAGTGTGATGGGGATAGATGACAGTGAGTGGTTGCAGTGGTGGACGATGACAAATGATGGTGATTGGTGGAGTAGGTGACAGTGGCTGGTGGCAATGGGAGGGACGATGGGTGGTGGTTGGTGTTAATGGTGGGCGACGGTGATAGTGGGATGATGGAAATATAAAAATAAGATGACGATGACGATGGTGATGGTGATGGTGATGGTGATGGTGGGACAGTAAAGGTGGGGTGTGGTGGGGCAGTGGCGATGATGGGTTGGGGATGGTGGTGGTAATTGTGATAGTCATGGGGGTGGTGGTGGGGGTGGTAAGGGTGATGGTGGGACAGTAGTAGTGGTGATGATGGTAGAGTGTGGTAGCGATAGTGGTGGTGGGACGGTGAAAGTAGTGGTGGGATAGTGGGTATGATAGGGTTGCAATAGTGATGGTGGCAGCGACAATGGTGGGAGGGGTGGTGGTGGTGGTGGTGATGGAGCGATAGGGATAGTGATGGTGGAGGTAGAGGTAGTTGTGGGGCGGTTTCAAACATTATTTTTTTTAAAATACTTATGATAAATAATTCTTAGAAGTATTTTTAAAAAGTCACTTCAAACACGTCTTTAGGGACTTATTTTTTCTATTAAATTTGGGGTGTTAATATTAGCTGTTAGATTAACTTTAAAGTAAAATTTAAAGTGATTTCAACCGCGAATAACAAAAGTCATTTTGTTTATCTTTTGAGATTTGAATTGTATTGTATTTTATTATATAAATATATAATATTTTTTTATTGGAGAAAGTATTTTATTTTAAAATTAATAAGAGTACTAAGAAATAAAGACTGACCTAGAATGGGTGTCTAAATCGAGGGTTCAACTACGGTACCGACACCCACTTTTTGGTATGGTATCGAAAAAATAAAATGAACAGTTCACAACTCATGAAGAACCTCCACCGTTGATCAAGTTTATAACTTTTTACCAACTACTCACTGAGCCTTACAAATTTATAAAAAAAAACTCATACAAAGAAGAAGAAGATGGAGTTGTAGAAATGTTTTTATTCCTATAAACGCTTTAAGAGATTATAAAATCATCATCATTTATTAAAACTAAGATTGAGTGGTAGTCTTTTCATTAAATAAAAAAAAAAACTCAGACAGGGAAGAAGAAGGAGAAAGATTAATGCATGGAGTTGCAGAATTATTTTTACCCCAATGAACCCTTCAAGAACTTATAAAATCATCATCATTTATTAAAATTAAGATTGAGATTATAGTAAATTCATAAAAAAAAAAAAAAAACTCAGACGATGAAGAAGATGGAGTTGTAGAATTGTTTTTATCCCTATGTACTCTTCAAGAGATTATAAAATCATCACCATTTATTAAAACTAAGGTTGAAATTATAGTAAGCTTATATTTAAAAATAAATATATATATATTTTTTAATTAACATTACACTTTTTTTGGTTAAGAGTACCACTTTTTTTGTTAATATTATCATTCTTTTGATTAAGATTAACACTTTTTTAGTTAATAGTACATTGTTGGGTAAGAGTACCAATTTTTTTGGTTAAGATTACCACTTTTTTTGTTAACATTACTACTTTTTTGGTTAAGAGTACCATTTTTTTAGTTAAAATTATCACTTTTGTAGTTAAAAGTATCACTTTTTTTGTTAACATTACAACTTTTTTGATTAACATTACCATTAATTAGGTAAACATTATCACCCTTTTGATTAAGATTACACTTTTTTTAGTTAACATTACCATTGGTTAAGTTAACATTACCACTCTTTTGATTAAGATTACACTTTTTTTTGGTAAAGACCACTTTTTTTGTTAACATTACAATTCTTTTGATTACCACTTTGTTGGTTAAGATTATACTGTTGGGTAAGAGTACCACTTTTCTTGTTAACAGTACTATTTTTTTAGTTAAAATTACCACTTTTTTTGTTAGAGTACCATTTTTTTGGTTAACATTACAACTTTTTTGGTTAGTATTACAATTGATTAGGTTAACATTACCACTCTTTTAGTTAAGATTACACTTTTTTTGGTTAAGAATACAACTCTTTTGATTAACATTACCATTCTTTTTATTAAGATTACCACTTTGTTGGTTAAGATTACACTGTTGGGATAAGAATACAACTTTTCTGGTTAACAGTATCATTTTTTTGGTTAAGATTATCACTTTTTTGGTTAAAAATATCACTTTTATGGTTAAAATTATCACTTTTGTGGTTAAGAATATCATTTTTTTGGTTAACCTTACAACATTTTTGGTTAATATTACCATTGATTAGATTAACATTACCACTCTTTTGGTTAAGATTACACTTTTTTAGTTATGAGTATCACTTTTTTGGTTAATATTATCATTCTTTTGATTAAGATTACCACTTTGTTGGTTAAGATTATACTGTTGGGTAAGAGTACCACTTTTCTAGTTAACAGTACCACTTTTTTGGTTAAAATTACTATTTTTTTTGTTAAGAATACCACTTTTTTAATTAACAATATCATTAATTGTGGTTAAAAAACAAGAAGTTGATCGCTATATGAGCGATCTAACTTGGATCGCTTATGTAGCGATCGAGCATTCACTTAGCGATCAAGTCTACAAATCAATATTCTCGATCCCTGGACTAATCTCGATGCTCAACCAGCGATCAAGATTTTAACTTGTCCAATAAATTTCACTGGTTGAGTGATTGAGATTAGTTTGCAAACTTGATCGCTAAGTGATGCCCAATCGCTACATAAGCGATCAAATCAAAAAAGTGGTACTCTTAACCAAAAAAGTGGTAATGTTAACAAAAAAAATAGTAATGTTAACCGAAAAAGTGATATTCTTAACCAGAAAAGTGGTAATGTTAACCAAAAAAAGTTATACTCTTAATTAAAAAAGTGGTACTCTTAACAAAAAATGGTACTCTTAACCAAAAAAGTGATAATCTTAACCAAAAAAATGATAATATTAACAAAAAAAATGGTACTATTTCCTCAACAGTGTAATCTTAATCAATTGAAAGTTAAATATGATAAATAATTATCATTTTTTAAAACTAATTTTAATTTCTATTATCACTTAAAATAATGGTAAACTTAGATAACCTAATCTAACATCCTAATATTTTTAACTTAATCTAAAATGGTAAATTTAGTGTCACTCAATAACCCCAAATATTGTAAATTTTTTCTTATATTTTTATTTAAGTTTAAATAAGATAAATAATTATCATTTTTTACAACTAATTTTAATTTCTATTGTTACTTATTTTTAAAGTATATAGCGATTTTATTTATTTTTAAAATATATACCGGTTTCACTGGTTATGGATTTTATGGGATTTAAGAGTGTACAAGTGACGAGCTTACATTCATTTTAGGTTTTCGGTATCGTTCCCATTTTCTCCTTTTCGATATTGAAGCCAACTCCCTAAATCGATAACACATGAGGAGACCTAAAGCCATTGAAATGTGATGGTTATCATGTAGTTGGAGAGAATCTGTGGATTGAGTGAGAGAGTATGTGGAAGTATTTAAGTGATTTTGAAGTGCAGATAGTGAGTTTTTATAATTTGGTATTAATAATTAATTAAATATGATAAAAAATAATAAATTTAAAAAATAGAGTGTAGTTTTCTCAGGCAAGGGCGGAACTACGTTTGATTTACGATGATGCTTGCCCCTTGACTTTTGAATAATATACATGCATATCTACATATTATTATATTTATAAAATAAAACATTATTTTCTTAATTTTTAATATTTGTATAATGGATAGATCTTTTTGATAAGTAAGTAACCCACGGCTCTAATCCAAGAAAATATATATTTTTATCTTTGAAAATATAATGTTAAGACTAAATGGTATTGATTTTAAATTTTATTATTTCAATTTTTTTTTTTTTTTTTGTATATCATTGAGTGAAAGACCCATTTATATATAATAGATTTTATATGAATGGTTAATAGATATCGTGTAAAAAAGAGAATTGAAAACAAATTGTATCGGCTCTGTTAGAACAAAAACAAAAAAAGGTTAGCAAAGGGATAAGGATGAGATGAGCGAGCGGGCAAAAAGACCATTACACCCTTGGGTCGTCTAGATAAGTCTTGAAGATCTATCAACAAGCAACTAATAATAATAATAAAGCAAGAAGGAATCCTGGTGGCAGCTGTCAGTAGGGTTAAGAATGTGATTGGGGATGGCCACGTGGACCTCGGACAGCGCAGTGGAGAAAACAAAGTGGGCGCCGTTGGAAAAAAGCCCCATCTCCTCCAGTCTCTAGTATTTGGCGCTCAAGTACAGATAGATGCTCTCATTTCCCCACTCCGTATCTTCATAAATACATACCTAGTTGTTTGTACACAAGCAAAGCGATTGCGAGAATTGAGTAGAGCAGAGCAAAGCAAAGCAAGCGTTACTTTGGAGAGCACAAGAGAAAGAATCAAAAGAGAGGGAGAGCGATGATATTAGTGGCCATAGTGGCGGAGCTGTTGGAGGAGTACACGGTGCTGCTGGCAAGGGTGCTGCACCATATGTTCCACCAGGCACCTCTGCCATTCCCCAGGCGGGTTCGTTTCCTCATCCTCCGCAATCTTCCCTTCGCTTCACCCCATCCTCCCACTCCCACTCCCACTCCCACCCACCTTCTTAGATAGATCATAGAATAGAGCCCCCCCAGCAGGGATGTTAATTTGTATCGTGTGGTCGTTATTTTTTTGATTGTTGAGTTATTGTAATGGGATTCTTGTCGTGAGTCTTTATGTACAACTGAGTTTTCTTCTGGAGCCACTCTTGCTGCCCATTTTTTGTTTTTTTTTTTAGGGTTACTATTACTTATGATCCTTAAAGTATGATTTTTGTCAGTTTAATTCTTATGGTATTAATTTAATTTTTAAAGTATTTTATTTTATTTTTTAAGACGGTATCACGATTTTATCAAAAATTTTACTATTTATTAGGAATTAAAATAATACGAATTAAATATTTTAGAGACTAAATTGATAAAATTGATATAATAAGAACGAAGAAGCCAAAAGTGCTTTTAATCCTTGTTTTATGGGAAGATTGGGTTCTACCTTGTTACCTCTGAATTATGTTCCCCACGCCCATTTAGTTAATTTTGACAAAATATATAAACATATTAGTATAATATGAGATATGAGTGTTTTTTTTAAGTATTTTTTACTCTTACATATAAAAATAATGTAAATAAATGAGTTAGTTATATTATAATCTTAAAAAAATATTTTATAAATAAATTAATTAGTCAAATGTTGATTGTTTTTTTTTTTAATTGGTAAATATAAAATATAATTTATTATTATAGATATATTTTAGCTATATTCGTATCCATGTAATTGTATCATATTATTTTTGTATTTTATATTTATATCCGTGCTTCTAGATTCTGATGGTCTTAAATTATAGAATTTTTGAAGATATGACCCTACTTGCTACTTAGAAATAGAATGGTCGTCCACCACTTTCATTTAATTTAATTCAGAGTAGTTGAAGGACTAGTGGCTTCTTAAATTCTTATGAATAATGTCAGCAAATACAGTAACTGGTCTTGTATAATCGATCTCTCGTAAGTTATTAATTCGGTGTTTATTCAATTGTGTTACAATTTCATATACAGCAGTAACTATTCTTTTTTATTCATGTACAACTTCAAATTACTATTACAATAAACAATTAACTAACAGGGGCACACATGCAAGGGTAAAGAGGAGTCTGAAAGACGACACAAATAACCATTAATTTCACATAAAAAAATGAAGTGTACAAAGAATAAGAGCACATATCTGTGCAGCGCTTCTCTGATCAATTGTTACAGTTCCATCTTGAGGTAGGAACACAGCTTAAGTAATGGCACCAGCTGCACTGATCATTTGCATTCTCTCCTCTGAAAACCATCACCAATCCCAACGTAAACCTGCAAAAATATGGAAATAAGCATATATATATATACCATGACCAAAGCAAATGTGGTGGTCACTTACTATAAAACTCAAGTCTTATAGGGGTGTCATGCTGACCCGTCAAAAACCCACAACATGAATTACAATGACACGATACCAAATTACACGAGACACCCTAGCACAAGACAAGATTAAGTTAATAGAGCTTTACCCAGCAATCAGTAGAATTAAGGAAACCAGCAAGAATACAAGCTGGTAAATTGTATACTTGGACTTCATGAGAGCATCAGCTGGAAGATGCTGGCGCTCCAGCCAACCAAACTGGGGACGGAGTAGCAAGACAAAGCCAAGGAGAAAACCTGTCAAGAAACCTCCAATATGTGCAAAGTTGTCGACATGAGGTAGAATTCCAATCGCCAAGTTGATGAGAATGATGACCACGAGTGTAAATAAAGCTCCAGCCTACACAAGCAAATTACAAGAAACCAGCGATATAATACATTGGACCATATTTGTTTCATGAACAAACTCAAATGCTATTCTCTTCAAAAATGAAAAGAAAAAAAATCAACCCCTTATGCAAAATCAGAGGTTAGTAATAGTCACCTTGTTAGCATAAATAGTCCAGTTAGTAAGAAGCTCTGATAGCATTGCTCCGAGAAGTCCAAATAAAGCACCAGAAGCACCAACAGAGATACTGCGTTCAATGAAAAGGGAAGAAAGTATACTCCCACCAAGTCCCGACAACAGGTAGATTACACCGACTAGCACTGCCATTTTTAACATTGGGCAAACAAACATGTAAGGATGCATACAAATCTTAACAAATTAACAACCTAACAGTGCAAAGAAAGAAGTTCAAAATGGGGTCAAGTATAGCAACAGGGGTGTCCGAGAAATCCATAAGATCAAATCTATTCTACGTCACTTAGAGATGGAGGCACAAATGCTTCCACTTGTGTAGCAAATAAAAGGAGTTTTTTATCCCACAGGAAATCCAAACCCAAGGAAAATAGCTCAGTCAAGCCCAAGTCTCTATTCTTTAACACATAATTAAACTTATATCCGACACATCTACATAATGGGAAGTTTAGATTGCTTAGTGCTTTTTTACACCCTTATTTTATACTATGGAAAAGTATAAAACGGTAAGACAAAACATACCAAATCCAAATTGCTGTTCAAGGCGAATTCCTATGAACACCAAACTCAACATGTTAGTGAGCAGATGAATGACACCTGCATGTAACCAGATACAAGTTATAAGCCTCCATCCTTCATGTCCATGCACTACCTTGTTCCATTCTAGAGCTCCCAGTTTTTCCAGTCTGCACGAGTAAAGGCAAAATTAAAACTCCCGCTGAGAACTGCCTGCAGTTAAAACTGTGAATCCAGTTGATAAACAACTACTTCTGCTAGCATGATCAGAATATGAACAAAATATGTGGCCCATTTCTGTTACTGGTTTCATTTTCTTATTTTCTACTCATGTTTCATCTAGTACAAGTGTACCAAAAGAGTTTACATATTTAATTTGACATCTAACAAATGTCATGGCTCCACGAAGGGAGATATAAGTTAATTTTGGAAGAAACTTTCCAGGTTAAGTTCTTGTTAAAGTTTGACTGAATTGTGTGGAACCTGTTCCATCCACTGGTCCATCTTTTGAAGGGAAGCCCAATGTATCAAAGAACTTGTGAATTGTCACTGCTAGAAATACGATTTTAGTACACATTTCACACACACAAACATATGCAGCCCATCGAAAAACGTTAGGCACAACCAATTTGACCCAGGAAAAAAAACATTTTGGAAAGATATATACTAAGTTGATCAATATCACAAGCTTTAGAGATAACGTGTCATAGACAAATAGTATACCACAGAAAAATGCTGCACGAAGAGAAAATTTTCGACGATCTTCAAAAGTTTTTCACCAAGCATCAACATTGGAAAGGGAGATAAACTACATAAACAATCACAATATGCAATTGCTCAAAGGTGAAGAACATGATAGGGTTGATCACTCATTACCAGCGCTAAATTGTTTTGTCTTGTTGACTACATTGGAACTTGGTTGTTTTTGGGGTGGGGGTGGGGGTGGGAGGAGGAATAAAGAAGGAATGGAAAAATACAAAGGAAGCCCAAATTCAATATTATCCTCATATGTACTGAAAGAAATTGCCATGTAACTTCCACACAGTTAAAGATGTGGAAACATAAATTGTGTTCACAACAGCAAAACAAGAAGACACGATATCATGTGAAGCTGAGGAACCATTCCCATCGCTTACTAAGCGGTATGAGTAGACCCATATTTCTAGAACAGATGATCCTAATATTGAAGAGTGCTGCGAAAAACGAAATAAACTGATAAAAGGATGAACCACCCCATACAATTATATTTTCCAACCCACAGGCCAAACTCCTATAGAACATCGTAATGCCTGCAATGAATCCAAACCAAATCAAAAAAAAAAAAACTAAAATCTGCAAAAAGTTTCTACATAAAATTCTCATCTCCCACATGAATGAGCATATCCTTGATCAACAAATAATGCTCAAAAAAAATTCTAAAGCATAAAAGACCCAAAAAAAATTCAATAGAACAGGCAATAGCGAGCTTAAATTTCAACAAGCCAATGAAAATTTCAACCACCACAAATTCATGCTGAAGACTCTCAATCTATTACTCAGGTCTAAACCAAGTCCAATCAACGATTCAAAAGAAGGAAATTTAGGGCATAGCTGCAACAACAACAACAACAAGATAATTACCCACACAAACATGTACCATTATGCAACTGTATATTGTGTGAAACCCACAAACCCAAACTCGAGTAGAACATGACCAATCAATCATTAAATCAATTTCAACGTAAACCTCAATTAAGTGAGGAAAAATCACAAAATCTGAGAAATCCACGAGCCTAAACTCATGTAAAAGACTTCCAGTCAATGAATTAATCTCCATCCGAGTCAAACAGCTAACAATAACACAAATCAAGAGATGGCAATGAACGAGAGAGAAAACTCACGTCGAAGAAGAGGGGCCAAAGAGAGGATTCTCCTTAGTAGGCTCAAAAGAAAGTCTTCCAAGAAACCTAGCCACACAGTGTCCTTCGCGCCCAAAAATGTTCTTGGGGCAATTGTTGACGTACATAATCACAAAAAACATAGCAACATTAGCCACCACAATCACTGGGACCAACCATGAAGTCCATTGAGTCTCTGTGGACTCTGCATAAGAAGAAGAGTAATATGTTGGTGGGTGCGTGTTGCCTCTGCTCTTTGTTCCTCCTCTGTTCTCTAGATCTCCGTTGGCCCTCATTTTCTCGCTCTCCCCCCAAGGTTCTCCGCTCTTCGATCTTTCCAATAAATCTCTCTCTCTCTCTCTCTCTCTCTCTCTCTCTCTCTGCGTAATATATGTATAAATAGGGAAAAGCTGAACTGGAGAAGTAACTTTGAAGGGAGTCGTTGAAGCCTTCAACAGAATGCAAGTATTGGTAGAGAGAGAGAGAGATAGTTTAAGTTTGTGCCAGTGCAGATTCACATGCAGAGATCAACAAGAAGGTAGCTCCATGGTGATATTTGGTTAGCTGTCTATTTTTACGTTACGGAGTCGTAGTGTTGATAAAGTTGCCTGCTTCTCTTCATTAGCTCAACTACTTAGAACTTTTATTAGGGGATAATATAATTATGGGCTAATCTCATTTTGTACTATATTTCGATTTTTAATTTTTATTATTAAATATTAAAAAATTTAATTTATACCCTTAATATTATAAATTTATAATAATGTAGACCTGACCCAAACTTCTGTTCAATTTTTTTTATCATAAATTAAAACACGTGAGCTATAAGTACTTCGGGTATGAGGATGAAGTATGTTCGTTACTGCAGATCTTCGTCTACGATCAATTTAACATCACTTTTTTGTATCAAAAATAAAATTTCATTAATTAAACAGTGCAATTCACACAAGACGCCAACAGTATATGAATATATACATAAGCTCATGTCTGAAGCACTTGCAATTCACGTATTTCAATTTACAAAAAATTGAACGACAATGTGAACGAGGTTTATATTGCTACCAATTCATAACATTAATGGTATAAATTAAAATTTTCAATGTTTAATGATGTAAATTAAGAATTGAAGTACCTTTCGAGGTACAAAGAGACAACCTTATATTCTTGTTTAATTTATCTATCACACGAATTGATGCCGAACAAGTTTTTTTATGATCTTTTTTTTGTTGTTGTTGTCCACATCAAGTAATTAATCGATGTCGAAAATAGGGAAGATTGACCTTTGTCTTAAAGGGTTTTGGACTCTGTCTCTCCGCCTAGTGGGAACCATCGACATTTGTTGCTTAGTTTTTTGTTCTATAATACAAAACAAGCAATAAATCAGATTTTGCCAACTGTAAAAGGTTGGCTAATTCACAGCTCAGTACAACCTGAGTAATACTATTAAAGCTTTTAAAATTTTGATTTGTTTACTTAATAATAAAGTGACATCACCGAATAGAATTTATGAGTGTACCTATTGAACTTTTTCATTGAAACTCTGTTACTTGACACATCATTAAATTAACAAATTATATCAATTTTTTGAGTCCGAATAACTTTACTCCAAGCTTATATATATTATCATCAACATGAGACTTCATTAACAATGAACTTAATAATGCAATTTTTTTAATAAAATAGTCTTCTGATCATAACAAGCACTCAAAACCCATTATAATATACATATGGTACTTTGATTACAAATGGACTTGGTCCACACGGTTTGCAGACAATAGAAAACTTTTTTTTTTTTTTGTTTCAACAGTCAACAGTGTTCGAACCATTTCACATGTACATCAACCAACCCCCTCTTCGGTTTAGTCAAAGACAAAGTTATTTACACCGATACTACAATATCCATGAGGAATTTACAAACCAAATAGACCAAGTTCAACTCACATAGGAAGCCAAAGAGCTCTTCTTTCACATAAGAATGGGATGCAAGTGTGGGTGTGTAAAGCAAAATGAACTTGAATGGTCGTAACCACATACTTTTCGATTGCAGGACCTCACCTTTTTTTGAAAATGTACCGGTTCACCTCAACATTTTAAACACATTCTTCATAATTTTCTTTTCACTTTCCACCTGGTTGGTGAGGCACACGTACTAAAAGTGTTCTTATGGGAGACAAAGAGGATCATTAATGTTGCTTAGGCTCCCCAACCCGAAGAACCAATTGTGTTTTCTTGTGTAGGTTTTTTCCTATTATTTTCAACCAAATATGAACCAAGAAGAAAGATAAGCCAAGCGACAGTGGAATTTCTGAAGTCAACCCTACCCCGAAGAACCAATCGTGTTTTCTTGTGTAGGTTTTTTTCCTATTATTCAACCAAATATGAACGAAGAAGAAAGATAAGCCAAGCAACAGTGTGGAATTTCTGAAGTCAATAAATCATGCTGACTGATATTCTCCAATTCAATAATAGTCCTCTCGAGAAATAACCAAAAACAGAAGCTGGTAAATAAGGCCGACCAAGTAGTAATTTGAAGAACAGAAAA
Organism: Ilex aquifolium; assembly: GCA_951799425.1. Taxonomy (NCBI): domain Eukaryota; kingdom Viridiplantae; phylum Streptophyta; class Magnoliopsida; order Aquifoliales; family Aquifoliaceae; genus Ilex; species Ilex aquifolium. Next base: position 4,470,610 of record OX637392.1, read on the forward strand.
TTCATATCTTCCCTACTACCTGGCCATTGAAGAAAGAGCATTATAAAGTCAATAAGGATGATCATCGTTTTCCACCACCACCTCCAAGCTTAGGACCCTTTGGACCAGCACCCTTGGGCACGTTACTCTTGGTGGACTTTTGTACCTTTGCCATCACTTCTGCTTTCTTTGCCTTCTTTTCATCTTTGGTTTTCTTGATCCTCTCCTTGATTTCTCTGCGAATAACAAATATATTAGACAAAGAGTACAAATGCAGCTAATGTGAGTCAATACTGAACAACTCAGCACGTAGACAGCAGAATATCATCTAAAAATTCCACGCAGCATACCGCAAAGCAGCCTCACGTGCAGCATCTCGGACTTCTGGCTTCTCAGTCCTCTTCTTCTGTATAACTTCCAAAGTGGCACCAACTATTGACCTTGAATAAGGCTTCTTGGTGGTTCGGCGCCTCTTCTTTATAGTTTCAGCAGCAATGTCCTATAGGTGAGCGACAAAATCCATTCAAGGCAGATTAGGAAGGTACAGATATGTTGAAGAACAAAAGTCCTTTGGAAAAGGCATTAAAGAAGCAAAGATAACTCAATGAAAAAAATGAGCAGTATAATATAAATTACCTTCTTATGCTGTTTCCTGTACATCGCGGTCCAGGTAAGTTTTGATGGCTTTAGGCGGTTGTGGAAGTACCTCTTGCATTTTGAATTGGCAAAGAGGAAGACCTTCAATTAACAACTATCCATACGTCATGTGCAAAGAAACGAATGAAGAGGAAACTAAACAACCCCTATACTGCTTAAAAACATAATTAAAAACCACACACATGAACAAACACACAAATTGCAGAAACCCACAACCACTAATTCAAGTCAAACATTGTAAAGACCACTAACATGACTCACCTGTGAGTCTGAACGAACAAATCTGATGCCCCTGCCAGGGTAGATCTTGGCACCACTGAAGCGGCAAAGTTCAGTCCTGCCATTGCCAAGATTAAGTACTGAATTAACGAGTTGTTGATAAAAATAGAGATATTCATGAACAAAAATTTCTAGTTGGAAAAGGTCTGCATTGCCTAGTTCCTAAAAATGACGAAAAGAAGGCAGATATACAATTGCCGTGCGCAGAAACAATCCTACAGTCTTGAAAGCATCAGTTGCTTCCTTACCGAGAGTGGGCCACAAATACGAACTAATACATGTATGCACCATGTCGAACATATTACTAGGAATAACGAAGTATCCTATCCAATACTGCTATCCTTACTCTTGAAAACAAATGAAGAATTAACATGAAATATGTGCGTGCTTCCCCAAAAAATATTAATATGCCACCTAAGCGCCTCCCCCCCCCCCCGGGGTGGGGGCCGAGGGGGGTAGGGGGGTAGGGGGCGGGGTAATTAATTACCAAATCCTACTACAATAAATCTAGACAGGGTATCTAGACCCCAATGCTTGCCATGAATTAGAGGCTACCTTTTGATAGTAGTAGAAATTATCTTGACAACATGATCTAAAGGCTTGGGAGCTTTGGTTTACGACATACGTCAGCCGTCAGGAACGATCAACGATAATATAAGAATTTGCTAGTTCAATCAATCGCCAGAATTTTCTAGCTCAATAAATGTACACTGATTAGAACTCCATAAACTTTTTTGGTGAAATGAATTGCTCTGAGAAGAATTTGTTTCTTGGTACTTACTAAACTAGGTTAATTTCAGGTAAACAAGGGGGCTACCATCAAATGGAGAAAATTTTCCATGCTTATCAGGTACCAAGCTGGCATGCTTATATGGTGCTCACCACCAATCACCACCAATCAAGAGTGACCACCTCAACAAAAAATCAGATAATGTCAGAACATTGCCATGTAATCAAGATGGGCTAATTTCGTAGACTGAAATAACGTCTCCGTTTGTCCCTCTCCTCCAAATTTTCTCTCTACTGCATATCCTTCACTTTAGCAGTCCACAATATTGAAAGCTGTCAGTATTTGCTTGTTACTTTCCTTCAAATATTTCTCTCTCTCTCACTCACTCACACACACACACATCTCTAAGGCCATCTGTCTCTCTACCTCCATTTCTACCATTTTTCGTGGTAAACCATATTTTCTGGCATGAAAAACTACGGAGGTATTTTTCTCTCTTATATTTTTATTATGGTTGCTGCTTTTGTGTGGGTTGTGTGCTGTATTTTTCAAGGTGTTGTGTGCATGTGTGGTGTTTGTGTAGATTATGGTGTGTATGTGCATGAGATGAGTGCATCGACAAAATCTGTGCGTGCGTGTGTGAACTGTGAAGGAATATGAAATCCCCTAAAATACAATTTTTATCATTATTTGTGCACTGTAATTAATTATTTTCTCATAGATAAATAAAACGATGATAATTTTTATTTATAAATTTAGCTGATAAATTTTATTTTGACCTTAACTACTCACCATCTCTTTCTTCACCTTGCTCACCATCTCTTTATTCATCTGTAGTATTGTGTTGCCTTTGTGGGTGTTTCTGAGTGCATGTGTGGGTTGGTTGGGACCAATTCATCTCCCTCTCTTCTATCTTGTTTTATCTTTGTAGGTTGGTTGGGACGGTGGGCGATGGCCAGTGGTGCATTGGTGGAGGTGGTGCCTGTTGGGTGTTTGTAGGAGGTGAGGCTGATGGCTAGAGGGTGTGCTAGTGGGTGTGACCGTGGGGTGGGTATGGTGGGTGTTGCCAATGATGGGTGGTGGGGTTCGATTGCTAAATTCATGGTGGACTACAGTGTTGGTTCAATTGGTCTTATTTTATTTTTTTTTAATTTAAACAGAAGTTGGTATAATCTAAATATCAAAAACTTGTGGGTTTGTTCCAGATTATGTACACAATCCAAGAAATAAAATATAAATATTAACTATTCATATTTGAAGGTTAGTTTTTGTTCCAACCTTAAACCTGATTTTTTATAAGTTTTTTTTTTTAAACAATAATTTTATTGAATGAATCCAAAGAATTACACGAAGGAAATCCCCAAATGCACAAGGAAAGGAAAAATCCTATCCCTCAATTTAAGGCTTTACTCCTTCAGAACATATTTAAAAAACCAACTCTTATTCAAGGTCATCAACCCTCCACCCATAACCTGGAACTGACAGCCCAGGAGACCTCAGATTACCCAATATCATCCCTTGTCATCCTTGATTTTTTGTAAGCTTAAGCATAATATTGATGAGTTATTTTTTATCAATTAATTATCAACAATGCTGGTCAAATTTTCATTTTAAATTTTTAAACTTGATGTTACACTCTAAATTGACTTGGCCAATGCTGATTAAGTTTTATGTGAAAGGAATAATTTCAATAAATGTCCAATGTAAAACCAAGGAGCCTCATCAATTTTAATGGCATTTTAAAATTGACCCTTATTTCTATTATATCTCCTAACAGCCGATGCAAAACCAAGGAGCCTCATCAATTTTTAAGTAATTGAAAATAGTAATTAAATTCTTGTTTAGTATTGTAGACATCTCCTAATTCTTAAAGAAAATGAGTCATTTATCAAAAAATTTGGCATATTTTTTCAAATAATATTTAACATTTTAATTTGCATTTTGTTATGTGTGAATTGATGAATTTTTATTTTTTATTAGGTTTCTATATATTAACAGGACATTATCTACTTGACTTATTATGTACTTGTCATCTATTAACAAGATGGTAACATGCCTCACCATGGTATTCATACATCTCACCCATCTATGCATATATATACACCTGAAACATGCATGTACTAGTGAAGAAAGTTAAACCCAAGAAAGTTCCATTGAATGAGAGAGAAGGTAAGAGATAAAATACACCATCCCGAGATACGTAACCACCGGCGTGAAGAAAAGAAGAATGACTTGTTCAGAAAAAAAAAAAAAGACATGATAGGAAAAAGGAGTGCTAACCAATACCAGAACGCCCCAAAAAAAAAAAAAAACTAATACCAGATCAATGTAAGCTTAGCTCATGAAATCGAAGTATCCAAGAACTCTTTTAGATCAAACAAAAAAAAACAACTCTTTCAGAAAAAAAAATATACTCTTGACACCCAAATTCTCCTACTCATTTTGTAGGGAAAAAAAAAAAAGTTCTCTTCATCCACACCATTAAAGCTTTGAAGGTGTTCCAACTCAAAATTTCGTCGACCATGGATATACTTTCTTTTTGGAACTGGTACCATGAGTTATGGTGAAGTGAAACTATAAAAATATAGAATAAAACACAACCACATATAGATCTAGGCATGAACTAGAGAGCTTCAACAGAAAGAAAGAAAAAATATCCAATGGACAAGAGCTGTAAAAATGGTGGACCGGCAGAGAAGAGAGAAACCAAAAAAAAAACACAATGCTGAAATATTTTATTATGTTTGCTCCCTTATTTTATAGTGGTAATCCAAAATTTCAAAAACTAGGGCGGGTGATTGGAAATTTGAATCTTCCGTTGAGGAGAGAGAAAAAGAGACAGTATAGAGAGATAACGGCAGAATAAATTCCGTCTAAAATCTGTTTAAATGGCTGACCTGGAAACCTTTTGACAATAACTGACACATTATTGAAGTGGCAATTTTTTATTGGTGTTGAGTCCCAGCTGTGTGTGCCAGCTTGGTACCTGATAAGTATGGAAAATTTTCTCCATCAAATGGAACAATTTCTGTGTCTGGTGTTTTTCCCCTTCCGAAAAAAGTACAAGGAACTAGTTGCTCCCATGAAAAACAGTGTAGAATTTGTTGTCAGAAACACATCTCAAATCACTAGGTGAAAATGCATTGATAAACAAACAAGTTTGGTATCATGTTCAGCTCTTAACTGCAGTAAAATTCCGAAATATGGAAATCCCAAGGCAATTTCTTGGCCCAGCTCTTGAATCCCAGATAGCTCGTGGAAAAATTAATCCATAAGCACAAAAAAAACAAGAGAGAGAGAAAATTACAGCATTGTCGTGATCTTAAATTTTGTCAACACATTCTATAGCAAAATTGTTTTGAAACATACTTTTGATGGCACGATGTCCGTTTTAATATAAATTCCAAATCTGCTTAGATTCAAAACAAAATTTGGGAATATCATACAACAAATGAAATCCACGTAGAAGAAAGCAGCATTTCCACTGGCATCCAGATTTCATATCATCTTTTATACATAGGAAACAAGTTTCCACGAGACATATAAAATACAGGTACATACACACATATATGTGTGTGTGTGTGTGTGTGTGTGTGCAGACAAACAGAGAGAGAGACGTACTTGAGAACCATGGTCGCTGCTGCCGATCTGATGAATTCGCCGCTCTTCTTTACTCCGAAATTGTCAGAAACCCTAATACCCCGGGCGACAAATTTAACTACAAGATTTTGGTGATTTCGCGACGAGAATACGACGCCGTTTCGGCGTACTGCTGGCATTTGTGTCTATTGGACCTGTGTAATGACGTGGCGGCTACTAAGCCCAAGGTTAGGCCTCTGTCTACAGTGGGTACTGGTTTTTTTTTTTTTTAAATATATTAATATTTCTCTTCTTTTTGGTGGGGGGGAGGGGGAGGGAGGGGAGAGAGAAAGGGACTTGAACCCTTGACCTCAAGAAGTCAAAGTTTTTACAAGATAAGGAGTACCATTGAACCAAATGCTCATTGGTCAGTGAGTACTGGTTCCATCCTCAAATATTATTTTTAGATATCATATATTTTTTATTATTAAATAAGATAATAACACGTGTAATTTTTTATTTTTTTATTATTTATATTATCTACTGCTATAAATAAATTAAAATAAAATTTACAGCTAAAAAATATTTTTGATATAATATTAAGAAATCCCTTTTAGATGCCGCAGTGTTATCCTTGGACTAGAAAAGATAAACTAGATCGAGACCCACCCACCCATCCTGCATTTGTTGCTTGGCTAAGCAAGAAGATTATGAGGTAGTGATGAGTTTCACGCGCTCTAAACCAGCCCAGCCCACACACTATAAGATTGGCCGCAATCTGAGTGGAAAAAATTAAAATTTCTCCTTATCAGCTAGACACGATACTATACTATGTGTCAACAATCTCAATCTGGGGGAGGGGAGGGAGAGTTTTAGCTATGCTTCCAACGTCATGCATTTTGGCCGAGGAATCCAGCGTGTTTGAAAATAATAGCAACTTTCTTTACCTAATGTCAAAAGGTTATACATACATATAGTAAGTAGCTTCAGATTTCGAAACAAAAAAAGGGAGTAACAGACATTTCAACCAATGTATCTCAATGACAAAATGACCTCAAAATATGCAATGTTTGCTATCTCCTTATGCTGCTTTAGCTGTCTCCCTAACCAGTGCAAGCTTAGCCAGTAGACCACATAACTGAAGATATGAACCAACTCCATCGCAGATTCTCATATGGGCAAATCCAGTTTCCTGCAACCGATAGGAATAGAGGCAAGTTGTGGCATTGATAAGAGAATCTAGAAAGAAAACTCACATATTAGCCTGACACAAAATCCATACCTTCATGAATTCCAATTTCAGATACTCTGCCATATCATAGTTCTTAATAATTCGGAAAAAGGTTGTGATTATGTCAGTAGGGGAATAGCCCAGATCATACAGCTGCTTCAAACCAGAACAAGCATCATCAAATTTCCCCTCAAGTATGTTGCGCACAATATTCTTTACATGCAACGGATGCGGCTGGTCACAGACCTGAAAAACACAAAAAACTTTGAAATTTACAGAATATTTAAGAAAAAAAGAGGCGACCCTGTGCACGAGGCTCCCACCTATAGAGTTTGAATATATTGTTGAGATAAATACCAAACAGGATATGTATATATTTATGTATTGACTCTAACCTTGAAAACGTTTTCTTGGTTGACAAACCGAAATCCACTATATGTGGCTTGCAAGTTATTTAGTGCCTGTCTCATATCACCATCGGCAGTGAAAATAATTGCTTCAAGGCCTTCTGGAATATAGGGAACCTACAATGGAGACAAAAAATTAATTATATATCCTATCTAATATAAATCAAGCCATTCAGAAAAACAAACCAGCATGACAATTCATTAGAGGTTTGAAAGGGTCCCATGCCAAAGGACACCTTAACATGTTTGTGATCATAGGCAAGAGAGTTTCCTGTAAGCTTCTGGCACGTGACCTTTTAACAAAGTATTTCTCTTTGTATCACAACACAATTATATGGTACCTTTTCTGCTTCAACCACCACCATGAGACGACTGAGGATCTCTTGATCAGATAATCTTCCAAACCGAACAAGGGCACACCTACTTTGAATAGGCTCTATTACTTTAGAAGATGTGTTGCAAGCAAGAGCAAAACGAGTAGAGTTTGAATATATTTCCATTGTCCTCCTCAAGGCTTGTTGTGCTCCAGATGTCATGCTAATTATTTGTATCCAATATAGCAATGGAATCCATCATCCCACAAAACAAAAGTGACACACAAAAACAAATAAAATTGCAACCAGAGCAAGAAATCCAATATATTAGTTCAAATTGATCAAAAGACACATGAGATCAACAGTCAATCATCATAATGCTCACAAACAAGAATGAATAGATGAAGGTCCACTTTGAGAAAATTACCACCACTGACCTGTCAGCTTCATCCAAAATTATTATTTTGTGCCGCCCGGGGGGTAGAGTAACTTTCTTTTGGGCAAACATCTTAATCTTGTTTCTCACAACATCAATGCCCCTAAATGAGATGGAATGAAGCGATAATAGATGAGCTCAGTAAAAAGTAACCAGAAAATATTGCAGAACTTTGAGCATAGGAGTTCATTGGTATTTTACATACCTTTCATCAGACGCATTTAGCTCTAAAACCGCCTCCCTAAAATTTGGCCCCAGGAGTTCATGTGCAAGAGCTAATATACTAGTGGTTTTACCAGTTCCTGGAGGACCCTGAAATACAGCCGATCTTCTTAGTAAAAGTAAAATAATAGCTCATAATGTAGCACTGAGTAAATAATACGGTGTGCATGCGTTTTTCCCCATTATTTTAACTTCAGTCCACTGATTCTTCTTTAATTTGCCAACAAAGTAACAGAAAGAACAAATTAAAAGTTGATATTTGTGTTCCATAATTTTTTATTAGGTTTGATAAAATTAGAAGTTGATACTTGCGTACCAGAAAGAACAAATTAAGTTCAATAAAATGCATGCTTTTTACTCTAGAAATCTTAGACAATGATAAAAAGAAACAGAAAATTCTGTCTTCCCCTTTCTTTGCTTCTTTACCGACGAACAAACTGAGTAAAGGTGAAATGCAATTGAGCTGTCATTCTGAGGGCCTATATAATACTCTTCGCAGGTTCTAGGTTTCCGTTTTCCTGATCAGTAACATAATCACTTCTTTAGTGTAAAGTAAACTGAGTAAAGGGAAATCCAATTAGCTTGCTATTCTAAGGGCTCATATAATGTGGTTTGTGGTTTCTAGGTTTTCGTTTTGCTATTCTGAGGGCTCGCAATTAGGAAAACGAGAACGTAGGACCCACATGATGGACACGAAAAAAGACACCAACCAATGCTAAAATTTTCACGTCACATCTCTGAGCATTTCTACTCAATCTTCCCACTGGAGTATAATAGCATTAATACCAATAACAAATTTCAGTACAACCATGCATTGGGCACAAGCATGGTCTATAAAAAAGGCACATTTTTAATTCTCACTCGATCCAGCATCCAGATGACCAGTATACAACAATCAAGAAAACGTCAAGACCAAGTAAAGTGCATGTCCCAAGAAAAATTTAGCATCAACCAAGGTTGTGACATCATATTCACTCGATCCCACGTGTTCAAATGACTAATCTAGAACGAACAAGATGATGTTTAGACCAAATAAAATCCTTATCATCGTGTTCGAAAGCTTGGAATCCACACCTTGGAATGGGAATTGAATGAGACATAATTCATAGCTAGACTGACTTTGTTATGTTCTAGGGCATGGATTCATACCTTGGGTTGGAATTGAAGGTTTCGCCTAATTCAATATTCAACTGACTTGGTTTCGTTTCCAATTCCAAGCCATGAATTATGCTCCCAATCACGGATAACTTTCACTAAGAAACACATCATGGCTTTTATGAAAAAACCCCAAATCAAGTAATTTCATAAAACACGACATCAAAATAAAACTGCTTGTACATTACCCCCATGTCAACTTCAACTCAAATCTCACACCATCATAACCCAAAATCGTTGAACAAGAGTATATTCACGACGTATGGATCCATACATGAATGTGGGCTAATCATAAAACCACAGCATGCATTGCACACTCTAATTGGTGCGCATTTCAAATAGATTAAGACAGTGAATACAGTCAGTGGGAGGGTTTGCTTACGGCTAAGATGAGGTTGGGCATGTTGCCGTCACGTGCGATGACTTGAAGCCTCGAGACGGCGTCTTCGTTGCCGACGATGTCGGCGACTTTGGTGGGTCTGTACTTCTCAACCCACGGAATATCGTAGCCGTGGCTAGACACAGACGAAGAAGAAGAGCCCGCCATTGCCGTTGTAGAAAGTGAGGTCACAGAATTCAATGGAGATTAGCGACCTCTGATGAAAGTGAGAAACCCTCCGATTTGTGGAGGGAAATTGGAAATGGGGATGCACAGTAAAATAAAAAAAGAAGGCCTTCTTCTTTACACTATTCTCTAAATTACCCCGTACTTTTGTAATATCCCACTATTTCCAAATTACCACTACCATCCTTTTTGTTGGGGTGAAGAAAGGGAAAAGACAATTCAAATGAGTAGTTCAAGTGGTAATAGAAATAAGTTGTAAATTTAGATGTTCTAAATTTGAATATTGACAATTCTTTAAGATTAAGTAATGAAAAATTTATCCATCGTGAATACCCTAGTTATGGTATAAATGACATACCTTTGAGTAGGGGTATTAATGGAGACGAGCTACTCAGCTCGAGTTTGACTCGTATTTTAAACGAGTTGAACTCAAATAATTTTGTAGGCTCGTTTAGAAAAATGAGCCTAAAAAAACTTGACTCAAGTTCACAAAATTCAACTAGTTTATATGTAAAATAGTTGAACTACTTGTGTTCAGTCCGGGCTCAAACTCGAGTTTTAAATTAACCAAGCTTAAACAATTTTTTAGACTCGTTTAAAAAAATAAGTTCGGCAGTCTCGAACTCAAACTTGCAAAGCTTGACTGGATTAACCACCCTACCTTTGATCGGACCAAGAAGATGATTAGTCGAAGTGCGTGTAAGTTAGCCCGAATACTCCTGATCGTTGAACCCAAAAAAAAAAAAAAAAAAAATTATTTGAACTCAAGCTTATGGCGGCATGGCCCCCAACCAGAGTAAATATTAAATACAATAGTGATACCATGTCACCGTTTATGACATGGTATCACCAATCAATAATAAAATTTCAACTAAGCAAGGTGAACCCCACTTAAACTTACATGAAAGAAAAGTGGAAGTTATTTACTGGCAAGTTAGTTATTAATTTTTTTTGGGTCCATTTGTTGATTTGTTTTAATAGTATTGATTGGTGATACAACATCGCCTTACAATGTGATATCACAATTACAATAAATATTTTCTCCGCCAACAGGGACCCAACAAGTTTGCTTTTAGGAAATCTAGAAAATATGAGCTTATTATATTTGGATGACTTCTATAAAATTTTATGTTTTTAGTTTAAATGAGATTCTTTTTTTTTTTTTTTGTAATTTCTTATCGATTAATATTTTCTTGTTATTCAAGAGCGATGACAAGTTTAAATCTTATCGAGTCAGTATCGGGTAAAATTTCAGCTATGGTTCTAATATTTAATAACAATGAAAACAATAATTTCCATTGAACTCTATCCAACTCCCAATGTTAAGCAGCAATTACTAAACTTTTTTTTCTTAATTTGGTGAAGTTTGCACCATAAATAATTATGACAAATTTTATTGTTTTAAGTACAATTTGGTGTTGATCTCTGATTTATAGACTCAAAGAGTCATTTATGACTCCAATTTGATATTATATTTCCTAAATTGTTTTAATTATATATTCTCGGCCATAAAACTTGGAACTAGATATATATACCGATGATGCACTCAAATGATTTTTATCAGTCTGTAGTTATTAATTCATGTAATTGCTAATTGAATGTTTAAAATGTGTAAATAGTCCATTAATTTACTAACGAATATCTTTTTAATTCGAAATGTTCGATCCAAACATTTATTATCAAATGACATTTGATATACAAAATTTATAGCCTGTTTGGTATCAGGGAAAGATGGAGGGAATATAATTTCTTTTGTTTGGTTGCAGAGGAAAAATGAAAGGAAAGGAAAAGTGAGTTGGAAGGTAATCCCTTTAGCGCGCCATCTTTAATCACTCCAAATTCGAGTAGAAACAGGAGGAAAAAGTGCAAAAGGTTAGATTCAGGGGATTTGGATCCCATCTATTACTTTTTTCTCTTCAATTTTTTTTTAATACAGTGTTAGATGTGTGACATGTGTAAGATTTTAAATTTTAATGGATAAAATTTATTTCCTTGTGAAAATTTTTCTTAACCATGGATAAGATTTTAAATTTGAATGAAAAAATTCTTTGAAGAAAAAGGATAATAGAAGGGATCTAATCACGGACCGAGGCATGTATAATTTAACTTTTGACCCATCATTTTACAGCTTCCCTATCACGCAACCCAACAAAATGATAAGCATGGGGTCGACATCAAAATTATGTTGCTAGATGCACTATGTTATTTTCTTTACAGGTGTTCAGTTTTGTACGGACTATTCTTTCGAATTCGAATATTGGTCATTGTAATTCGAAAGGTGATTGGTTCTTAAGGAATATGAGAATTGTTAAACTTGATACTTCTGAATTATCGGATACTATACTTAGTCACTAAACCACTCTGAATAATTGCCTATGTGGGATTTATTTTAAAAGCATATAATTTATTATTGGATGTCACAATCATACGACGTTAATAAATACCCAACAAATATATATTTATTTATATATTTACACCACTGATTAAGGGAGAGGAATTGTTGGAAAGTGATGTTAGAATGACCAAAAAATAAAATAAAATAATGTAATATTATTATAATGGTGTTATTGGTTTTACTCATAATTATTCATAAATTTTAATATTTGTTAGTCCCTTTCATATTTCATTATTTTGGAATCACGAATATCATGTGCAACCACCCCTTAGTTAATTAAAAGACCATTGTTGGTGTATTGTAATATTGAATCAAAACCAAACTTATATTATATTCCACAATTGATGATTTAAGAGAATATAGTACGACTGATTGGTATGTAAATCGCAAATAACGACATCCAAACGCTAACAGCCTAGCGTGACAACTGCTTTTAGTCCATCCATCGTGGGTACATTGGGATTCACTAGTAGTTGAAAGTACGATACGAATGATTTTGAGAGAAATACTCGGATAAATATCGCTTTTCAAATTTCATTTCTATCCTCCCATCTTCTGTTTCTGGGTAGGTATTTATGATCTAATCCTCCAAATTCCACCATCCCCAATTCGATTTCTCCAAGCTAAGTGAATTCTGAGTTTTTTTTTCCTGCAATGTCTTCACCATCAACTACCACCGATATTACAACGCCGTTACTGGACAGGGCCGACGACGATGATCGCCGCGAATCACTTCGCCGGCAGACTCTCCATGAGGCGTCACGTTTCCTCCGGAGAGTGAGCAGCCGTCGATTGATGCGTGAGCCGTCAATTGTGGTCCGCGAGACAGCGGCGGAACAGCTCCAAGCACGGCAGACTGATTGGGCCTATTCGAAACCCTTGGTGATTCTCGATATAGTTTGGAATCTAGTTTTCATCGTGGTGGCCATGGCGGTTTTGATTTTGAGCAAGAACGAAATGCCGATGGTGCCATTGAGGCTGTGGATTCTTGGGTACATTTTGCAGTGCGTGTTACACGAGGTTTGTGTGTGGATGGAGTTCAGGAGAAGGAGAAGAAGAAGATGGAGAGAGGGTGAAGGAATTGGAAGTTCGGGAGGGTATGTTACCTTAGCTCAACTGACTGAGGAGGGCACTAGGTATGTTTTTTGAACGCTATAGTCTATAGACTCTATACAATACACTGATATGTAATGCAAGGCTTGCTGATTGACAAAGTTCAAACGTTTAGAGGTGTTTGTATATTTATTATATATTACGAGGCTTATTTACTCCATTGATTCGGTTCCATAGATTATTGGGTTTTTTTACTTTTTTTCCTAGAGTAATATGATGGGATGGCTTAATGTTCTGAATTTGATGCAGTTAGGCAGTGGGTCTCAATATAGATTAAAATTTGACTTGTTAATTGTTTATCAGATCAGTATAGAGGTTTGTGGCCTTACACTTCATCAATCTTGGTTTCCTTTTATTATTTGGTTTAGTGATTGATAAACAGGTTGTTATGATAATACTTGCGTAATCTATGTATTTGGGCAGTGTTTTAGGAATCAGGGTATAGTACATAGAATACAGTTAGTACTTACATATATATACTTATATTCTCTCATCATTAAGTTGTATTTTGAATTCAGTACCGTGGCGAAGCATTTGGAATTCTCAAATACAATGTTTTCATTCATCTGGTGGCTCCTTGGATTTTATTGGGTTTCCGTGGCTGGACAAGCATTGGCGCAGTACTCCCCTCACCTTTACTGGTTTGTGTAGAAATAGTTTATATTGTTGCATTGATGATTTGGGCCTTTTTTTTTTTAATTAAACCTAATATTCTTTGTGTAATTTTGGAATGCAGGCTTTGTTTGATTTTACTGGCTTTCGATGTTGCCTTTATCTTTTTTTGTGTTGCACTGGCATGTGTCATTGGTATGGCGGTTTGCTGTTGCCTTCCGTGTATTATTGCAATTCTTTATGCCGTGGGGGGTCAGGTAACGCATGTACACCTCTCTTCATTTGCATGTTTTATTTGATCTCTGATTTGGCTTTTATCTTCATATCATCATCTAATCGTTGTCATTCGGTGCTTAAAATTTTAAAGTTCACATCAATAGTGCAAGTACTGCACAAAACAATGCTTTTACCACATGGAGATTGTTTGTGTTGGCATTCTTACATATTGAGCTTTGTACTTGCACCAACATATGAGCAATCACGGGCTAAGAAACACGGACATGGATACGACACGGACACGCTGACAAGACATTTCTAAAAAATAGGTCACGAACACGTTGGGGCACACCATAGATAATTGTGTTTTATATATAAAATTATATAATTTATTACAAATATAATGATAATGATATATTATTCATAAAAAAATCGTCTAGTCAGCTAGTGTGAATTTTTAAACTAACATTATAATAGTCAATAATCATCAATCATTTCGTAAACGTGTACCAGACACATAATTTAAATGATTGCTCTCATTTTCTCAATTGCTCTCTTCTAAATCTTTATATATTTTTTGATCTTGTTGTTATATTTTGAGTACAACTTTAACATGTCCAGTCTTGATAATTATATGTTTTCTCATAGTATAAGATACTTATTAATCAAGATTTTGAACTTTGTTATCTCATCTAAAGAGAGTAATTCTCTTGTACTTCTCATCTTAAGCGAGTATTTTAACTATGAATGGAGTTAAATCAAGTATCAAGCTAGCGGCACTAGATTGTATCTTGAATATCTTTTAGGTTCTGTATCGATCAATATTTCAACGTGCTAGTTTCCTCTAGAATAGGCTGTTTATGCATATACATAGTTGTGAATGTTCTACAAGCTTTAGATTAGGTTATGCTCTCTATTTTGGCTTATATCTTGTGGGTTGGAAGCTTTATATAGACATATTTTATGCAAATTCCATTGGCATATGTCATTGTATAATCTTTGCAGCGTTTGCGTGCTAACAATTCATTTTTCACTGTTTTCTCGGTTAACTTGTTGCTTCCGTTAAAATTATGCAACCAGCATGGCGCAGTACAAAAGTTGGGGAGTAGGAACTCCTATTGCCACCATGAGTACACAAGGTAAAGTAGGGAGAGTTCATATTGGTGGAAGTCTTCGCAGCCAAAATTTCCACCTAGATATTACTGATTTTTGTGGCCAGGTGTATCTACAAATACAGACACAGCAGAGTCTTTTGAATATTGAATATTCAACGGTTTGAGCATGCTAACACTCAGAACCAATTAAATATATCTTGAACATCTAGTTCTGTTCCAGCTGTCTGCTGCATGTGAGGATCAATTCTACCCAGTCTCAGCTCTTAAGCTATTATGCTTCTCTCTCTCCCTCCCTTTTTTCTTTCCTTTTCCCTTTTTTTTCTGTGACATAATTTCTCTTCTTTGTCTTCTTTAATTAAATTTCCACTACCAATGACCCAGGCAAACTCTAACACATCTTACCCTACTAGACTCCAGTTTTATTGGTGTGCTCCTAGCTGTGGTCACTGTTCAGTTGCCTCCATGCCTGAGGTGTGGGTTTCACTCTTTTTTGACCATGATAGCCAGAAAAAGGAGAAAAATTTCCACACATAAGCTCTGACCAAAGTATCTGTGATAATTGGGGCCTTGTCATCTCTATTCTCTTTAGCGTGTTAATTGGAGTATAAGATGATTCTTATTTGGTTCAGAGTGGAATTAATAGAAACGTTAATAACATGTTATCCTAACTACGACAGCAAACTGACATGGAGGGTTGCATAGGATGAAAACCAAGTAGAGCTTTTTGCTATACCGTAAGGGCCGTTTAGACAATGTGTGCATCAGATTTCAATATGCAATATATTTAGGTGCAATTATTGGTAGCAATTACTAAGTTAGAAGAGACGCATCTACTTTGGAAGCTTAGAGCTAAGATGATGGTTCCCATGGTAATCAAAAAAATTATTTGGATCTAGTAAGTAATGGTCATATTTATTCATTCTTTATTGAGTTTTAGGTGTCAAAGGATTAAAGGTTTTTGTTATTTGAGTTTCATTTGGAGTCCTAGATGTTGTAGAGCAGTCCCAGTGATCGTACATTTTAAGCTTCCTGTTTTGTGGTCCAAGTGCTAAAATTAGTTGGAGAATTCTTCATCTTTAGCTGCAAAATAAGGCAATTCATATTAGAATCTTCAATGGGCCTTTGGTCCAAGAGTACTCCTTACCATATGAAGGCTTTGCCTTCTTGAGGTCAAGGGTTCAAGTTCCCTTCCCCTCTCCCCTCTCCCCCCTCCCCCCTCCCCCCTCCCCCTCCACCTCCCCAAAAAAAAAAAAAATATTAGAATCACTGTCTATGGCACAGTTCACAGTTCTCAATATAGTTGCTTCACTTTCTGGTTTTTGACCGAACCATTACCCCCTGGTTACATCTTATTAAATCTGAACGTCCAATGTTTTGCTGCCAAATATCAAGTGTGGTATGATCTTTTGTAGGGAAGTGTTTCCAACACTTCTCCTAGATCAAGGGATGGTTTTGAATCTTGCCTAGATGCTACTGTGGACGCATCCAGGTCACATATATGCCTTTTAAAAGACTGCTATGAACGAACTCTTTTAGATTCACATTGTCATCCTTTTCTTTTTCTTTTGTTTTTTCACTCCAATTACCTGCTTTGGTTGGTCAGGTTTCTTATATGTACTTCTATAGCCATTCAAATGCTTTATCTCAATACTCACTTCACACCCACCCCTCCATTTTCTTTCCTTTCATTTTGTTTTTTTCTCTGGGGATGGGGAGAAGGGGTAGGGTGAATGGAGGGGTTGTTTTGGATTTGGGGTCATTCTTTGCATAAGTTCATGGGAAGTGTATGACCTTATATTCTTGTGATCATTTCACTATTGAGTGATTTTTATGTCCATGCTCATGCAGCATTTATTGTAAAAGTGAGTGTTGTGCTGGAATTTTGGTTTGTAAGTTGTAATAGAATATGACGTTGAAATTTAGAAGATATGAGTATCAATGGGCTTTGGTTTAAGCTTTGTCATAATATTTCTCCTGATTGTTTCCATTATTTTATTCCAACTTTATTTGAATCAGGAAGGGGCAACCAAAAAAGACATCGAGCAGCTCTCCAAATACAAATTCCAACGGATTAATGATGTTGACAAACTAAATGGTGAGATACAAGGACCGTGTGGAGGACTAATGACGGAATGTGGCACAAACACACCCGCTGAACATGTTATTTCTCTGGAGGATGCTGTATGTTGTCCAACTTAAAGTTTTTATTCGATTTTATTTCGTGCTGCGTTTCTTAGCTGCTTTTGTTTAGTTATTAAAAATTGATAACCAAGTTCATTGTCAGACCTCTGCCTGAGTTTATGTTTATGGAGATCTGCAGGAGTGCTCCATATGCCTTTCCGCTTATGTTGATGGAGTTGAACTTCGAGAACTTCCTTGCAGGCATCATTTTCATTGTGCCTGCGTGGACAAATGGTTGTGCACAAAAGCTACCTGTCCTCTCTGTAAGTACAATATCAAGAAGATTGACAACCATGGCAGTGAGGAGGTATAAAATGATAGTTATTTGGGGAGGTATAAATGACAATTATTTGGGGTTTTGGTTGAGATGTCTATGCCGGTGCACATTGTTCTAGCTAGAGTGTTTTAACCCACTCACAAGCCCTTTCTTCCTCATCTTGTTTGTCTTTGTCTTTCTGTCTTCCTAGTATGTTTCGCTGTGGTATTTTTGTGTGTGTTGTGCTCTGGTATTGGTGGATGACTTTGTACATATGGTTCTTGCTGGGGAATCTTTATGGTTTTATTTATTTATTTATTTATTTGAGTTTGAACCTTTTGGTTTTCATATGAATGAAACTTTACTCTTCATAAAACCTGTATAGCAATTTTGGCACTACAATGTTTATACATGTATATACAATGTTATGGTCTATAATATTGTCCGATAAAAGAAACCCATTATTGCTTTCCATCTAAATGTGATGGATTTGTCCATTTTGGGTAAGTGTTGTTTGTGGAGATTTGATTTGGAGAATCCAGTGCCATTCTTAGAAGCTGCACCTTCTCTCCCATGATAAGTCAGCAGATTGATTGACTAAGCCGTGAAGGTTCATGTCATGTATTCCAAGAGAATACTGAAGTTTGTTGGCATCAATTTACACGTAAAAACCTCTTGGATTCGATTATTGTGCAGTTGATGATTCTTTCATTGTATACTTTTTTTTTACTTATGAGCAAAAAAGAATGAGAGAGCTGAGCTGGTATTCTTTGGGGCACTCCATTGGCTTATCCGGAAGTCAAGGTAAATCCTAAAAAGACTATAATCATTTAATTTCATCATACATCTATATAATAAAGTACAATATAATTTAAATCTCAAAGAATAAATAAAATAACTTTTTTAAAATACTCGTTTTAAAATTTTATTTTAAAATTAATCTGGCGGCTAGACTAATATTAATATCTCAAATTTAATTAAAAAAATAGGTCTTTAAGGGTGTGTTTGGAGTAATCTTTTAAAAGTGTTTCTAAAATTTATAATTTCTCATAAATACTTAAAAAAAAAAAATAGCGTTTGAAACCGTCCTACCATGACCATTACTCCCACCACCACCACCACCACTGCCCCCCCCCCCAACCACCATCACCACTCTCACACCACTACCATTCTTACCACTACCACAACCACTATCACTTCTGTTATAACAACCACCACCGTCACCGTCGCCGCCACCACCACACTCATAGCCCCACCACCATCACTACCGCCACCCTACCACTACCACCCCCACCCCACCCCGCCACCCCACCCCCACCATCACCACCACCTCTTTCGCAACAACCACTACCAGCACCACCACTACCGTCATTCTACCACCATTACCCCCTACCACCATCATCTTCACCGCCCCCCCTCAACCCCCCCACCCCCCATCACCACCACCACCGCCACCATTGCCACCCACCACCGATTGCTACCACCATCGTCCAGCGTCACCACTCACCACTATCGTCATCTTATTCTTATATTTATTACCACTACCACCATCATCCAACTACCACCGTCGCCCATCGTCAGTATACCATTGTTGTCCATCATCACCCCTACCACCACCACCACCATCACCGTTGCCACCCACGACTGTTACCATCAGTATAGTTGTCACCCACCACAATTATCAACGTCTCCCACCATGACTACCACCGCTTGTGTCCTACTACAATCAGTGCTTAAATTATTTTTTCTTCCCTCTATCTTTGTGATTTGATTTTAGGTGTGAATATAAATTTGTTTATTGTTGATCGTTTTTTTATTACTTTGTGCCTTCAGGCACGAAAAATAATTAGTCTATATAATAAGATAGCTCACAAGTTAAACCTTATCCTTTACACATTTTTCTCCCCCAAAACATCACATCACCCATTTCTGTCACATGCCCAATTTATTTTAATATTTGATTAATTTATAGTTTAATATGTTTTTTATTTCAAACATTATCCATACGCGATAGTATACAAATGTTGAGAAAATTTTATCAAATTACGTATTTTGAAAAAAAAATATTGATATTTTTAAGTAAATAATGGATAAACATATATTTTAAATAATGTAATAAAAAAAATGAAGGAAAAAAATTATTATTTAATATAGTGGGATAAATTTTTTTGGACACTCGAATTTTATGTTTCATCTTGCCTTCAGTGCCGGCCCATGCACTAGGCCATTGCCTAGGACCCCCAAATGGGACAAAAATTTGGGGCCCCAAATTAAATATTTGTACAATTTTACTTGACTTGAGTTTTGGGTTTAATTTGAGAATTAAATGCATTTTGACCATTAAATTAGTAAGAAAAACTACCATTGAATAAGTTTACTAAAAATCAAATAATCATAATTTACTAAGTGTCAAAAACTAGGTCCCTAGATTAAATACAAGTAATAGTATTGTAAAAATTTTAGAATTTCTTACAAAAATATTTAGGCCCCTAAAGTTTGAGTTGATGTGTTTTATCTTTGTCAAATGTTTATGGTATATGAAAAAATGTGTTATCACCTAATAAAATATTTTTATATCTTATTATAAAAAAAAAAAATTTGTGTAATTCATTGTCTATCAACTAATAGTTAAAAATTATAATTTTATATTTTTTTAGATTAAATTTGAGGTTACTTCAAATTTAGGATATATTTTTACTTAATTATTTTTTTAAAACGTATAAAAATGACTATAAAATAGAGTGAGTAGAAGTATCTCACTACCTGAAACTAAGTATAATCATAATTGTCTTGCTAAAATTTATCAGTCAAAACATTTCTTTGGTTCTCTGCAATATTAAAACATGTTTCACATATTCCAATACCATTTAACTTACACAAATTTTAACTTTTACATTTGTTTTGAATTTTTTTTTTGTTAGTTAGTTTAAATTTTCATTCTCTTTTTCATTATCTTCAATAGAAAATTAACTTAATTATATTTGGTCGAGGATTCGACTTTTGTTAATTGAATTTTAATGTATAAAACTTGAATTTAAAAATTCAATTAATATTTTTGAATCTCAAAAAAGAAAAACAAACAAAATTAAATAATTTAATTGTTGACAATTATTTATATTATTATAAAATATATTAATAGGGCCTAATTTAAAATTTTTGCCTAGGGCCCCCAAATATGTTGGGCTGCCAATACTTGCCTTCAAACACGAGTTATTACTAGTATATATATATTGATAGTGATTGACAACCATGGCAGTGAGGTGGTATAAAATGATAGTTATTTGGAGAGGTGTAAATAACACAATTGTCCTATGAATGCCCAAACCCTAGAACAATTATGTCATTCGAAATAAGTTTTTTACAGAGAAAAAGTATGTTACGAGTAAATGGAAAGGAAAAATCTCCAGAAATTAAGGACTCAACCAGTAACCAATGACAAAACCTCAAAAATATCTGATTTCTCTGTAGAACTCTATTTTGCCTATAAATTTCATTAAATTGAGTTCAATATTTAATAGGTTGATTGATCGTACTTGTTTAATAAATTAAAAGATACGAGGATCATCATAATAATTTTTATATACAATCTAAATCTTTTGAATGTGATTTTGTATAATTACAAGTTAATCGAGCACAAGTTTTAAAATTTTGACAATACAAATGGATGCATTACTAACGGTCTATAAAGCCGTTGGTGTTCGCATATATAATTCAAAGGTCAATAAAAAAAAAAAAAAAAAAGAAAAAGAAAATAAGTAACTTGCCAAAAAAGAAAAAGTAAAGGAGCGATTTTCAAAATTGGGTTCACACACGGTAAAAGCGTGAGCGCGGAGTCCCCAACTTTCCATCTCTCTCCCAACCCAACTTCCCATCTCTGATATCTCTCCTACCATTTATAGCCAAAGACGGCACACGTTCCACTCTCCTCTGGCTTTTGCTCTTGCTCTTGCTGTTGTCGTCTACATAGACGACGATGGAGTCTTCTCTGTTACAACGTTACCGTTGCGATCGCCGGAAACTTCTCCAATTTCTACTATCGTCGGGATTAATCAAAGAAATTCGTACTCCGTCTGGTCCCACCACATCGATCTCCGACATCAATTTCGACGCTCTCAGCGCCGATCATGTCCTCGAATGCATTCAGTCCAGTATGTATAAAGTTCTATCTTCATCTCTGTTTGCTTGCCAAAAATCTATATTAGAAAAAAAGAAAGAATGAAACTAATCATATGTTTTGCGAAACATAAAGAAACAAATAGCGTTTTTGTTTTTACTTTCTTTTAGTCTCGTTTTCTAGGCAACCAAACAGCTTTTGACAGAAGTTTACGGCATGTTAATACTGTGAATTTGCCTCAACTGAGCTGTAATTTTGGATATCTGGCTTTGTCCAAGTTGGGCTATAATGTATTAGTTGAATTTGGTTCTGATTGGGTATCTTGATTGTGATTAGGTGGAGTATTTGATATATCCAAGGCAACCACAAAAAAAGTTGAAGAGTCTTCATATCCAGCAATGGTAAGGCAAAAGATTCTGTTTACTGATGTTACTATGTTATTAGTTGTTACAGTTATGTATTAATGTTAAAGTTGGAATAAATGAACTACAGATGGTTACTTAGTTATTCTATTTAAGCCCTAAGCCATTAATGAGTCACTAAAGAAATAAAAGTATAACCAGTTTGCTACCTTGAATGACTTGTTGTTTGTTTGTCTCTCATTGATAAGCAAATACATGCCGTGCACGTATACGTTTGCATATTTTGTGTATTATTTTAGGCCTGCGCATATAAACATATGCAATTGTTTGGCCTTTAATCTGCTGTAGGCACCCTGATGGGGCTAGATATATGCATGATGCATGGGAGTATTAGCGAACCATAGACATTACTTACAAAACATTTTATAGAGATGATCTAACCTGCCAATTTTTCCATTTTTTTTTTGGAGTGAAAATAAGACCACAAGGATAGGGCTATACCCAATCTAACTGTTCCTGATCCCCAGAATAGAGACTAAATCGAGTATTTGTTTAATGCGACTGACCGAGCTAAACTGCATAGGGTCTTGAAGATATTTATTGGTTACAACTTACAAAGTCCTTGTGATGCGGGTGGGATGGGATGAAGCTGAGGTAAAGACGAGAACAGTTTTATAGATTTGAAAGTTTGCATAACAAATATTTCGAAGGAAAAAAAGGTTGGCTTAGATATACACTATTTTTAGGTTATGGTAGTGATTTTACCTACTCCATCAATATTGAGGAAGCACACTTCAATTTTTCTTTACATATCCCAAATATCATTACTCTTGGCACAAGGATTTGTTTGGGGCAAAAGAAACAGGTTTATCTGAAAATATCTAAAATTCCTGAAATTCTATGTGTCCTTTGAAATAAGGGAGGACAAATCTGCGGATATCATGTGAATTTTTTTATTTTTTTTTGTAATGGTAAAAGCTGTGTCCTTTCAATAAATATTTGCCTCTCCACGTGCAAACTTTCGGCTATTCTGTGTGCAGATACTCTCTCCATTAGGGGATTTTTATTTCCTTCTTTCAGATCCAGAGGCAGCTGGATCTCCTCCTCGCCGGGTGCCTCCTCCTATTCAGATGAACCAGACTGACCATTGTGAATCACGCCCATCTGATCTGCCGGATCATTTAGGTGGTCGAAAAGTTGCGATATCAAGGGATGAATTCGGTTTATTATTTACAGACCCTGAACCTACAGCCTCAAAATCTGTAAAGAATGTACATATTTCTTCATTAGGACTACCCAACTTGAAAACAGGTATCTGTTGGTTTGATTTCTATCTAATACTGCAGTCTTTTTTGGGTTGTTTTTTCTGTTTTTATATCTTGGTGGAAAAGTTGTTCGCTTTTTTTTCCTGGTCATCACATTTTAATGATAGTCATGTTTTTATATTTGTCTTGAGAAACAATACTTTTTTGAGTAAACTGATACATAGTTTTAGGAATTCTAAAGGATTATCGGATGACGACTTGCGGGAATCAGCATATGAGATATTGCTTGCATGCATGGTATTTGCTGGGTAATCTCTCCGCTTCTCTCTCCCTCCTTCCATCCTCCCTCCCCAGGCTGTGTGTGGGTGCGCGCGTGTGTTGTGTGAGTGTGAGAGTGTTTCGGATGCTTCTGCACCTGCCTTTATACATTCACTGCACTTCATTTGCCTCTTGTAACTTTATACAGCTCTTGATCTGATGTGTACCAAATATCTCCCTTTCTCTGTTCCTTTCTATGCTTTTTGCTCTTTGGACGTCTAGGGTTGAAGTTCATTCTTTTGGGGATAAGAAGAAACAGAAGAATTCTAGCTTTCTGGCTGGGTTGAAGAATAAAAGGGATAAAAGACATCCACGGTCTCAGTCTCCTGAAAGCCATTCAGAACTTGTTGACACCATTCGTGTACAAATGCAGGTAAGCTATGATGCCCTTTTTCCTCTGTTTCTTTTTATACTTCTGCAGCAATTCCTATGCATTGATATACATATTGTGCAGTAAAATGTTGACAATGGGTACCCAATTTTCCAGGTCCTTGATTTATGTGATAGCATGTTGTTGATCTTCCTTTGTCACTCGTAGTACTGGCTTGCATTCAAAGTGTCATAATGGTCAACATTTTCTTTTTGGTCTGAATATACTACCCTTCTTAAGTAGCTCAGATTTCCACTGACTTTACTTGTTTGTGGGTAGCTGAACTAGCACAAGAACTTCTTAGTGCATGAAAGCTATGGTTTTTTATGATGTACGTAATGTAGACTATAACTTTGAAATTCCAAGAATGCTGTCTACATGTGTTATATGGTGTTTCAAGGTCAAAGGATTGCTCATAGGTTCAAAGTTAGAGGTAATATTCAAGATTGCAAACTTATGATTGGGATGGAACATGAAGGATGGGGTGGATTGGGACTATAACAATTCATGTTTTCTTCGTGAGAAAAATGGATCTGACCTTCAATTTCTGGTGACAGAATTTCAATGCTGGATATATTTGAAATCGATCTCCTTATAACATCCGGAATGCCTCCTTCCAATCTTCTTTTGAAAACTCATTGGAGTAGTTTGATTTTGTTAATTCTACTACTTGAATAAGAGCCTATGGAGTGGATTAGATACAGCTTACTTATTGAATTGCCCAAGGAACCTTTTATGGTGCTATCTACATTGTATCTTTGTCACAGCCTTTGTTGCTAGACGTAACTATGTCTTTGGCCCTTGCTAATATTGTATCGGAAAGCGTAACTATGTCTATGGCCCTTGCAAACATGTAGAATTCCATTCTGAAAAGTGGCAATAGATGTGTTTAGTGTCACAAAATGTGGATAAATTGATTATTATGTACATGATGATATTGCATAAATTTTTCTACATGTTAGAAAATTTAAGTTCATTATAATATTAAATGATGATAGAAGCCTGAATATACTATTGGGAGTCAAAATAAAAGGGGCAATATCTTGCTGTGGCAAGTCTGTCATGTTTAGTGGACTAAGCAGTTTTATACAGACATATACAACTGGTACAACTAAACTAAAAGTGTATGACGCTGAAACCTTGAACCCGGAAATGTTATGGAGTTCTCTTTTTGATAAATTCTTCTTTGGAGTCATTCAAAAATTTCAAATGATTTGGCCCTTCATGGCATCCTGGCTGGCCCGGCAATTAGCTACCCCTGAACCAGCCATTTTTTTAATGGACTTTATTTCTGCTCTCCTGAACGGTACTAAAAACGAAAAAATTGAAATAAATAGATTCTCTTGTAACATCCTGCCTCTCCTAATGCATTTCTTTTTCTGTGTCAACCTTGATACGTTGTTTCAACAATTTAAGCAGGCAAGATATGTAGTTTTCAGTTTTGATCTGTTTGTTTTGCTGACATAAGTGATTCAACTAATATTTTCAATCAGCTCCTATACTGCTATGATTGAGAGTAATAAGTAAAATTTCTCCTTTACTAGATTTCAGAAGCAATGGATGCATTTGTTAGACAAAGATTGGCGGAGTTTGCTTCAAGGAGAGCATGTGGACAGATAGATGTTCCTCAAATCTTATTGGGGCTTTTAAATGGCATATTCAATTCCAATTTTCTCAATGAAAAATCATATACACAATGGAAGAAGAGACAAGTAAGGATCATCATCGTGTTTTGTTTTATTACGAGTTCTTTCCCTTTAACAGAGGTTAGTAGACCTTGTAGCTCAGGATAAATAAAGAGCTGTTGTTGCATTCTTATTATCCGTCATAACGAATAAATTATGGAGACCCTGTATATTTGTAGAACACCTTGCATGATGTCTTAACTATAAACAGGATTCTACAGTACCCAGTGTAGGTAGTATTTATTTGGATACCATAAAGGTGGTAGAGAGATTAGAGGCATCTGTTTTGCTTATAATGCTTAGCCAGCCACTGAAATTGTTGTACTATGCTAGTCTGAGCCTTATCCACCCCAACTCTGGATTTTGGTGTGTCAATTCAAGCCTAGTTCTAGAAAATAAAGTTGAGCCAGGACCAAAGCTATGATTATCGATATCCTTTTTTTTCCCTTACTTTCCCATCCCCTTCCTTTTTTGACTAAGAATATATAAATATCATCTGCAAAACTGTACTATTGTTGTTAGAAATTCTTGATATAAATATAATCCTTTTCTTTTTGATGAACATAGAAAATTAAGATTACTAATGAATTATTGACTGTAGCCTTGAATTTTTGAGTTCTGTGCCGATATCATACTTGCTGGTTACAGGTTTGTTGCTATGGATGGTCCATGCCCGCCCATAATTATATACTGTGTTAACTACATGACAAGCCTCGATGTCCTAATGAAGTTAGTTATGTTTCTCAGTCATTTAGGCCAAATTAGAAGGCACTTCTAAGTAATTTGTCTACTTAAGGATTGCAAAGCCCAATTATGCCAATTAAATGTGCTTTCCAAGTCTTATATGAATTTAAACTTTGCTAAAATTGTCATTACCACTTTCATATGATTGTGACTAGCAAATGGTTTTGTAGGCAAATATTCTTGAAGAAAGTCTCACTTGTACCAACTGCATAATGGATGAACAGCAAACTGTTGGGATTTCACTTGCTAAAATCAGAAATGCAGAGGCACGTGCACGTCCTTCTCTCACTTGGCATCTTTTGCAACTTATATCAATTCTTTGTTGAAATAACCTATTTTATCGTGTTTTAGGAATGGGACTTTATGATGTCCCCTTCTGAACGTGCTGAGGTCCTATTAGCCATTAGGCAGGTTGCTTTGGTATTGTCATCTGTGCCTGGACATTTTGGTATTCCAGGTGAAACATACTATTGGAGTGCTGGTTATCACTTGAACATTAGGCTTTATGAGAAGTTACTCTTTAGTGTATTTGACATTCTTGAAGAAGGGCAGCTCATAGAGGTACACATTTTTTCTTTCTTATAATTGTGTGTGTAGTATGTGCTGGTTTTAAATTTTGATTGATACTGGCAGTTGTTTTTTATCAGGAAGCTGATGAAATCTTTAGCATTATCAAGTTGACCTGGTCTATATTGGGTATTACTCAGAAACTGCATGATGCGTTGTACGGGTGGGTTCTTTTTCAACAGGTATACATTTTTTATACTTATTGGAGGTTAACGTATGTCTTGTTCATTAGTAACTTATTTTTTAATTTGACATGGATTGGTGGTGTATATATATAGATATGTTTTTGTCATGCTCTGCATTTATAAGTAATGTTAGTTTCCTCTTTCTTTGGTTGGTTACTTCGCTTTTTGTTTGTTATAATTACACATTTATGTCATCTCCTAATTTGAAAAATATAGATTAAGAAGATATTGTTTGGGTTTGATATCACTTAACTCTTCAAGAATTGCATATATTGAGATTTTGACTGGTTAATTGCATCCTGAAGGACACTGATCTCTATTCTCGTTGGATTTATTATATTTCTTTGGGTTATCTTGATTTTTTTTTTTGCTTGATAAGTATTGTTTTGGTGATTTCAGTTTGATTGGTTGATTATTATAACATGGTTTAGCGTTTCTTTCTTATATAAAGCCTGATACATGACCTTGGTGCAAATTTTATGTTCTGGAATGACATGGTTTAGCTCTTCTTTTCTAGGATGGAGCATTTATTTCGGGATTAAAGGATTTATAAATTACTGTAGTGTAGACATAGTTCATTTTTGGAAGAATATATAGATGCCATATACCTATGAGTTTATGGATGCAGGAAAACATATATACTTTTCTCTTCACCATAAAGTGTGCATTTAATGCTTCTATTTATGGACTTGTAAAGAGTGTAGTTCTTTGGTCGTGGTAGACACTTTTTGTAGTCATAGGTCATAGATCATACTTATATTTTCCTCTACCACTATTGAGGGAGACTCCCTAATGGTCATTGGAATTGTGAGATCTAGAGCGGTTGGGCCTTGATGCTATAGTCACTTACTAATAGAGAATACAATCTATTTGACGAGGCTTTGTGGGAACTGGGAAGATGTATGATAAATTCCTAGATCAATCACTGACAAGGCAAGTGGTTGGCTAGATAGGGGGCTCATCCCTTGGGGCCACTTCCATCTGTTTCAAGTTGTCTTGGAGGGAATTGGCTTTAGCCATCATGTTTCATCGAGTTTCTGTGAGTCTTTGGCTCTTTTTGAGAAGGATATCTCTTCCTTAAGCGCTTTGTAACTTTTTATTTCTACCTGGTAATATGTAGCTCAGCTTCTTGTGAAAAAGTTTCACTCTCTTAAATCTAAGGCTTCCTGATTACAATTCGATGTGGTTTTATTAGTAGAGTTTTTATGATATGAATTTTACCTAAATTTCTGATGCAATGTTTTTCTTATGGAAGTTTGTTCGGACAGAGGAGGCACCATTACTAGATCATGCAACCAAGGAAGTGAAGAAAGTTTTATATGCTGAAGATACTGATGGGAACGAGGAACGATACATGAATAGCCTACTATGTTCCACATCCTGCAATGGAAGCGAAATGAGATTAGATTTGATGCAGGCTATTTTTACCTCAATGAGCCTCTGGTGTGACAGTAAACTACAAGATTATCATCTGCATTTTAGTCAGGTTTTGTCTTATTTTTGGCTGTGCTACTTATATCACAACCTGCTTTTCTGATGTGGGTGTAGCCCGCATATCTGAGATTTTGTGATATCTGTGGAGTTGTTTTTTTTCCCTAGACGAGTTCTTTTTCCATCTGCCAATATGTATCAGCACCGTACTGACTAGTATGTCAGTTCGGAGCTCATGCCGAAATGTTTACTTCCTTTTTATTGTGTTCTTGAGAGTTCGTTGTGATTATTGTACCTTGTGTTCCTAATTGAAAGATTCTGTGTCTTAATAGTTGTTTTCTTTCTTTTCCAGAAATCTAGTTTCTTTAAGAGGGTGATGACCATGGCATTGGCTGTTGGAATGTACAATTTGGGTGAACCTGGTGAAATCAAGGTAGTGTTTTTGTAACCTTGGGATTACATCCTCTTTGCAGGGGCTAGAGGAGAAAGCTACTTCCATATATTGCTTATTAAATTTTCAGTCTGAAGCATTCACTGGGCAAAGTCATATACAATGATAGTTGGGTAGAATCATCAGGTTGTTAGTGTTACCTCTTCATGCTTCTTCTTCTGCTTACTAAAAGAAAAAAAATCAGGCTTCCTTTTCTTCTTCTGGCAAGTTACTTAAAGATTTGGGGTGCCTGATCTGAAGCGGAATTCCTATTTTATGTTTTTTTTAAGAAAAGAACTGCTCCACATCTAATGGTTTTCACATTCATCTTCAATCTATCCTTCATTAATTTCAGTAATGTGTACGATTCCCATGTTGAGATTTAGATACTCCGTTGTTTCATACTACTAACTTTAGTGTCTGAATATCCTTTCCTACTATTGCAAATTGTCTATTGGGAAAATTTGTCATACTTGCAGTTAACAAATTCTGATAATTTGAGTAAGATTGCTGCCCGAAAAGTCAGAACCTGTATTGAGAGGTCCGTTGAAGCTGCATCCAGGCGGGTAGGTCATGTGAACAATTGCACCAATGTATAATTGTATGGATGCCCACTAGTTGTAAGATGAAGTTGACCACTGGCTTAATGGTCTCAGGTAGCAGATACAATTGATCTTGGATCCAAAATAGACAGGGCACATCCTTTGGCTCTGCTTGCTAGTGAACTAAGATTGATTGCTGAGAGAGAGCTCACTGTGTTTAGTCCAGTCTTGCATCATTGGTGTCCCGAAGCTGGGATGGTTTCAGCGATATGGCTACACCGATTTTATGGTGAAAGACTGGTTCGTTTTTAATAGAAATAAAGAATTTTTTTTTGATTTATTTGCAGCTGGTATACCTTCACTGACTGGAGTTGTTGTTTCATTGATCTATAGGAACCATTTCTCAAGAGAGTAACAAGTCTTTCTGAAGATGTCAGGTTGGTTCTTCATGGAGCTGATGCATTGGAACGTAGCCTGATTGAGCTTTATTCGTCTACATGTGAAGAAAATGGGTTGGATTACTCTTTCACCCAAGAATTTGACCACTATCAGGTCAATAATTTTTGGACTGATTAACTTGTGTATTTGATTTTGATACTGCTTATGTCAATAACCTGTTAGTAAAGATTTGCACCTTCTTCCTGTCCTGCATGAATGAATGACCATTTTGTGCCCTTTCTTTTTATGTTTCTGTATAATTTAAATTAGTCCAGGTGAATAGGGGTAGTCTTTTTCCTTTACATTTTTGATTTATTAATTTGGAAGTCAAGGTTTTTAGGATATCCAACTCAAAATCTATTGGCAAGGAGTGGAAATGGCCACAAGCTCATATAATTGAGTCTTGCCCATGCCTTCCTCAAACCCAGCTCTGATACTATCTTGAAGAGTCCAGCCTAAAATCAATTGGTGACGAGTGGAGCATCAAGTATATAATTATAAACAAACCTTCAGGTCTTAATATTTCTATGTGGGATATAAGCTTTTTTCACACCCTCCATGTGGATCAGGACAGCCACACAGGCTAATAATAACCAGATAAACAAACATATTGAGAAATTTGAATGGGTGAGAGACTTGGCACATTAACAACCCAATGCTCTGCTTTGATACGATGCTAAGGAGTGTTCAACTTCAAATCAACTGGCACTGAGAGGAGAGGCACATATACTAGTATTAGAGGTTTTATTTTATTAATGTAAGATAAGCTCTAACCACAGCCCTAAAATATAAAAAAGGAAAAAAAAAACTTTCTTCTTTGTAGTCCAGCATGTAGGCAAGAAAAACATGTACGATTCGAGTAACATTCACACACTGATTTGGTTGAATTAAAACCATATGCTGTCCACTTTATTGAAATTCTACTAATTGGATGTTTGTTCCTTTCCTTGTATGCAGATTAGCATAATTGCTAGACCAATTATTCTTGATTGGGTGATTGCTCAACATGCACGCATCTTGGAATGGACTGGACGTGCTTTCGATCTCGAGGTTGGTCTTATACTGAGTTGGAACATGTAACCTTTGCTTGCAAATTTATTATGTGACAGCAGTTCTATTATATACTTGCATCAATATTAAGGTTAGAAGAGTAAGGGTGATAACAATTGATTGAGACATGAGTGGTGGTATGATGGTATCATGAATTCCTCTTATCTTTAGTCTTTCTGCACACCTTACGATCAGTAGTAAAGTTGAAGTTAGGTGGTCAGTGGTGAAAAGCACACGAACTCTAGTTGTCTGATGTGTGAAATACTGTTTTGGATATACTTCTGCTACTAGTGTTCACTAATAGACATGGATTTTTACTTGATAAGTTAATGACATTTTCACAGGATTGGGGACGTTTATCGTATCAGCAAAAACAAGCAGCTTCAGCAGTTGAAGTTTTTAGGATCATAGAGGAGGTATGTGTCATTGCTGATACGATATTTATATGTAATGAAATGTTTTCTTAAATTTTGCCACACAAGAACATTTTATTTTTATTTAATCTGAGACTGCCACAAAGGAGTTTGTTTCCTTCTTCACTGTAAACTTCTATTTCCATGTTCTTACTATTTCAATTAAGAGTTTCCACGTCGGTATATCCATTTTGTGTTGTGTCCATGTTTATCCCACCATCCATGGCGTTAGATATTTGGATTCTTATTTGATCGTTCATTCTTTTATTTGTTTTTGATTAGCTCATGTCTCATACCATTTTGTGGCCCTTATATTTCACTTAATTTGCAGACTGTGGATCAATTCTTCGGGCTGAATCTGCCAATGGATATCACACACTTGCAAGCTCTTCTGTCTATACTTTTCCACACTTTGGATGCCTATTTGTTGAATGTGGTTAGCCAGTTGGGTACTGTCTCTTTTGAAATCTAGCAACATATCAATTGGAGTATCTTGCTGTTTATTCTTGCTTCTACTCTAGTCTTGCTTAGTAAAGCCTATTTTAATGCATATTGAGTGAAACTTTTTATCTATTACTATTTATTTTTGCTTAACGATATTGCTGGGGACATGTGATGCCAGACCAAAATACCATTTTGCTGAGATTTAGAGAGAGAATTATGCAGACAGAAACCAGAGAAAGTGAGTGTGTGTGTGTGAGAGAGAGAGAGAGAGAACTGGAAGAAAGAAAGAGACTCTAGAGAGATTCAATTTTGTATTAGCATTCAATATTTGTGCAGGGCTCATATTTGTAGGCGATCAGCGGATTGAAAAAAGGGATTTAGAGAGAGAATTATGCAGACAGAAGCCAGAGAGAGAGAGAGAGAGGAATAGATGAGAGGAAGAAAATAGAAAGAAAGACGCCTTAGAGAGATTCAAAGTTGCATCAGTATTCAATATTTGTCCGAGGCTTAAATTTATCGGTGGCTGCCAAACATGAAAATAACTATAACAATATTTGAATTCCAAAAATTTTGAAAATAATCCCAATAAGTCCTAAATTAAAAAAAAAAATTACGTAAGTCAGTCCCTAAATTCTAATATAGTCCAAGCTTCCTCAAATCCCGTGTGCTTCCCACCAGTATGGTGGAGTACGTGATACTTTTGCTCGGTGTCATATTGGCAGAGCTGGTGGTTGTGTAATGGAATGGTGAAATGAAATTGATGGTGCTAAAGATTTAGTGAACTAATAAAGGAGATTCTTACCCCAAAAAAAAAAAAAATCATACAAACAATAATACTTTATGATGGGCGTTACTAGATCAATATAGGTTGCTTTAAGTTTGAAGAATTCGTTGTGTGCTGAAGCTGGGTCTGTCCTAAGTTATGGATGCCCCTTCAAAATTGACACTATTTAGCGAGAGAATGTTAAAAAGAAAAGAGATATGTTTGTAGGACGGTGGTCTTCCTAAAGACACATGAAAGGTAGGTGAGATGAAGACCAAATCCTTGGTTTCCACTTGTTAGCAATCTATGCATAAAGCTCGGTAGTCAACATCATCCATGCACCAAGTACTGCTACCGAACCTGGCCCAACTTGACTTGTTTATTCTATGAAGGTCAAATTCGGAGTACTTCCTCTGTGATATTGCATCCTGGGGGTTATTCTGGTGCACATCATTCTAAACATGGTCTCACTCTGATGTGGCGATGCTTCCCTGGGCTTAGGAGTAGGGCGATGCTGCTAGCAGTATAGCATCAAGTCTATGCCGCAGACCTTCATGTCAAGATGCTTGGGGGTACATAGTTTGGTGGTCAAGGACTTATCAAGATGTGGTTCCCTTCTCTGCAACCGGCTTTATAAGAGAAATTAGCCATACATCCCTCAGAACATGTGGCAGATTCATTCTGACCTGCATGGCTCTTCAATCAGTTAGCTGGCCTCCATCTTTGTGTAATACAGTATCATCCTCACTCAGTGGTATCCTTCAAGCTTAGATATGCTCTAACCCTTC
Source organism: Ilex aquifolium (assembly GCA_951799425.1). NCBI lineage: Eukaryota > Viridiplantae > Streptophyta > Magnoliopsida > Aquifoliales > Aquifoliaceae > Ilex > Ilex aquifolium. Next base: position 4,503,961 of record OX637392.1, read on the forward strand.
TTGAGCACATAACTAGCACTGCTTTCTCACGAACCAACTACTTTAAATAGAGGACCTCTCATTCATACCTAGAAGCAGAGAAAATAGACGGATTGGACTCAAGCTCCGTCCTTTTCTCTTCGTTATCTGTACTTTCTTTTTATAGAAATAGTACTATTGCACTGAACCTATCTCTCTCCCCCTCTCTCTCAATATATATGTACGTGTATTGATTGCCTGATTTTTGCCTTCACTTACGATATTATGGGATACCTATCTGTGTGCCACCTTCATTTATAGATCCTAAATCCTCATTTATCCTCTACAATGTTGAGGTTACCAATATCACGGATAATGGTGATTAACAAGCATGGGATCTTTTTATTGCCTCAATGTGTCGAAGCATCTGGGTGTGAAAAAGGTGAGGTTTCATCCATTAGTTGGTTTTAGACAACATCATTAGTTGTTGCTGCCATTGTGCAACCCCCAAGTTGAGGAGTAATGGGTATTTTGTTAACATCAACATCATCAGCTTCAAACTCTTCTATTGTATTAAAACTTGAAGTAATGGGTATTTTGTTAGCTAACTACAAGGTTATGGAGATTTTTAGAAAGCCATGGGTTGCTTAATCTGTAGGAACAAGTGCAGCATAGACAGTGAAGTAATATGTTCATGTGAGTCAATAGGGCATTTATTCGGCTGACATGGCTTTCTTTTTCCTTGTAATTTTTGTGTATTCCTCTCTTTAATTTTACTTAAGGTAATGAGTGAGTTTTGAAAATTTGAAGTCTCTCACTGTTTTTTTTTTTTTGGTGGCATAATTTAAACTACCCAGCTAAGTGATAGATGTTACTGAAAATGTCTTGAATTGTGCAGTTGAGAAGCACCATCTATACCCTTATGCTCCGCCTTTGACTCGTTACAAGGAAACAACATTTCCTATAATCAAGAAGAAGATGGTTGAGTGTGTACCTCTGGAAGAAGAAGTGAATAATAAGCTGAATGAATTGACGATATCCAAGCTCTGTATCAGACTGAATACTCTTCAAGTGAGTGTATGACTTGTCCTTGGTTGATCACCACTTAATCACATAATAATTATACTTATCTTGCAATCATAGTAGAGATATTCCTTTTTGTGATGAATGCTTTTATTTAGTCAATGAACTGTCTGGTCTTTTGATTTTTGAATGTGATTTCTTAATTTGTACTTCAAAAGAGGGATGATATACCAAATTGGTTGATATTTTTGTTTCACGAGTTTTCTCCTTTTAATGCAAAAGAGGATAAATGTAATATTTTTGGATGAATTTTCTTTCTTACTCCACTTAGTATTTAGTAAATTTTTGAAAGCAAATGGATGAACAAAATGTCTCCAAACAGTGCTGATTTAAATTTCGAAATATATATATATATATTTTAATTTTTCTTGTTGGCTATAGGATTATTACAAATTTGATGTATTCTTTTCAGAGGATTGCATTTGTTTAACGGGTTTTCTTGGAACTCTGAAATTAAGCAGTATTTGAATTATCTAGCCACGCAATGACGAAAAAGCATCTGTGAACTCCACACTAATAGTTTCTTCTATCTGGTATTTAACCGAGTTGAAAATAGGTAATAACTAATTAGTGCATGTTGCTTGGCAAGACTGTTGTTGAAGAAATGGCAATTAGATGGACACTTTTTTCTCGACTGTAGCAGCCAAGGGCTTTTCCCGGTCTCTTTATGGTGTTGAAGAATGCTATGCCATCCTTAGTATTCTTGCCATGCAGATTCCTGGTAAATATTACACAACTAGCCCGACTCTTGGACCCAACCCTTTTTTGGCTTTTTTTATGTTTTTTTTGGTGTTTGATGTTCAGATCTCATGATAGCACAAGGATATTGTCTTTAAATTTGATTTGGCTTTTTAACTCGCAATCACTTATCTGAAAAGATGAAGCCAGATTATCCAAATGGTTATCTCCGTGCCTTTTCCGCATCATATCCCTTCTTTATACCAGAATATTAAAATTTGTGTTCTGTTATATTCTTTGATTTTTGGAACTTATCTCCATTTGTCTTGTGCATTGGTGAACTTGTGAGGCTAGAAATCATAATATTGATGTTCAAATTTGAGGGAAGCTACTTTTGTGCAAATAATGTAAAAGGTGAGGTTGATACCAAATCCACTAGATAGATCTTCCTCAGTTATAGGGGCCTAAACTGGATAATAGCCCTTTCTTATTATTGTCCATATATCTTCACCCCCAAATGTTTTTGTTGCCCCTTTTGACGTGTCATCATTATCTTCTTAAACATGCTCTGTTAATTTTGTAATAAGCTGCTTAGATGTAATGGCTAGTTGCTGAAAACTTATTTTTGACTACATATCACTTGTCTTTGAATTTGTTGTGATTGTTTATTTTTCTGCAATCTCTCTTTATTTCTTCGTGCAGTATATTCAGAAACAAATCAGTACACTTGAAGATGGCATTAGGAGATCTTGGGCATCTGTCAGACGATCTGAAGATAGTAGATGGTGTAAGTACTCTGTCTATAGTTGGGTTTTGGGAACATGCAACTGATGATTTATTTCTATTCTTTAGTATGAAATTCAGGGTTTAATTCCTTATTTATTGGATCGTTTGAACTTGAGGGTAATAATTGTCCTTAACTTGATATTCATGATACTGGGATAGTGTGTGAAACCCACTATGTGACCAGACCAAGTGACATCATGGACCAACAAGACCTTGTCCTATGCTCCTATATTACCGTTTGTTCAATCACTACTGGGTATTATCCTGGCATATTGCACCTTCCTTTTTATCCTTCCTGAGAAGGTTTTGAAAGAGATTTATCAAGAGCTTGGAAGATTTTTCTGGACTACGACAGAGCTTAGGAAATCTATCTCAAAAGCTGAAAAGAATATTACTAGACAAAAAAAGGAACGAGTCTGGGGATTATCTGCAGGAATGGAATGGTCCTATGATGGCGAAACCTATGTGGCACCTGATATCAAATGTAGTAGTCTGAGTAAAAAGGTCCAAAGACTCCACATCCATAGATTCGAAGGCAAATGTTTTTGTATGGTTGGCAGCTCACTGCACTGTATATGGTGTTTTAGGCAATTGTTTTAGTTGAGAGATGAAAGTAAGTCTCATGTAGAGCATGTTATTGGAATTAGACAGGAAACTTTGCTTGGCATGACAATTGGCTATCTTATGGTTCGGTAGTTCCAGAAATGTGTACCAGAGTCATCAATGTTGCAGGAATAAATTGACTACTGGACCGACAATTAGCTTATCATAAATTCTAATGGATGGAGCGGGCTGTAACCAACACAGGAAAACTGAACTAAACAAGATGCCATCACATGGAAAAGGATGGTCTATTTCCAACTGAGTCAGCTTGGAAAGCTTTGAGATGTCCATCCTTCCAGCTGTTTTTGTTTCACGAGAGGGATACCTCGACACTCATCTATCGTGCATTGGGAGAGCAAGAAAAACTGAACATTCCTGATAGATTTCCTGCTTTTAGATAAAATCAACTGCTCAAATGTGTGTTTTGTAGGTTACTTAAGGATCGGAATTTCATTTTTTTCCCCTACAGAATCGACCAAAATGTTTTCTGAGCTAACTGAAACTATGCACCAAAATGAAATTTTGATCTTTGAGGCTAGGAACTGAAACAGTGAAACCCATGCTCATTTGTTTTTTCCAACGTCATGCAATCATTGATTATGGTTTTTTTCTACAAAAATGCACTAGAATGCTTGGAGGATACATAGTCTCTGTTGGTTTCATTTTTGCTGAATGGGCTGCCAATCACTGGAAGGGTAAAACTCTCTCCAAAACAATTTACAAATGTTTTAGGAGCTACAGGTATTGCATAGGGAGAGAGAGAAACTCTGGAACCTTTTTCAACGACAACAATGTTGTATCCTTGAAAATGAGGTTGTTGAATTGGTCAGGAATAAGCTTTTTATGTACCAGTGCAAGTTGCTTAAGTGTGGTTTGGGCGTTTGGTGTTTGACAGGATAGGATGTGGTATTACAGACCTGACAAATTCTGAAACTCTTGGCCTGGTAATTGTGGAATTCTTCTTCTAGTGATCATGTTGTTACCTTGTTTGCTCTCAGTGTGTTACTAAGATATAGGTTCTGGTTGCAGACAGTATGTGGCTCTTGAAAAAAAGTATGCATGTGTTCAGGTGTTTACTAGGCTGGGCATGCCCTAGTAGGCATGTTAGTTTGGGAATGGGTTTGTCTTTTTTGGAATACAACGTATACTTTTCTAAAATGTAGGAAACCTGTTATGTCCAAATTGAGAATATGGATTCTAAATAGACAAACCAATAATCTTAGTCTGATCAGTCCTCTCCTTGGCAATCTCTTGGGTGGCTATGCAGTCATCTTCTAGGACCACTCCATATGTTTTTATGGTAGATGTTATGTGAAGAGACAAAACATGCCAGTGAAACTTAGGTGTTATGTGAAGAGACAATACATGCATGTGAAACAGCGTTTAGTTGTGATGAGAAACTTGGCATCGTTTAACCTTTTACATGTATTGTATAGGAAATAGGAATAATAGACGTATAGAGAACATTTGTTGGGGATAATCTTATCATACAAGGCTATATAAACATTAAATAATCGATAACATGAATCTTTATGCACTTCCCTCTCAATCAGTGTGATACGAAATCTGCAATGATCTAAATTATTTGCTTTTAACCATTCTAGTTGTCATTCTGTTTCATTTAGCTGAAGAGGAGTCTTCCGAGACTTTGGATGGAGCTGTGTTTAGATGTAATGAATCAGTTGATGAGCTCTTCATTGCTACCTTTGACAGCATCAGGGATACTGCAGCTGATGCTATCAGAAAATTTTGCGACTTCACTGGTAAGTATATAAACTTACTGTGGTTTGTTTTGATAGAGATCTCCAATAGTGATACAGAGACAGTAAATGTAAAAATATTTCTAATTGTTGCTATTTTGTATTACAAAGTTTTTAGTATTGTATAGTTCAAACCCTTGCTCGTTGTCAATATGTCATACAGTGTCGTAAAACATAATCATGCAAGACAGATGCATGCAGTTATGATCACGTATAATCAAGATCGTGAACTTGGATTCTATAACCTGTCATTTAATAGCTGTGATTTTAGAACTAGGGTTTGATTAGAAGAAAAAATAGAGGTGGCTGAGACCGAGAGAGAAGAACATAAGAGGTTTCGAAGGGAGAAATCAATCTCCCCTACACCCTTCTCACTACATATATATATATATATATATATATATATATATATATATGTAAAACTATGTAAAAGACAAATATACCCCCTTAGGGATATCATTATTACAATACGAATAACGGACAATGCGAATAACAGCTTCCCAGTGAGGTACACGTGAAGCTTTCATAAATTGACTAACTATACTCACCTCATATGAGATGTTTGGTCGAGTAATAGTGAGGTAATTCAACTTCCCAACTAGGCGACATACTGTCCAAGATCTGAGAAATATTCTCCTTCAGTCATTGAAAGTTTGTGATTCGAATCCATAGGGATATCAACCGGTCGACCACCTTAGAGTCCTATTTCTTACAAAAGTTCAAGCACATATTTTCTTTGGGACAAATTAATGCCCTATTTAGATCTCGCAACTTCAATACCAAGGAAGTATCTAAGTTTACCAAGATATTTGGTATGGAACCGATTCTGTAAAAACTATTTTAACTTAGCAATACCCACAATATCATCAACAAACACAACAAGAAAAATATTTCTTGCATTAGTTCGTAAATAAAATACTGAATCCACATCTATGAACACCAAAGTCTAACACTGCCTCTGAAAATTTTTCAAACGATACTTGCGGGGACTGTTTTAGCGCATACAAGGCTTTCTTCAATTTGCATACACTGCCTTGATACTCTCCTCGAGTAACAAACTGATGGGGATCGTGTAGGAATTGGATAGATATTTTAGATTAATCATGAGAGTAATTTAGTATTTATCTTTTAATTATGTTCTTTTAACTTTTAAGGGTTTAGTTGTAATTTTGATTATTTATTTATTTTAGGATTTGTGATCTCCTTATATATATAGGATTTGTGAACTCCTTATATATATATGAGATACATATTTGTTGTGAGACTATACTTTGATTATTATTGATATTGAATCTTGATATTTGTTTCTTCCTCAAAGTCTCTCTCTTTTCTCATCCCCTTCTGCTTCTGCTTCTTTTTTTCTCATCTCCTTCTTCTTCCCTCTCATCCCTAATTCTTCCCTATTACGATCTACATCAATTTGGTATTAGAGCTATTACGATTTACATCACAAACCCAAGTGGTTGTTCCATGTAAACCTCTTCGGCTAGATCACTATGGAGGAAGACGTTTTGACATCTAATTAAAATAAGGACTAACCAGGTTTAGCAGTCATAGAAATCAAAACCCTGACTGAAGAGATTTTAGCAATCGGAGAGAAAGTTTCTCCATAATCAACACCATAAATCTGGGTATACCTTTTGCAACCAAACGAGCTTGGAGACGGTCCACAGAACCATCTGGATAAAATTTGATGGTATATACCCAACATCGGTAGGGGAATGAGATCCCAAGTATTGTTATTATGGAGAGCATCTGTTTCCTTAGTTTGTCCTCCAACCCAGATAAGATATTACATCTGCTAGTGTCTTTGAAATAGTTGTAGTGGATAACTGCATGGCCGACCCAATAACTAAGCTGAAGAAGCGATCGTTTTAGGCCCAATCTAAAATGAAGCCCCATTTTTTATTTGTCTTCAGTATGATCCAAACCAAAAAATTAAACTCAAATAAAATTGAGTCCAAGCAAAAAGGCTCTATGCAGTTCAAACTAACAAAATATTTCTAACAAAATTGGGCCCAAAAGCCCAAAAGTGTTTGTGGCATAGTAAAAGTAAAAGACTCACAACTCGTTTGGTTAAAAACATGAAATTTTAACAAAAACAAAAAATAGTTATCTGACTATCACATGCAAAAATTAAAAAGTCAATAATCAATACCATTAATGACTCTTTCTAACCGGTCAATTACATCAATCAAACACACTCTCTCTCCTATGTCTCTCGTGTTAAAACATCAACCCCCCACCCCCCTCTCTCTCTCTCACACAAAAAAAATTAATTTTTGTTTCCATCTAAAAACAAAATAAGGGATTCTCTCTCCCCTTTGGCTTGTGACCGCCTTTCTAATTCACACAACAAAGGTCATCAAATCAGCCCCGGTATATTATTTTATACTCTCACTTTCTCTTTTTCAATGTTATTTTGTATAAAATATAGCTTCAATCAACTTATTCACATTCTAATATCCCAAATTTTAGGAACACTAATGATAAAATTAAGTGTTATTGTTTTATAATTTTGATTTTTATTAAGTTTTTTATAGAGAGTATTTGATTGATTTATAAAAAAAATTGGATTATCAAAAAACTGTGGCTACTAAAAAATAATAATTCAGATATAAGGAACTTAAAAAAAGTGAGAAAAATAGAAAACTTATTCAATCAAAAAAAAAAAAGATCTCTTAATAAATTTATTATTAGTAATAAAAAAATATCAAAAGATTTAAGTGAAAGTTTTGAAATAAACAAGTGATATATCTTAAATAATTAGAAGATATTGAAATTATATGATGAAAAAATAACAAATGCAATTTTTATAATGATGGTCGAAAATGTAATATAATAATTCTTGATCATGAAGAATATACAAAAAATTATTAGTAATTTTGAATTTTAAAAAATAAAATAAAATAAATAAAATAAAAAATCATATTAATAATAAAAAATAAAAAATCTCCGCTTTAGGCTCCAAAATAGCTCGGGCCGCTTCTAGATAACTGAGAGGTAAAACAGGTACCTTTACGAAGAACAATAGGAAAATAATTTGATGTAGTTAAGTAGGTCGGATTTGACGAGTTTGTTGGACCAGGCGGCCTCGATGAGTGTACACACGAAGACGTGTGGTAGAGGGTATAGGTGAAAGAGCTGGAGGATTAAGACTATAGTGGGGATGATTGTGGAGCAGAGGATAAGGGAACTGGAACTGAAAGGGAAAGGGGAAGGGGATCATACATGGGAGACGAGTCAAGGATATAGTCAGAAGGAACAAAAAAAATAAGGTCTAGACTCCCAAAAAGTAACATCTGGTAAAATATCAACGAATGATAAGAGTATAACAATGGTAATTTTTTTTGAGTACGGGAGTAACTAAGAAAAATGCACTTCATAGAACGAGGATCAAGTTTATCAGAATCAGGACCAAGATTATCAGAATCAAGTTCATCAAAATGCACTTCGTAGCATGAGGATAAAGTTTATTAGAATCAGGACCAAGATTGTGGACATAGGAAATACAATCAAACACCTTAGGAGGAACGAAAAACAAAAGAGAATGAGGAAACAAAACCGAATGGGGAGGTTTCCCATTTAAGACAGTCAAGGGAATCCAATTAATAAGGTGACAGGCAGTGAGTACAACTACAACATCATTCCAAAAATGAGGGGGAACATGCATATGAAATAAAAGTGTTCGGGTCACATTTAATAAATGATGATTCTTTCTTTTAGCAAATAATTCTGAAAAGGATTAGAAGTATAATTTTTGGCAGTGTAAAACACGAACCTTAGAGCCAAATTGTGTCTTAATTTATGAAACAATTGAAAGATAGAAAATAATTCGGAGCAAGATTTCATCAAAAACAACCAAGTCATACGAGCATGATCATCCACAAATGTCAAAATAACAAAATTCATTAACAGAAGAATAGCGGGGGGACCCCATACATCAGAATGAACTAATTCAAAGGGAGTAGAGACCCGATTCTCAATCCTAGGTTTAAAAGACACATGGTGGTGTTTACTAAGTTGACATACTTTACAAGACAAGAATGATGCGCGACTATACTAGAAACTTGAGATTTTAGAATCAGAAGAGACGGATGCCCAAGACGATAATAACTTAAGGTTCAAGACAAAATTATTAATTAAAATAGTAAAACCAGTTTTTATTTAGCCAAAACAATTTCTAAACAAAAATGCACAAAATAATTTTTTTGGTATATTTTAACCCAATCACACATTTCAATAAAATACAATGTTCTTTAAAATCTTCAAAATTTTATATAATTAATTTATTGTAAGTTAATTTCTCACAATTTTCTATCAATGTGCACAATCACAAGTCCGTTGTAAAATCATTCATCATTTAGTTGCGAAATCTAATTGAGATCATTATCGATCTTCTAGAGAAATTGCATATTTGAAATAGTTTAAAAATATTTTTGGGTTACATAATTCCGTCTTTTGTATCCAATCTTATTTTTTTATAGGGGTATAGACGACTAATTCACCTAAAAATGGTAAATGACAAAATTGTTTTTAAAAAGTAGGGAACATTGTGTTAGATAAAAGAAGTATTGTCTTTTGGTTAATATACAAATAGATTGAGATAGTTACATCTAATTTACTCAAACCAAAAATAAATATTCATTTTAGAGGGTTAGGTGGACCACTAATTTACTGAAAAAAGGTTAGAACCATTATGGAAATTTACAAGAATCTACGTGGGGCAAATGTAGTATATGGAGTAACATTATGGGTCCTCAACAAAGGTGATCCAAAAGTGAAGGGTGCAAGTGCCCACCCTAGTCCCAACGTGGGTCCATCACTATTTAACCTTGTCTGCTTTTCTTTTGCATGGCTAAAAGCTTGAATAATTTTTGTTTCAATTATAGGTACATTTCAAAACCTTATTTGATATTTGCATATAAACCACTGTAGTTCTAGGGAAGACAGGGAAATGACTTTTTGGACATTTGTTAATATGACGTTTTGGAAACCATTACCTCTCAATGCTAATATGACTTTTTGGACATTTGTTATTTCTTAACGGACACTTTGTACAAACCCCCCTTTACTGGATCATATCTCGATAGGGTAGAAATAGGACATTTATGTAACGCCACGGATTTTTCAAGGCTAATTAAATGAGTTGAGTGATAATTCATAAGTTTTTCAGTGTGAGTGAGCCAATTATGGTTCTATTTAGTGAATTTCTTCTTGTTTTCTTTCAAAAAACTGGAATCCTAGAGCTACTAAAGTGAACCCAAGCATAATTGCATACGATGGTCATTAATAAACATCACCACAAACTGATCCAAATATGGACTGAATACTTGGTGCATTAGGTCTATAAATGAACTGGGGCATTTGTCAACCCAAAAGGCATTACTACAAACATATAATGCCCATATCAAGTTCAAATTTTTTTTTTGGGTATGTCATCCTCCCTAACTCGTAGTTGATGATACCTGGTTCATAGATCAATCTTCGAGAAAGTGTCGGACACATCTCAACTAGTCAAATAAATCATCAATTCTAGGCAATGGGTATTTATTCTTGATAGTTATCCGATTCCGCTGTCTATAATCGATACATAACCTCAACGTCCCATCCTTCTTCGCAAACAGTATTGGCGCACCACATGGTGAAGTACTTGGCCCGATGAAACCTCGATCCACCAAGTCTTCTAGTTGTGACATTAGCTCATGTAGCTCAAAGTCGGTGATATACGGTGTGGAGCCATAGATATTGGTGTAGTACTGGGTTGTAACTCTATAGAGAAGTCAACATCCCGACATAGAGGTAGCCCATACAACTCCTTCGGAAAAACATTAGATTACTTACACTCTACTCGAGGAAGTCCTAATTCTTGCATGTCCTCTTCACTCACAATAAGATTGGCCAGCCATCCTATCAATTGACTGTGCCACCATGCATCACACAATAGCAAAGGCAAAGATCGCTTGTCTATCCCCGTAAAATCGAAAACACACACCATTTGGAGAGGATGACATCGCCCTTTTCTTATGACAATTTATCACGACTCTATGAGTGGATAACCAATCCATTCCTAGGATGATGTCAAATTTTGTCATATCCATAACCCTCAGGTCAACTGTCAATCGAAGACCCGAAATCTCCAACTCACAAGACCAACACACACGGTTTACTCGAATTGTACCACCCAATGGTGAATCAATGCATAGGGTTATCTCTAATAGTTCTGACTCCAAGCCCAATGCAGATACACATGCGGTAGATATAAATGAGTGAGATGTACCAAAATCAAACAACACATTAATCCAAGAACTATATAACAAAACTCTACCTTGGATCACTGAATGATCTGAAAACTCTTCTTGATGAGTCAATGCAAAGACTCTGTCCTGAGTATTCTGACTTTGGCCACCTTGCCCCTTGCCATAGTTATGTCTTGTGGGCTGCTGAGATCCAAAAAGGGGCAGTAGGGGCATGTGATGTCTATCCAATCATCAGGTCGGTAGGGGCATGCGAAGTCCTCTGTCTCTTATCGGTGCCACTTCGGGATCATGAATTAGACTTACTAATTTTCCTGGTGTCAACCATTTTAGCATATTTCGGGAGGCATAAGACGATTACACGACCTCTAATGGCTGGCTTGAGTCTCCATTCAAACCTTCTAGCTTTGTTGTCTTCATTCGACACTATTGTGCTAGCATGTCTTGCTACCTTAGTAAATCGAGACTCGTATTGCATCACACTAAGATCTCCCTGAGGTAATCCAAAGAATTCCTGCACCTTCACTACCTTAATCACTATGAGAAAATACTTGTTTAGAAACAAGTCATGAAACTCCTTCCACGTCATCTTCTTAACGTCCTTGGATTCCTTAATCATACTCCACCAATGATCTGCCTCACCCTCTAATTGGAAGGCAACTAAAGTAACTTTGGTTCCATTAGATTTGATGCCCATGGCATCAAGAATTTTCTTTATCTGTCTAATCCAGTGCTCTGCCACTATCGAATCATGCTCACCCTTGAACACCGGAGAGTTCTGCCTCCGAAAATTCCCTTAGTGCAGTCATGGAGCTCGTCCCATTATCTGAGTCATAGCTCTAGCAATACCTCGTATAATTTGCATGAGGTCAGCATTATCATTTGCACCGTGCGAATTGGAGGCTGTTGTACCCTTAGTCACATAATTCGCCTCTTATACAATTCACGCTCCATCGCTCGGAGCGTGAATTTGTATATTGAGAGTAAATTCAACATAAATTCGCGCTCTCACTCTATTAAATTTGCAAATTTAAAAACTAAATTCGCGAATTAAATATTTTGACTCTTACTCATGTCAAAAGTCCAAAGTTTAACTTAGGCTATACCAATTATGTAAAAAAGTTAGGGTTATTAATTTTGTCAATATGGCCCTTTGTGTTTTAATTCATGTCACGTTAGTCCTTAATCAGATAGTTCATTAAGTTTTTTTATGAAAGTGACCACGTGTCATGCTTTCAGACGGTATCATGTAACCAACACGTGATCATTTCGTCAAAAACTTAATGGTCCGTCTATGTAGGGACCATTTAAACACGAATTGAATACTTTATGGACAAAATTGATATTTTAGGGACAAAACTGATAAAACGTGCATACTTTAGGGACTAAAGTGCTATTCACCCAAAAAACTATTTTCCTTTGTTGTACTCACCTCAATCAGAAGCTTTTAAGTTAAAGAACCCACCACGTGCATGTTCAGTGAAAGTGAGCATTTACCCTTTTTAATAAGCAAGTGTTGCTACCTATTCGATATGGGATAAACAAAATCCTTTCAATGGCTTTAGCAAAATGCTTACTTGAGGTGGGCCACCACGTGTTTTTGCTTTGAAAGTGAGCCTTTTTTTTTATTTAACATTCAGTTTAATATTTCTATAACAAAATAATACTTAAATAAATTTAAATAATTTATCATTTATTTGTGTGTGAAATTTAATTTTTTAATTATATTTATTTATTAATTTATATATATATGTATGTATGTATATGTAAATATGTATGTATGTATATAATATGACGTTCTCAAGGCGCTCCCGTTGTAAGATTTTTTTAAGATTTTTCGCTTTTGAGTTCCCGCTCTCGCTCCGTGTGACTTGGGTTGCACCTTTGCCATCACTGTTTCTCCTCATAGTCTAATAAAATAATAAAAAGATAGTGGAACTTAGCAGTTATAAAATGTACTAATTGTAAGCAAGGGCGGAGCCAGAACTCTATCTGAGAAGGGGCAAGAATATGGGTGAAAAAATTAATTAATTGAGATAAAAAATTTGGATATTGATTAATAAGGACTAAATTGGGTATTATATTTATACAGGAAAATTCCTAAGTTCAAGTTTGAGAAATTATGTATTACAATGCAAGACTTAATTATCATATGAAATTTAAAACCAATATCAATGCAACAATTAGCAAAATATGGACAAACAAAGACAATAATTTTCTTATAGCACATTCTAACTCAATCATATATTAAGGTGTAAGTTAAAAAAAAGTAATGTATTGAAGTAGAACACGATATCATTGTATTAAATCTGAAGAATCGTCTATTATTGTTCAGTTTCATGACATAAATTTCTCAATAGTTTTCTTTTAATGTGATTGAGAGATTGATATTTTGAAATGACTTAAATGCGTTCGAGTTAGTACATTTTTCTAGTTGCATTAATTCGTGTGATACTAACTTAGGATCCAGTAATATATAAAAAAAGAATGATGGACAATTATACAATTATTTTTAAAGAATAAGAGGAAGGACAACTATAGTCAGCTGTTCTCGTTCTCCTTTTGAATTGCCTATTGAGTAAGGTTTGGTGTTTGTAAAAATGTCGAGTCGATGAGGTGATGTACCAGCAGTGACAATTACAAAAGGGGGAGCTGGACACTAGTTGTGCTAGTGGAATAACCCAACTGGACCTAGTCAGCCCGAACTGTTTTTGCGGTTCTAGAGGCCCTCAACAAGAAGAGGCAAAGATGCCAGAGGAGAGTGTAGTCAATGAGATAACTCCATAGGAGAGTGATTTGGCCCATAGAAGCTAGGATCTGGAAAAGAGGGTTGATACCGGGGTCAATTATGCAGAGGAGGAGGGAATACTTCTCTATGCGTTCCTGAATAACAGGCTGCACCATCTGTAGCCAGTCCAGATCACCTTGCCCACCAGAACACTGCCCAAGACTAATGGGTACCTCCTTCAGTCCATCAAGCTCATACAATACTCCATCGACGGGCAAATAGCTTATAAAATGATACACATCATCATCTTTGTTAGCAGCTTTCTGCTCTTCAGGAACAAAAGGCTCAGGTCGCGCAAAACTATTATGGGCATGGGAATTGCTTCACTGTTATTAATAGCTAAACCTTTGGGCATGGGAACACTGCCCAAGACTAATGGGTACCTCCTTCAGTCCATCAAGCTCATACAATACTCCATCGACGGGCAAATAGCTTATAAAATGATACACATCATCATCTTTGTTAGCAGCTTTCTGCTCTTCAGGAACAAAAGGCTCAGGTCGCGCAAAACTATTATGGGCATGGGAATTGCTTCACTGTTATTAATAGCTAAACCTTTTAGCTCAGGTGGAAAGTTCTTGGTGAATTCTTTCAATGCGGACAATTCCGGGCCAATATCAACATCTGGACAGCTCATAAGGATAGACAGGATTGCTTGGGTTGCACATGCATTGTTAATAACCTGCAAGAACACCAAATCAGTAACAGTAAAGAGGTGCACTGCTTTTATTTTCTCCAGCATATAAAATTTTCTGCACACTGACCTGGCTAGCAAAGAACAATTTTGGGTGTGGATCCTTAATCACAAGACGGTCATCTTTTTCCCCTGGATGCCATTTGAAAAGGAATATCAATCCGTACACTGGCCTGCAAATCAGGTTGCCCACAAAAAAATGGATTCATATACATGGACTGTAAGCATGTGGATGAATGCTTGACTGCTTTTATATGTAATTATCAGCATACATTAGATCACAAGATCAAACACCAAGTAATAGCAATTTACCTAAGATTGTTCAGGGAATCAAGATCCAACGAATACAATTCCTCAACCTGCTTAAGCACAATGATGCTATATATTAAGAACAAGAAATGGAAGATGACAGATTGGAAAACTGTAATAATACCAGAACTGGCAACCAACAAATTCCGAACTGAAATATGCAGCCCAGCATAAAGTCCAAGTCCACATTCAAATAGGAAGCTTCCTCTTTAAATTTCAAATCCACCTTGGTCATGACATAGCCATGTACCCATATACTAAAGAACGGAAATAAATTGCTCGATGATGATCCTTATGGAAAAAAAAAAAAAACTATGACAGTGATTGAGGGGGACTTGTTCTGTGATAAACAAATGACTCCAAAGAAGAACCTTAGGGTAGCCAATCCTAAGAAAAGAGGTGAACCTGAGAAGAGTAGTAAGAGTAAGCGTTTAGGTGTTGGTGCTATAACCTTAAAGGTGGAAGATCCTCCCCTTGTTCTAATCACCCTGAATGAAGAATGGGTGAACAAAATGTAGAACATATCAGAGATGTCGAATTCTAAGAAAGAGAGGGGAAGGGGAAAGTCAAGGCTAAAGAACAAAAGACAAATAAGGGTTGCACAAGACGAAAAACCAGAAGCAACGGTAAGGTGCGAGGGGAATGTAAAAACAACAATAGTTCCATATGAAGGTTCTTATATGGAATGTCAGAAAGATTAGTAAAGTCGAGATTCGAGAAGCAAAGAGAGGCCAAAGATTATATAAGAGCACAAGAGGTAGATTTGATTGGCTTGGTGGAAACCAAAGTGAGGAGTGGAAAGGCGGCCAGAATTACGAGGTGCTTGAGAAAGGATTATAGTAAAGCCATTACTATGGAGAATGAAGCCGAGAACTGCAAAATTTGCCGATCTAGAAAATAAACTATGACATTAACGAAATAGAGAGATCTGCTCTTAGTCACTAAGTAGTGCTATTCTATCCTTGGGGGACTGGACTCCACCAAATGGTTCTTTATCTGTCTTCCACCTGTGAGTGGTGATTTTCATTTTTTTTCTAGATAGGTACCTTTTGGCTTTGGAGTTTGTTCCAACAGTTGCCATATGTGAGATCCTGATCGTCTTCCTCCTAGCCTTCTTGCTTGTTGGGGGAAGGAAGGAAAGTCGAGTTTCCTTTCAGGATCGCAGAAGGTCAAACTCTGGGTAGCCTGCCAGGTTTCGCTTACGCTACGGTTTCACAAGATTGAACTTTTTTTGTTCAATCGAAGTTAAGGAATCCTAGAGTACAAGAGAATGGACTTTCATTCCCGGGACTGCCTCGTCTATGTACTCGGTGCCTCCCCAGATTGCTTGATGCACGCACAATACGAACGATAAAGGCCCCTGGGAGAAACCAATGAAAAACTAGGGTAAAGCCTTGGAGCTGGCCCAAGCGAAGATTGACACTCAAAGGCTTGAGGAACAGCCCAAAAAAGGGGAAGTCGTGGATATGACAAACTCGCCAATCAGGCACACCGTGAGGTCACTACAGCAGACCGGGATGTCACAATTCTTGTTTCAATTTTCGGGAGTGAATGTAGGAAGGGTAGACTGGATCTGGTGTGAACATTCAGTAGCTCTGAGATGTCAATTTTCTGAAAGAAAACAAGAAGAAATTAACTAAATAGAACAATAATTGGCTCGCTCAAATTGTAAAACTTATGAATTATCACTAAAATCATTTAATTAGCCCAGGAAAATCCAGGGCGTGCCATTTAGGTGGAACTGAGGGCCTGAATATAAGATATCAAAGGGGTAGAGGGCTTTGTTCTGAAACTGATTGTTAATAGGGAGCTGATCTTTTCCATTGGTTGCCCATAAATATTCGTAGACTATTCGTTGTTTCGTTTTGGCTCTAGGCTTTGCTGAATTGTATGAACGAGTGAATGGACTATAACATTAAATTAAGCAAGAACTCTAAGTGAGCTAATACTTTATACTGATCTGGAGAAAGGGATCATTTGAAGTCTAGCAGGATATTATCATATCAAGGTAGCTGGAGTATCTTAAAAAGGAGAAAAAAAAAGGATCTTATGGAATCACATGATGCTTAGGTCTTTCTTCTCGCCTCTCCTTTTCCCTCCTTTCCTTTAAACCAAACTATACACTTTCTTCAGCATTAAACCTCTACTTTATCGGAATTTTATGTTAGTGTCATTTTTATGTCTTCCAAGAAGTAGTATAACACTTTCCTTGCTTAGCCATTAATCTTCAGTTTAACTATGATTGTTGTCTTTGGGTGCCCAAACATTCCTTATACTTTTGTCTTTTTTAGCTAAATTCGGTGCAATTAATATAGCTTATAATCTACAATCATATTCAAGGCATAAGAAATCTTTTTTTTTCCCCCTGTTATGTAAGAAAAACATATGTTCAAATTTGACTAACCAGATTAATTTTCTTTGAATTTTAATATGCTTTCTGGGACCAACTGTTGGTAGTGTTGGATATGGGAATTTTCCAGTACATTTATTCATCCTGTTTCCCTTCAATTTACTAAGCTTTTGATGCTTGCAATGACAGTTTGCCTAAACCTTTGTGTACTTAACCTCTAGGTGCAAGAGTTGTGTTTTTGGATTTGAGAGACTCCTTCCTTTTTCGTTTATATCATGGTAGTGTTGAAGGTGCTCGCTTGGATAGTATACTTCCACAGTTTGATAGTGTAAGATATTTATTAATCTCTCCCTCCCTCTCACACACGCATGCATGCTTGTACACTTGTATGCACACTGTATTTATATTCCACAAAGTTTTTCGTTATTTTTTCAAAGTTACGCTTTGTTATGCAGAAGTTTTATTTTTTGAGGCATTTACACAGATTCTCAACCAAATATGTGGTTTGATTGAAGATACGCTTAGAGATCTTGTGGTATCAAGCATCTTTAAGGCATCATTGGTATGATCTTGTTCCCATGGTGCAGTCTGTCAAAGTCCATTTGGTTTGGTTTTGATTTCATATACTTCTTGGTGTAGGAAGGGTATGTCTGGTTATTACTAGATGGAGGGCCTTCACGTGCATTTTCTGATTCAGATATCACAAAAATGGAAGATGACCTGAATATATTGAAGGTATATGTACAAATATTTCTTAGATAATTCTTTGAAATTATGGATTGTGTTGAGGAACTGCCAAAAATTCCTCCCCCGCTTGTGTCATGTTGTGGCAGTCTCTCAATTCAAGCAGTCCCTCTTTCAGTTTTTGAATTCCAAAAATTAGGGATGGTCATTGGCGCAGCGGTAAGGTTGCTCCATTGTGACCTGGGTGGCAAGGGTTCAAGTCACGGAAATAATCTCTCTATATATGGGGGCAAGACTGCATACATCTAACCCTCCCTAGACCCCGCCGTGGTGGGATCCTGGTGCTCTGGTTGGCCTTATGTCTAAGTTTGAGACATACTACATATGATGATAAATGGACTACTAACTTGTATGAGAGAGATGACTTTTTATCATCATCAAATGAACTTCCATAAAAAGCTGGATATGTAAATAGAATTATGCTTGTTTACTTTTTAGGACTTGTTTGTAGCTGATGGAGAAGGCCTTCCACGATCCTTAGTCGAGGTGAAAGCAAAATTTGCCCATCAAATCTTGAGTCTGTTTTCCCTTCAGGTTTGTTGACTCCTGATTGAGCTTACCATGTACCTAGATAAGTAGTCAAAATTGGCATTTTTGTTAATGAACTTTTCCGCTCTTTTTGGCAGACGGAATCTGTTATCCATATGTTGATGACTGCAAGTGAAAACATTTCAGTAGGGCTGGAGTCACATAACAATGGCAGCATGTCCTTGGGAGATGCTTACACCTTAATACGAGTATTATGCCACAAGAAAGATAGAGAAGCCTCCAAGTTCTTAAAAAGACAATATCAGCTGCCTGCATCCTCGGGTAATAATATTTTTCCCCACCAACTGTACTGCCATTTAAAGCTATATTTGATTCTGGTTCCCAGCTAAGATGAATATGATAAAACAGTTGAAGTGAAATTTGTGTGAAACCTAGTTTTGTATTTAGAGGTAATGAATGTGTTTTACATGATATTAGGAGAACAAGGTACCTTTTCGAATCTATTAGTATCTCGTGGTTGGTCTTTAGATATCTTCACCTTACTAGAAACTGTTGGTTATTTTGGTTAGTTGAAACCAAAACAAACACAGTTTATGGACTAAGGTACAAATTTTAAATTGTTTTTTCTTGATCTTTCTGCTTTCTTTGTTTTAGTTTCTGAGTCACTTTTTATTGTGGGTAAATTTGTTGGGTGGGAAGATATCGTTTTGTTGTCGTTCTAAACTAATAGTATTCTTGATGAATTGTTTTTCAGAATATGATGACACTCCATTGAAGGACTCAAGTTTCAAATCACCTCTAGTAGCAGATCTTCTAAAGCGAACTGCATCGTTTCGCTGGCCTGAGAAAGGCCACAGCAGCTTCAGTTCAATAAAGAAAAGACTCCAAGATGCAACTTCGGAGATTAGACATGCAGCGTGGTAATCATTTGCCCATTGGTGGCTTGTTAAAGGCGTGTTGTATTTTCATGTATTCCTCACCAGCTGAAAATTTTGGAGATGTCTGGTGAGTGCCGGAATGAGTAATTATTCATTTGACTTAAATAGCCAATAAATACTTATATTTTTTTTGTGGTATTTGACAATATAATCTTTGCATTGCTTGTGGTAATAATAGGATAAGTCTATGCATATACACCAACGTTGCAGAAACACAGTTGCAAGGCCCGAAATCTGTGTTTTAACCGGTATTTAGGGTGAACTGTTCTCCGGTTTCTAAGTTGCATGGTTTGGGGATTAGTGAAATTGCCGTTCCGTTCAATTCCTTTAATATTCTACCAGATTTGAAGAAGAACTTTATAGTATTGAGAACATCATGCCCTATTATGCTCCACGCTCTTTTGAAAAAGAAAGCGCTGAATTGTAGCAGTAACCTTCCGGCTAGAGTTTGGTGTGGATCGGGGCTTCTTTCAGTACATTTTGTTTTTCTCTACAGTGTAATATTCATCGTGTATTCAATTGAGACTCATTATATACAAGTGTATCTCCTATCAATGCACGGTGAGTGATATATTATTGATGATCCTAAAAAGGTATCGGATAGGATCGGACTCTTCAAGAGTGGACCAAGTTGACTTGGGGTTTGTGGAGATTCAAGAGGAAGATTCCTAATTGTTGGCCCATCATAATAATGGAAATCCACGTCAAAAGCAGGTGTTACTTCTGCGGTGGCATATACATCTTGAAGTTGCTGGGAATTGCTGTCATTGAGGAAAAATGTGGGGAAATTGCTAGCTGCTGCGAAAGATACTAAATGATTTTTGGACCAAGTCTACGGCCGAATTTTTTTTTTTTTTATGCTTTAGTGATGTAGTAATGATTTGAGTGGATGAGAAGAGACATCCGCCGTAACACTGTGGACGCTTTCCACATTAGAGTCTCCGGATTGTGATTCTCTCCCTTGCTCGAACTTGTGGCACTCTCTCATGGACACTTGCCTTTCAATGCCATGGAACAAAAGCAGACACTAGACAGTTCTCTACTATTGACATAAAATCAATATGAAATTAAAATTAGAGTGTGTAGATTAAGTTTTAACCGATAGACCTGATTCATGGATGGATTAACCTATCAGATTCGCTTAATCAATAAGTTGACATAAATTTAATAATACGCTATAATTTGGGTATGAATTGAATAAATTGCTCTAGAACTTAGACATGATATGAGTTTGACACACGATGGTATAATCCTTGCGATGGAGAGCTAAAACTTCTACCATGAAAAATATTCTTGGCTAGTAAGATTTAAGTTATGTAATAAGTGGGGGTGAGTTGATAAGAATCCAAGTCTCGGATTTCTTCCATTATCCCTTCCCTTCAATTCTCTTCACTACAGTGATAAATGAGTGACATGTGTAATATTTTGAATTTGAATAGATAAGATTTTTTCTTTGTGGGAAAATTTCTTAACTATGATTAACATTCTATCAACAACAAAATGAATAAAGAAAATCTATGTATGTGCATGCACGGAACGAGAGGTTCTCATTCGAGCGTAGTGGTTGTTTGACCCCATTTCAAGAGGATTCTCCTGCATGATTGGTGGGTCTGCTAGAAGTGCCTCAGATAGTGAAGTAGTTTAGCCACGAAAAATTTTCACAAAAAAAAAATTTTGTTTATTGAATTTAAAATCTTACACATGTCACGTAAAAATTGAAAAAAAAAGATAATATAGAGAATTTAAATCCGTCCCATAACAAAAAATAAAAGAAGTGAATGCTGGACAAACCTCAAGCAGAAAAAATTGACAATGAATCATTCAATTTGTCGAATTTTCAATGGTTAGTTAGATGGTAGGTGCCATTCTGAATTTCAATCTTATACGCATTTATCTGCCACAGTCCAAACCAAGGTTTGGTGTATATATTCACACACACACACACACCCCTAGCTTTGGAAACCAGACTGGTTTTCCATTAAGCTAAGTCACGGCGCATTAACGGGAAGTCGCAATTTGGTCATCCAATCAATAAGAAATTTTGCGAGGCAGATTATCACGGACTCAACAAAGTCGACTCACGATCGTATTCAATGTACAAAGTTCTCGTATATAACATGCTTTAGAAGAAATAAATGACGTATACATCAATCTCAATGGAGGAAGAGGATTCAAAGTCGAACCTAACTATTCATGCTATTACAAGTGACACATTTCTTTTTTTCCTTCAAACTATAAAGCGATTGTTGATAGGATTTGAAAGTATTTTTTAATGAAAGATACCGAAGCTTGATTCTAATTAATACATAGACATAACTTAGTAGAAATTTTTGTCTAACTCATATTAATATATAGAACAAAATACAATCTCTTCTCATACTGTCTAAGAGCTAATCATCAGGTGACTAGCTGTTGAGTTCGTAGTCGACGCTTTGCTTACCACTTATAAATAACCTGATTTCTTAGTTTAATTCATGGCCATGTAATTTTTTCACCACTGCAGCCACCTAACTGATATTGAGTGTGACCCATGACTGGGCAGTCACCAATAGCCGGAAACATCGTCATCGGAATACCGACGACTGTCTGACCCATCCTAATCTCCGGCGAGTGTGTCATATAGGAATTTCTCCTCGGTTCAGGGCATTCCACTGGAGGTAAACCTTCCAATTTCACTGCAATATTAACCACCCCATGACCCCTCGAACCGTCCCTAGCCCGTAGCCGGTAACTCAGGTGGCGAACGGACGTTGCTGGTAAAAGGCCGTCGGCGACATCGGTAGCCGGAATCTGACACCAACCCAATAAAATCTTACCCACCATGAGATGCTTTGTGTATAGTTGGAGGTATATACATGAGTGTCTTTGGTAAAAGAAGGTGGGATCAATTGGTAGCTGAAACTTGTCACCCCAAGAAGGGTTAACACCTCCTCCATCATCCACCCCGGTTTTGTAAACTTGACTGTGTTTCTCTCTCTTGGTGGCTGGCCTGTACGAGAATGGTGGGACAGTGCTGAGAGTGATGAAGGGTCGGAGACGATGAGAGAAGAGACTTGAGTTGGTGTCCTTGAGGCCTTGAGCTGACATGACTGTAATCTCCATGATCACAGGCTGGTGACTTGAACTCTTCAGCATGTTGATTGATACACACACTCTCTCTCTCTCACTCACACACACATATAGAGTCAAAATGTATATAGCATATGGTAGGCAGTGGAGTGAGCTTTGATATGTATTTATATGTAGAGGGGGAGAGATTTAGAAGATGGAAAGAGAGTTCTTGGCAGTTTCAGAGGATACTGAGAGTGCAACTTCGTTTGTGGAATAAATGGCAACTAGAAATTTATACCCAGGGAGTTTCCAAGATCTTCTTGTCTATGGAATTTTCATGTTTGAAGAGGTCCACTCGGAACAAGTTACAATTGATAAAGATTAAATAAAAAATAATATTATTTAGATTTAATTTATTTGTTATCTAATTATTATAATTAACAATGAATTTTACTACAGAGGAAATTTATTATCAATTTAATGGTTATGACATATTAAATTAATAAATTAAATATAAATAATATTTTTTTTAAAAATAAAATACCAAAAATAAAAAAATAAAAGCCAACAATTTGCTTTTCTAGATTCAAAATGTTAAAACACTTTACCGCCGTATACAGCTAACGCCAGTGAGATTCAAACAGTCCATGTACAGCTAATCAGAAAATTCAAGCCCTAACTAGCGAGAAAATATTCACGCTTGGACGGCTTCAAAGGTAAACTCAAGTCTAACTTAAATTATAAAATTTTCAATTCGAGCTCAACTCGAAAATTCATCAACCCAAATACTGTCTGCTCGTATTCGGATGAGTTAAACGGAATAGAAAACAAAATCAAATCAATAACAAATATTGCTACTTATCCAGAATACGTCTCGACAAAAGAATAAACTGATAAACATTGATCATCATATTCCAACCAACGTGAGATTTTAACTTAGGCATCTTCCTTTGCTCTTTATTCAACATCCCACTTCAATTCAACTAGAAAACTTGCACTCCTTTAGTGTTATAAAAGTTTATTGACTAGTGTGAATAAAATATAATATTTTATTGTGTTGCCTTTTTTAATGCTTAAACAACTAACACACATTATTTTTTAGTGCTTAAATAAAAACTCGTGTTGAATCCGATTTTTAGTAATTGAATTTGAGTTCAGGTTGAATCTATGAACCCGAAACCCCAACCTTATCTCATCTCGAATTCAATTTGGGTTGAGAATTTTTTGCCCAAGTTTAACTAAAATTTTAAAAAATTCAACCAAAATACTAATTTTTTTGAGTTAGGTTCGGGTTAACTTGCCCAAATTACACCCCTAGCCCTAACCCAAAACAGTAATCCTATTTACTTGGATTAAATCTACTGTATTGAATCATATCACTATTTATCATAATTTGATAAATAAATTCAATTTGATAATTTTATTTCAAAATTCTTCCAGATTGCTGAAAGAGCCCATACCTCGGCCTAGTAAGCAGAAGTGAAGTTAGCCCCTGTTTTCGGAATCCAGTGAATGAATGATTTGGAGAAACCCACAATATGGTTTTAGCTTTCGATTCCTCCATTGCGACTGTTCTATTAACACCAACGTTGGAGTAAATAAGGTCTCTCTCTCTCTCTCTCTCTCTCTCTCTCTCTCTCTCTCACTACTGGAGTTTGGGATTTATCATATATTAGTTTCAATTCATTTCCTCTTTCTTGGTTGCCAAGAGAACCCATTCGAATTTTCCCCTTCCTAACTATTGTTGGTCTCCATTTGCTCGATAAAATGCCTCACTCAGAGTGGAATTTGTTTTTTTCCTAACGGATTGGTTGGTAAACTACATCATACATATGTGCATGGATACAAATATGTCTGTCTGTCTCTTTGGTATGTAATTTGGGAAGTCGAGTTGAACAGGATAACCACAATCAGAGAACTTTTAATTTTGAAGAAATGATGCTCGGCAGATTAGTTTTGGAAGAAAAAAGAGTGTATCGTTTTTCTTCTCTGGTGGGTATATTAGGCATTAGCCCCCGGATAAGGATTGCAAGAGTTTGGAAGGCTTCACAGTCGAGATGCATTTTTTGGGCTCTAAACCTCTCAAAGTATTCTTAATTGCTAGAATTAATATACTACTCTAAGCTTATTACTTGATTCAAAGGATAGGGTTTAGCGTTTAGGGTTTATTGTTGTACCATTGAAGTGATTTAGCTAACAAGGAAAGGGGTCAATCGGGTCGTGAAGTTGGTATCATATAGTGAATAAGTGGTTCACTATGGTCAGGTTTTTAGACACAACCTGCATGGTTATTATGTTCAATTTTATCTCTTCTTGAAAGAATGTTACTGCTAGCATTTGATTCTTCCTTGATGTCTATAGTGTTTGATAGTCAGTAGTATTACGCATTCTGTTAGGTACTTTAAAAGTTCAAATCAGTTTTCATACACAAACGCAAGATAATATCTGTTCCATTTATCAGGCTTGATGCTGAACATGATATTCTTTTTTCAAATTTAACTTGCAGATCGAGGGGGGATCATTTTGCTTTCTTTTGGAGGATTGTCTCTGGCTATATTGTGACCAGGCTTGGCTATGATGAATTATGAATAACTTGCACAACTAGTAGTGAAAAAACGCCAGTAAACATGGCATCTTTAGGTGCAGCACGGTTTCTCCCCCTTGTTGGAGAATCTTTATGCTTAAGAAAGCTCTCACGATTCTCTAGAGCAGCTCCATTCCACAGAAGTGTTCGCTTTTCGAGCCGGGCTGATCGTGAAAATGGGCCTCTCACACTTGCAAGCGTTGGGTTCAAGAGTGAACTTCAAGCAACAGACAAGGATGAGAGCAATAAGCTTGAGCCGCTTGTTTCCACAGTTGAAGTCGCCAAACCTAAAATGAAGGCAGTTAGGAACAATGTAGTCAAGGCTGTCAGAGGGAAGAAGACTCTTGAAGCAGAGTTTGCTCCCTTTTCTGCAAAGTCTTTTTCTGAGCTTGGTCTTCCTCTTTGGTTGATTGAGAGGTTAGACAGGGAAGGTTTCACGGTTCCAACTGATGTCCAGTCGTCGGCAATTCCCACAATTTTCAAGGATCATGATGTTGTGATACAGTCCTACACAGGTTCAGGGAAAACATTGGCATATCTCCTTCCCATACTCTCTGAAGTGGGCCCACTGAAGAAGGAACCTTCCAATGGTGACAAGCCTAGGAAGAATATAGATATAGAAGCAGTAATTGTGGCACCGTCGAGAGAGCTTGGCATGCAGATTGTGAGGGAGGTTGAGAAGCTGTTAGGACCTGAAGATAAAAAACTAGTTCAGCAGCTTGTAGGAGGTGCAAACCGATCAAGGCAGGAAGAAGCTCTTAAGAAAAACAAACCAGCCATTGTGGTTGGGACACCTGGGCGGATTGCCGAGATCAGTGTAACCGGAAAACTGCACACCCATGGCTGTCGTTACTTGGTCTTAGATGAAGTTGATGAGCTCCTTTCATTCAATTTCCGGGAGGACATGCATAGGATATTGGAGCATGTTGGGAGGAAATCTGGTGCGGGCCCACGTAGTTCAAAAAGCCCTCTCGCTAGGCGGCCTGGGCGTCAAACTATCATGGTGTCCGCAACGGTGCCATTTTCGGTGATGAGGGCAGCTCAGAGCTGGGGGCAGGATCCACTTCTTGTCCAAGCCAAAAGCGTTTTGCCCCTTGAATCAGTCCCTCCCTCTGGACCTGTTAACGTGCCAGGATCTTCTTCCTCTCCTAGTTCAACCTCGAATTTGCAGACTCAGGCCACTATTAAGAGCCTACCGCCAGCTCTAAAACATTACTTCTACGTAACGAGGCTACAGCACAAGGTTGATACATTGAGGAGATGTGTGCATGCTCTTGATGCCAAGTCTGTGATAGCTTTCATGAACCATACTAAACAACTAAAAGATGCTGTCTTCAAGCTGGAGGCTCGCGGAATAAATGCTGCTGAGCTGCATGGAAATCTTGGCAAGCTTGCGAGATCAACAATTTTGAAGAAATTCAAGAATGGGGAAGTGAGAGTGCTGGTGACAAATGAGCTTTCAGCTAGAGGTTTGGATGTATCAGAATGTGATCTTGTAGTTAATCTGGACTTACCCACTGACTCAATTCATTATGCTCATCGGGCTGGCCGAACAGGTCGGCTTGGCAGGAAGGGTACCGTGGTCACCATATGTGAAGAATCGGAAGTGTTTGTGGTAAAGAAGCTACAGAAACAGCTTGGGGTCCCCATTCAGTCTTGTGACTTTGCAGAGGGAAAATTTGTTGTGGAAGCAGAGAAGACCTTAGATGTGCAAGTCAATGCTAATAAATCTTGTTAGTAAGATTCATGTCAGTTCTTGTTATCTTGTATTACTTGTGATAATTGGTGGTTCTGTTTTCGGGCTAGTTTGTTCATGCACAGATCGTTAATTTACATGTTGATGCTTTCAGATCAAGCTCAGTAGAAACTGCTGCTTATTATGAAATTTGAGATAATTCTTGAGAACTGAATTGCCATACTATGATAATAGGAAGTAGCACTAAACTTTTAACAACAATAATAATGTTTTAAGTGCTGCACGGGAGCTTGAACTTGTGATAACACAATCTAATTGCCAATACGTAGGCAGTTTGATTGAGTTCACAGTATTACCACACTAAGGCTAAGCCAGCCTATCAATATGCACAATCAATTCATTTGACCACTCTTCAAAATACATTTTTAATTCACCAATGGAAATTCCTCCATAGAATGGCCTAATTACATGCACTATATATCCACGTTAACACGAGTCCAAAAATATGCAATTTTTCAAGGGGCAACATGCTTGACCCTCTATCTATAAACACTTGAGAAATGAAAAATAACAAGGTAATTTTTATCGACCCAAATTTGGAACGAAGCTCCAAGTAAGCACTATGACTCCTTTATGAGAGAGCCCAGGGTTGAAACATTTCTTTTGTAACTGCCTGCTACCAATCTGCTATTCAAGGCTTGGACTGGTAACCCCATGGGTTCTGGCTTGCCCACTTCCATTGATCCCTGCACATCTCGTCTATGCCATATTTTGCCCTGTAGAGTGTAGACGCGCCAATAAGGAAAGTAAAAATTGTGAAGCATCATCATCAAAGGTGGAAGTCAGCACACTACAGAGTTCATAAGATCTAAAAACTGATGTCATATTTGAGACGACATACCCATTAGATTTTTAGTACTCATACTATTAACATTTCTATTTCAAAGAATTTAGACTACAATTAACACATCACTAAATTGGTAGCACCTCTGAGGAAACTAGTAGTTAACCTATGAGAGTTTGGTTTAATGAAGAAAAATAAGTATGGAAGTACATGGATCTTGCATGCACATAGTACCACCATATATAGGATATCCATGAGAATTAAGAATTATTTAGGAACTTACTTCCAGCCAAGCTCCTTCTCAGCTTTCTCTGTTGATGCATAAACAGCTGTAGCATCTCCCAACCTTCTTGGGCTTAGTTTGACAGGAATTTTCTGGATAAAAATAGAGGAAATCTTGTCAATTCTTAAACTTAGTTTTCTCTTAAAGTATGTGTCTCCATGTGTGCGTTTTTTCAGAGAGAAATCACCTTGCCAGATGCTCTTTCAAATGCAGCAACCATCTCCAGCACAGAGGTACCACGACCAGTCCCCAAGTTGTAGGCAACACAACCTAATAGAGGATATTTCTTAGAATATCAAATGTTATATACTATTATCATGGAAATCCTAAGACATAGCATAGGTTTTTTGCTTGATGGACTATAACAGAATGAGGGGCTCCCATGATCTTTCTGATTTTGATAGAAGAGCAGCTATTAGCATACGATCTACTGAAAAAAGAATGTAATTACCAATATGATCTGGTGTAAAAAGCTTTCGAAGTGCAGCAACATGACCATCTGCCAAGTCCATAACATGGATGTAGTCCCGAACCTGCTAACCACGAGACACATTAGCATTAAAAAAAAAAGATTTTGATTTTCCTCTGCATGATTCCCCAAAGCTATCCAGACAAAGCAAGAGAGTGCTCATGAGCTGAAACCTTAGGAAATGATATATGTGATCAACACTTTGTAAAGATATAAATCTATAAGTTATCTTTCATGGACTCAACATACCGCACTACCGTCGGGAGTGGGATAATCATGACCATATACATTCAGCTCAGGCAATCTTCCAACAGCTACTTGTTGTATGTAAGGCATAAGATTGTTGGGGATGCCCTTTGGATCTTCACCAAGTTTGCCACTCTCATGAGCCCCAACAGGATTGAAGTATCTTAGCAAAATAATTCTCCAATTTGAATCAGCCTTATGAATATCTTGTGCAATTTCTTCTAGGAACAACTATTACACAGAAAGATACAAGGTTAGGGAAGAAAAGAAATTTGACTAATCTGAAAAACTCGAACAAGAATTTCCACTTAAAGATATGACTTGGAACATCAAACACACAACCATATTTAATTAGTTTCAGAAGGAAAAAAAAAATGAATTTCATGAAGGGTATTATAGATTTTACCTTAGTGCGTCCATATGGATTCATAGCCTTCAATTCAAAATCCTCAACGCATGGAATTTTCTCAGGTTGGCCATAAACTGTCGCGGATGATGAAAATACCAACTAAACAATCACACAAGAAAATATCTTGGGTCAACAGTGAACAAATTATGAAGACATGCCATGCAGCATGCTTAATTTCCAACGTACATAGACTTGGCAATTTATTGGTTAAGGTTTTAATGGGACTTACTGGTTGTTTTAGAAATATGGAAAAGCACTAGAAAATATGAGCCACTATGATTTTAAGCAAGCCATTTTTCTTGAAACAAAATATGTATTATCAACCAATTATGAGATACTAAAACAAACAGTGAGTGTCATATGTACTCTTCTGTACCACTCATTAAGAATAAGAAGAACCGTCTCCAATGAACATTTGAAACATTAACCATAATTTTAAACATTGAAGGAGGTCCTACTAATCCAAGACTCTGTAGGACTCTAGAGCAAGGTTGCCATGACAGGTTGGTGGGCGAAACAATGCCATCTTTAATCATAAGGATCCAAATCCTATAGCTACGGTCTATCAAGTTCAAAGGGAGTGGGCTGAATTTTGTGGAGTTCAAGAAAAGAAGCACAACTTGACTAACACGTCCACCAATACCCCTGTGCTAGTCCTACGTCTTGGACTCCACCTGCCAGGAATCAGCCAAAAATAAATTGTGATGGGGACTATAAGAAATTTAGTGGACAAGCATCTGTAGGGGTTCTAATCGGGAATGACAAAGGGCAGATGGTTGATGGCAGAGCAAAATCCATCCCGGCTGTGTCTAGCTTATATACAGAAGCAGCAGCTGTCTGAGTAGCTTGCTTAATGGCCCTCCCACAAAACCTGAAGAACGCCATAGTAGAAAACAAAATTTCAGAGATAATCCATCTTTGCGCCACTGAAGATGCACCACCTTGGGAGATCTCTGCTTTCATGGCTGACATCAAAGCTTGTGCAAAATGTATGAACCTCCTGTTCAGATCTTGTAATCAAGTAGTTCATTGGGTAGCTATATCCTTTATGAACAATTCTATCCAAGCAGATTGGGTTAGCTGTCCACCCATAGAGCAGAATGCTCTACTGCTCCATGATTGTAATTCTCAATTACCTACTCAATGATGCATATATTTCCCACTCAAAAAAGGGAGGTCCCTGATATCACCCTGGAATTGCAAACACAAAAATAGAAACCAACAGAAAATCTAAACCACATCAAAGTGACATAGACACACCTTCTTACAATTAAATTTTGCCATGGTCGTGTATAAACTGATCGATCCAATCAAATTGTTATCGAAATAGCGAAAAGGATGAGCAACACTCTCACCAACAGCTTTAAGACCAGCAAAATGGATCACAGCATCAAACCTGTTCAATATTAAATAACAAAAGGTCTAATACCTCATGATCAAATCAAGATATCCAAAAGAAAGATCACCCAAAAAATTGAAAATACCAAAATATAACAGAAAATCAAAGTGATACAATTCCAGAATTTTTAGTATGGGCTAAATGGGTTGAAATTCATCAACATGACAAACATTATTGATTCTACATACCTATTTTGAGTAAATAGCTTCTCTAAATCCTCCTTTTTCCTGATATCACCCTGCAACCAAACGAAAACAACAAATTAAGCACAAACTAAAGCCCTAATGTTCTGATTTGCTGACATTTATATATCAAAACAAAGGGGAATGAAGAAAAGGGATTTAACTAATTTTATTAGGCACACAATAAAGCCTCAGTTTGCAAAGACCAGAACAGCATGAAACATAAAGATTCAAAATCCTTGATTGATTTTCCTCTTTTTCCTGAATTTTCTTGGTAAACAAACAGCCCAAACTAGAACTCATTCATCACCCAACCCACCCAGCATCCAAAACCGGGATTAACGAGTATCATAAAGACTCGAAACATACCCCATGAGTTTTCGCCCAGTACCCACCAATGATAATTAATTACAGCTCTTACATTAATCACACAACGAATCCTCAGTATTCAGAACCCAGAACACAAAGAAGTAAACTTTCCCATATTCTCTGATTTTCATGGGAAACAAACTGCCCAAGACAGCTGACGTACCAAATTGAAGTCAAGATTCTTCGACAGTTGGGGTCCGACTAATTCTTTCACTCTGTGAACGGCCTCTTCGACCGAATTGTCCAGGTTATCGATGATCACAACCCTAAATCCTTCATTGAGAAGCTGAATACAAGTGTGGGTACCAATAAATCCAGCTCCTCCAGTAACAAGAATCGTTTGCTGAGTCGAACCCATTTTAGGGATAAACTGTTGGCAACGAGAGAGAGAGAGAGAGAGAGGTGTTTAGAGAGAACTAAGGATATAGAAAAGAGACGTAAGGGATGTGCATTTATAGAGAGAGAGAGAGAGAGAGAGAGAGAGAGATTTGTTTGAGCAAATCAAGGAGTCTGTTAGAAGAGGATAAGCAAGAACAGAAAAATGGGAGACCTATAGATAGAGAGAGAGAGAGAGAGAGAGGGCGGTGGTCTGGCAATTTCAATCATAGCTGTGTGTTGGCGCGCATATCTTATTCTCTTTTATTTACGAGAGAGGCGATGCCTCTATACACGCGCACGCCTCTATAGTCTATAATACACTCTCAACTTGTCTTTTGACCTTTTTGACCGTTACATATCATTTCTTAGCTTAAACGACAAGCACAAAACTTTACTACTTTGAGATGAGTTTTTTATTATTATTTAATAGTATGTCATCACGTGATTATTTTGATTAAATTTTAATTTCAAATAACATTACTCTTTTAAAATTCTTAACTTAAAAATTGTAAAATAATCTTATCCATTCTCCCATCCCATGGTCTATGAATTATCTCTAACAATATTGGTCAACCACACAAATTTTTTTAGATCCTATATCAAAAAATTAGCAATAACACGTGTCTATAGATACAATGTAATTAAAAATAAAACATTAAATTTATAATATTTTATATTTTAAATAATAATTTAATTTTTTTAATTAAGTAATTTAAAATTAAAATCAAGAGAGAGAAAAGAGAGGTAAATGTAGATTGATGAAATTGTTTGACATTGGAGAATGTGTTGATGCGTTGATTGAGTTATCTAACATTGGTATTGTACAGAAAAGATGATGTTTTTGAGATAAAAAAAAATAAAATTGGGATGAATTTTATATAATCGGATCAAATTAGATAAATATTTGATCAATCTTAACTGTTATTGTTGATTTTGCACGACAGATAAGTAATACAAATTATACTTGTTGGAAGATAAGAATTCAAAGATAGAAAAATAACAAAAAAATGACACAAATATATAACGCGGTTCGATACAGCATACCCATCTTGATATGCCGTACCTATATCCACGGACCAAAAACCTATATCGATATTATAACCTAAAAAACTGGTCATCTGATAAATTGATTATATAATACTCAACTTTATTTATAAGGATAAAATAGTATAATCCAATACAACTTGAATAGTATTAAATTTCTATATTTCCTATCAAGTCATTAAGACTCTTCCAATAAGTTTTTTATTTCATTAAGGATTTTCACATTGATTATCCAACAAACTCTCATTTGTAACAATTGGAGAATTTGAGTCAAATTTCAACAGTTATTATATTTTTATAAGTTAAGAATTCAACTTATTAAACGTAATATTAGATACATACTTCGTGGCCATAAATTATCGATTGATCCATTTGTAAAATAAAATAGAAATATATATATATACTAGGGATAACCCGTGCCTGAAGGCACGGTGCAACTAAAAATATCGAATGAATTTGAATGTGAAATAATCAAGTACTAAACTTGAAATAATCAAGCACCGAACAATTTGCCTAGTTACAGTGTAATCAATGAAAACCAAAAACATCAAGACAAATATTCAGAATAATGTTGGTTTCAGAGGTACTGACAATTAAAAATCATCATCTATGTCTTTGATAGTACATTCAAATGCATATGCATCATAAGCAAACCGACAAAATGTAGTTAAAATGTAATTTCATGATAATAAAGCATCTAGTCTAAAACCCATATTTTATGCAGATTAGACATAAAAACTTCAATTAAAAATGGACACACAAAGTTTCGAAAAGCCTCAGCTGCTGCAATGAAATATAGACATAATCATGGAGTCTCATATACATGCTATTAAGAGGATATTTAATTGTCATGGGTTTATTTTATAATTCAATCATGTATCATATTCCCATTATGATCGTATTAACATTTGGAAAACTCAATAAAGTAGAAATCCTAGGTATAAGTGTGTGCATTTTGAAACCCGTCAATTCATCAAAGTTAGGCAGTCACTACGCAAAGAGCATATTTTGTTTCAAATAAGAAAATCTTACTAGGAAAAACTACACCACTAATTTGACTTGAAGCAGAGTATATGTGCTTATCAAATTGCATTCGCTTTATAATCCTCTTCAATCCAGAAAACAGTAGCACACATTCATGATGAGACAAAAAAACCAACAAAAAACACAAAAACTAAAAATGTGACAAACCCAAGGCGTGCATCACAATGAACTACCTTTAAGAGACATAGTTACAATGACGTGAGGTAACTACCTAGATTAATAATCTTTAAAAATAATGATGTGAGCCAATGGTCCGGTTTACAAATCATCAATTTTTTTTCTCACCAGAGTTGAAGGTATTGCCATATCACCCGACCGAGGAAGCGATTGAATCCCAAACCCATGTATGCCAGCATTAGAAGGTGGTCCCATATTCTGAGGACTAACTGGTTACCATGCATTAAGCAGAATATGGCCATGCACAACCTCTCCAAGATTTTGTGTTGGCCTGCAAGAGTAACATGGCAAATATTCATGTGGATAACATTAACGAATAAAAACAGTTCGAGATGGCCAAGGGAAATAAGATGAGGATTACCTAATTCCTGGTGCTTGGAACTGAGGGCCAAAACCAGGACCACCGAGTGCAGGACCACCCCTGGAAGAAAAGAAAATGATGAAAGTATATCCCATATTTACAAAAGATAATTTTAATGATACCAAAAGAGGGACAGTTAAGACAAAAATATTAAGCTTTTTTTACTTACTTAGATAGATCTTCGTGGTTATACAAAATTCTTAACATCAAACGAAGTCACAAGTACCCTCATGCTTTTTGCACGAAACATCAACCAGTACATTTCCATTTGTTACAAAGATTAATGGTACACACTTCAAAACATAAGAAATGATAGTAATGATGGATTAACGAAAAACCTTGATTCTCCAGGTCTAGGCCTTTTAGGATCAGCAAACCGAACAGTTAGGGGCTGATCACACCCCTAAGATGCAAAGAGACACAGTCAGCGAACAGGATTCAACTAAAACATAAAATAACAGAGCAGCATTAAACAATTAAGAAAGCTTACTCTCATTGTATAGATTCCATTAAGAGCATTTTGACGAACACTTCATGTGCAGTGTGATTGTGTGGGTGGGTGAGCAGTGTGCGTGTGTGGGCACCAATAAAGCATGCATAACAAAATATTAAAAGAAAAGACAGATACCTTAATAGTGAAACTCAGCTGAAATAATATCAAAACATGGATTTGGTCACCAAAAAAAGCTCATATCAAAAAGCTCCAACAACCAACCATTCGATGAGACCCAATCAATATATGGGAAAAGCAGCATGAAAGAAACTCAATTGAAACCACAATTCTTGAATACACAAAATCAAATACTTAAAAAGGTGTAATCTTTAGAAATGGTTTGATACTTTTGGATGGAAGTTGTGATGAGAAAGCCAGAGAGAGTCACATGACCCATCAATGTCAACTTAAGTAGCAAACAAAACTATATGACCAATGACAAATCAAGCAAATGTTAAATGCAGTCCAAGCAAATAAGCAGATATAGAACTTGTAGTTACATGTTAAATGACTGTTAAATTTGCCTCTTTTTTTTTACATCATAATGCATTTAAAAATAAAGCTAAAGAAATTAAAGCTCCATGCCAGAGCAATCAAGAAGCTGATGTCAGGGTAGTAGGTGAACAGTCACGTGAACAGTGACTGTTCACCCTGATGCATCCAGTATTACTCAAGTTCTGATCATGTTATGAGGGGATGATCATGTTCTGAGGGTAAGGACTGAGGATAGACTTTTCAATTCGTTTGCTGGCACATGTGCACTTTTGTTTATATCCTTATTGCCAGATACAGTTCAGAAATTCACACATCCATACAAACATTTATCCCTATATACACATAATACACCACTAACACAAAATCCAAGAAGATTACAAAGCTGAAAAATAGGGATTGAAGAACCAATTGAAAGGTGAATTATTAAATCAGTTGCTAATTTATCATAAACTAAATCACTTATATACCGATGCACATATGAAAAGAATGGAAACTCGGGCCCTTACATGGACTACAACTTTAGATGGGGATGGAAGGAACGGAGAACATAGGCTGAAAAAAGAGGGGTTCCTACCTGGAACACAAGAAAGCTTTAGGGTAGTTTGAGGTATTTATTTAGAGTTGTTAATGTGGCAAGGATTTGGATCACATGTGCTGCAAAGGCTGTCATAATTTTAGGGAAGGTGATGTTTGGAATATTAAAATGGAAAGAGAAAATTTCCAACTGATCTTTATAACATTTTAACTACTATAATAAAAAGTTTGCATCAAAGCTATTAAAATTCATAGAACTCAGACATGAGTAATTGGGTATCACGATAACTGAAACAATCAAAACTCCATATGGGTAATTTGAACTCAGACATGAGAATATCAAATGCTTAATAAGAATCTTAAAAAAACCCCATTTAACTAACATCACATGTATGTTATATTTCTTTGGCTAATTTTGTCGAACACGTGAGATGCAAAAGTTTGGCAACTGATTGAAGCAAACCATCAAACACGTGGTGGGTTTTCATGATATGAAGGGGTGGAGGCAGAGGAGGAAGGGGAAAATGAGAGAGGTAAGAGAGAAGTGGTCTGTTCATAGTAAAAACTTACAGGCAGATTGAAATTCAACATACACTTCGTGAAGGAAATCAATGTGCTGAAAAATTGACGAATCTAAGAGTCCAACAACTGGAAGATTTTGTGGAACTCACAACACTGCCTGCCCATGGAAGATATAACCTCATTCACTAATTCCTAACCAAAACACGAATTTTCAAACACAAAGGCAATCACAAATTCGCAACCCAGAGATAAATTGTGCATATACATACGGATATACGAAAATCTCAAACAAAAGGGGGATAGAAATAGAGATAACGAACCTCGTTACAAAGAATGGTTGGATGAACCGCCTCTCCCGTTCACTGTAGTCTGCACTCTGTAGTAGAAGAGAGTGTGAATTGAATTTCGGAGAATCAAATGAAGCCCTCTGCCCAGGGAATGAATAACCAAAATAAGAACCTAAACCATTATTATATCAACGGAAATGCACACTGACCCACCTTGAAAAATTCGCATACTATAGACTTCGAATCAACACCTTGTAAAATTGAAAGATTTGAGATGGATTCCATGTGATAGAGGCGTTATATATTGGGAGAGAGAGGCGTGAGAAGGAGAGAGAGGCGTGAGAGAGAGAGAGAGGCGTACATTACTGAGGCAGAAGTGAGGGGGAGAGGCGTGAGACAGAGAGAGGCGTGAGACAGAGGCCTGTGTTAGGCGGGAAAGAAAAATTTAATACTCATTGTTGGCCGTTAGATCATAATTTTTGAGATGATCTAAACCGTTTTTTATTTTGGGATTACATTGTGTGTTGGATGTGTTTATATTTTGCCTCAAAACGATCTGAACCGTTCTTTGTCTTTTGGATTCAAACTTCGCTCTACTTTATTATATAGATATACTAGTTATTGTCTGTACCTGAAGGCACATAGTAATAAAAAATGGTAAATAATAAACATATTTGTATTCATATCTAAAATCAAATCACAAACATAGATGAGAGATAAATGAATTTAAATATCGATTGTAGTGGGAGTGAGAAGTGGTGGTGGTAGGAGACGGTGATAGTTGTGGGTGGCAATGACCGTGGTGGCGGCGGTGGTGGTGGCGGCGACGACGGTGGTAGTGGCGATGGTGGTGGTGACGGCGGCGGTGGAGGCGGTGACAGCGGCGACGACGGTGGTGGTGGTAGAGGTAGTGGTGGTGGCGCGGTTTCAAGCACTATTTTTGTTTTTAAAAGTACTTATGAGAAATAATTTGTAGAAGTACTTTTAAAAAATAACTACAAACACTCCCTTAGGCCCCTATTTTTCCTATTAAATTTAGAGTGTTAATATTAGTCGTTAGATTAACTTTAAAGTAAAATTTAAAGTGATCTGAACCGCGAAAAGCAAAAGTCATTTTGTTTATCTTTTGAAATTTGAATTGTAAGCTACTTTATTATATAGATATATTGCATTAGTCACATTTTTATTGATTAAAGAAAAGGAGTATGAGGTGGAAGTTCGAGTCTTGGAGTCCCCATTGGGGTTTGGTGGTTGGCCGCTATGCTAGCCTAGCTAGGTCTGGTCCCGAGAGGTGTTCCAGGCGCGGTCAGGGGCCTTATGATCCCACCAGTGAAGGCCTATCAGGGTGGTCGCTGGGCACTCTTCCTTGCCCCCACCCCTTTTTTTAAATATCAAAAAAAAAAAATTTGAACACTATTCATTGTACTGCTTCTATAATTGGATCCTATGTTTGTTGTAAAATACTTTATTTATTTTGAATTAAAATATATTAAAAATTACTCTAAAGAAATGCATGATATAACCGGAAAGGACAAATGGTTACGGATGCAAAATCCAAATTCCAAGTAAGATGTTTTTATAAAATGGACATTATTTCTTATTTCTAAAAGATAAACATTAACAAGGTGGGCCCTCCCTTGTTCATGGCGTACGAAAACATTCATTGTGATCCCCATCAGTTCGACTCAAATATATATAATTTTATATTTGGATTAATTTATACGCATCTCAATTAATTTCATCTCTAATTTAGTTAAAAACAAGTCATCCACGCCAGAAGTATTCATAAAAAGTTTGGCCTCAAAAAATTGTCAATATTCGAACCCAACACATCTGAGTTTAGAACACGGACTCAAATATTTTTCATTTAATATCCACATTGATCCTATGCTTGTGATATTATTATAAAAGGTGCGTGTTTGTGCAGTTAACTATCAAATTGAATTGTTTAATCTTAGTTTGATTGTATTATTCTTTAATATCCTGAAAACTGTATACCATTTATTATAATTTTTAATTTATTTTTCAAATTATCGGTTTCATAATAGTGCGATTATGACCTATTCAATAAAATTTTTTTTTTTTTTGGGTAATGTATTCAATTTAAAAAAACGTGTTTTCAGAATATGTTTTCAAAACAAAAAGTTTTTAAAGACATGTTTTTACCTAAGAACAACTGTAGATTTTGGCTCCTTTTTTTCAAACTTCTTCCATTGTAAGCAAGGAGTTGACAGAGGACAACAACACCTTCTTGATAAAGAACTTACCGCCCCGTCCTTTATAGTCGCGACTGTTGTCACGAAAAAAGGGTTTATTTTTGGTAATTTGAAAATTGATATAAAAATTTAGACTTATTTGAGTAAAACTACATTAGAAAAACTTATTTGACTATAAGTGCATTTTTTTGAAAAAAGACTAAAATGTCATTTATTACTCAATTATTCTCTCTCTCTTCCCTATTTTATCTCTATCTATTTCTCTCTCTTTCTCTCACATTGATAATTTATTTTTTTAAAATATATAAAGATTTAATTTAATTTTTTCATCTCTCTCTCTTTATTTCCTTATTCTCTCTCTCTCCTTATATAAACGTTAATAACAACACAATTACACTAATCAGTTACACCAATTAGTTACAATTACCTTACACTATACCAAACAGTTACTCATGTGTTCTAATAAAATAAACAGTTACACTAAATAATTATACAAAATTAAAACACCAACTCAATTTATCATTCAGTTATTTACATAAATCAAAGAGTTACACTAATTATATACACCAAATGTGAAAATTGTAACTACACCCAAAAAACCCTTTATTTTTTTTCAAAAAAGCATACTTAACCTAGCTTACAGCATAAAAACATTTGAACCACGTCTAAACTAAAGGAAGGGTACGGGTCCGTACTCTCTTATGTGAATACGCTATCCCCCTTTCGACTATGGTATGGAAGAAGAGAAATGAGATTTACCCATTAATTTGATATTAGATGAGTCTCATAAGATTTAATTTTTTACATGCCCTAACTCTCGTAAACTTAGATTTTCCATCTCGTTTATTTAAATTTATATTCCAATTTATTATAGTCCAAATAAAGAATGAGGGGTGTCCTAAATGTGTGCGGTAACACTCCTTATTTTCAAAAAATAGGACTAGAATGAAAAGAGGTGCAAACTTATAATTTTCATAAATAAATTAAAAACCGTTGGACAAATAAAAATAAAGATAATAGATCCGTAATTTGGAGACTTAAAAAATCAAATGACGTCCTAACAACCCGTCTTGAGATCATGACTTCTGACTTATGAGAACGCAATGATTCTGTACTACGAAGGTGGTCCTATGCATATATATATAATATATTCTTGGCGCCCTCTCATGTCTCAACAAACTTGTCCATCAAATTCCACTTCCATTTCCATTGAGCATATATGAAGGAAAAACAGTTCTATTCGTGTCTCCGAAAGTGTTTCCTATGGTCCCAAAAGATAGCTCAATTAGTAACGGAGGTGAATTATTAATTTTAAACGTCTTGAGTTTAAATTTTAGTAATTTATTAGAATCAAGTCATGAGAGAATTGTTCTTCATGAATAACTTAGTCCCAGCACAAATGGTTTGTCTTTGTCGGACCGGAGAAAGAATTAGTCGAGATATACGTAAACTGATCTGAACACCCGGTTGAATAAAAAAAAAAAAAGTGTTTCAAATATCCCTTTTTCGAATCTCAAGAAATATGTTGATACACTCGATGAGCATACAACTGTTAGATAGAAGATTTGAACCAATAACCTCCACTCTGTTAATATGAAGTTAAACTATTTCAGAACCACTCCGATATCAAGCATTTAAGTTACAACCATAAGTCTAAAAAATGAATGAATGAATGAAAAAATGAATGTGTGTTCTTGGTGTACTAACTTCTCCCTCACAGTTGTTCCCCTTTCATTTTCAAGAACAGGATCATTACTTCAAATGGGAGGCATCTTTAACAACTACACCCAGTCATCCAATCGTTACTCATTATGTTCACCCTAAAGTTGTTTACTGCCTCCATCATAGTGCTAGGAAAAATACTATATATTCTAAATTGGTGGTTCAACTTGGATGGCAGATTGCACCAAAAATAATGAGATGCCTTCCACTTTAATTTTCAACCAAACCGAAAATATCCCACCAAACCAAATTCATACCTGTTGGAGTATTTTAATAAAAATAAAGTAGCTTTTATTATTAATCTAATTTACATTACAATAATTTCACATTTATTTGTATTTTTATTTTAGCTTGATTTTACAGATTTATTTATATTTTTATAGGCTATGAGTTATTTTTTTATTTTTTTTGGTCAAGGATAGGCTATGAGTTACAAAGTCTTGAAATTAGTATATATATAATGACAATGATAAGTGAGCTTAACACCAATTTACAGTGATAATTAGTGGTCCATAAATTACATAATATTTATATTTATTATGACAATTATAGAACTAATTACATTGGGTTTTAAGTTATAAAATTTATACTTAATGAGTGTCTAACAGTAACTCTTTTAAGCCTATGACCCATTTCAATAGTATAAAAAACATAACAATTATATGTGTACATTGTCTTTCTCCAAAAGTATTTTGCAATATAATTTTATGGACAAAGAAAGGGGTGTGCGTGTGTAAAACTTCTACTTTTTCAAAACTTACAGAATTTACGGTGATTAACTAATCTGTTGTACCTTAATTGTTGTATCCTAGAAGCGACATATTGTGATCTATTACACCGGATATTTTATCCGTAAAAGAGCAAACCATCTTAAAGAAAACAACTTAGTCTGTTCCTCAACTTAAACTTAACACTTTATCAAGTATAAAATCTACCATTAATTGATCGATAATCGAGGTAAATGTGTCAATCTTCTCAATTTCATGTGTACATAGTTTTCTGAATTGATGTTTATTTCTAATTATTTTTGGACCTAATTCCAATACCAAACAAAACTGAAAGAAAACAATTCAGACTAGAAAATTGGATTAATCTCCTAATTTCAAGAATATTCAGACTCCAGATCCGACTCTTTCAAAAAAAAAAAAATATTCGCTTAATACGGTTGAATTCAATAAAAACGTGGTCGAATTCAGTAAAAAGTAATAAATAATTTCTTTTTATTGCCATTTATAGCAGAGTCTTGGACGTCTTACTTGGAAATAGAATAGAGTAGATACAGCTTTAGTGGCAGCCATACCATCAAGCACAAAAAAGGTTTTTTTTCCTTTTCTTTTGAAAACAATAATATTGTAACAACTAATCATATATTCCAGTTTAAGCAATATCAAAATGATAAGCAAGGGACTGCAGTATAAAAACCATAGCAAATCATCAACTTCAACAAGTTCAAGTCCGGGCCCGGAATCAATCTCTCTAAAATAGAAGTAAGAATGCCTACCATTTACCTGACATGAACTCCGATATAAGTACACTAAGCATGTTTTTTCTTTTTGTTATGTCCAACAAGCATTACGTAGTAATGGTGAATTTCAAACGGTGAGAAAAAGAACAATATGAGACAGCATGTTAGGTTCGTCTTGAAAAGGTAAATCTCTACCACTTTCCAACCTTTCTTTTATTCTTCCATCTGACAATCTTCTGAAAAAGAAAGGGTGTAAAAAAATAATAGAACAGTTGAGATATTTCTGCTAAAATTTAAGGTTTATGCACAAAGATTTCATATTTTTTCTTCTTCCTCTTCCTCTTCCTCTTCCTCTTCCTCTTCCTCATCTCTCATAACGGAACTAGCATATCTCACCAGATTGTGTGTAGATTTATGAGGTAAAAACCAGACTAAAGCTAGCAATTTCCTATACTGTATTCACCAAAGGCTCTTAGCTAAACATACTGGAAGTTTTTTAATCCGAGTCTGTGTCCCTGAAAATTTCTCAAAAGAAAAGGGAAAAGAGAAAGTAAGATTTACATAATCAATGCCAATTACCATTGTACCTTCGGAATGGAAGTATATTTATTCCGAACACGATCTTCGGCTCCTACTAACATTATAGGAGCAGCATCTGTGTTCCCATGCTTTCAACTTTGTCTAACACCAGAGCTGGCAGTTCCCCGCGTGTCTGTGTCATCAAGAGGTTCTGATGGAATCTGTACAAGGAGAAACTGATGGATGAACAAAGCATCGATTATCAGATACCAAGAACATACAACTAGTGGGAAACAAGTGACAGGAGTAAAGGCATAATTCATGCAGTCCTGCTTACTAAATAAAATGAATTCATTCAATGGAGAACATAGATTTGTAGTCCAAGAAGACGGGTTTGGTCATAGCACAGAAACAGCGACGACATCAGAAACATTATAGCATTAGAATATGAGGTAAGTACATGACAGCCAATTTGAACAACTGTACACATATCTCCGGTTTCAAACACCATGAATCCTTACTGAAGGTTACTAGACTGTCAAGGTTAAAGCATTATACAAAAGAAAAACAAAGTATTACCTAACAGAGCCCAGAAACGGTGATCTCTTTTATAAGTAAATGACAGGGGATGTAAAATTTACGAAAAAAGCGACTAAAAGGGAAAAGAAAACTGCCATCGCCTATTGGTAATTAGAAAAAAACAGGCATAGATGTTTACCCATACAGACACAAACCTACATAAATCACATCATAAGGAATGATATATGATACACTATTAAGAAACATATACATATTGGCTCTGCATATATCCTAAAGCAGGGCACAAAATAAAAATAAAATACGACAAAAGCATAAAGTCTAGTGAGAGTCAATATGGGCTCAAGGACTTCTTGCAGCACATAAGGCTAAAGTTTTAGATACCAAATTTTTAGCACCACATAAAGATGAATTTTCTTTTTTTTTTCCCATCACTTGAAGAAGGACTGCCTATGAAGACACAAGCATGTATGTGATGAGGAAAAAACTGTTTCTTCCATATTTTCAAGAAATAAAATATAATGTCCCTCATCTGTCCCATTTTGGCCAGGGAAAAAATCCACTGTCACGACTTTCAAAAGTAACTGGACTATGCTAGTAAAAAGAGAGATCTGATGCATGCAACTATGCTCTCATAGACACTGAAGGTGAGGTTGGGTCGAAAAGATTATTTGACTTAGGTTACTCACCCAATTAAATGGCTTAAGGAGTCAACATCATATTTGCACCAAAATTAACTTGTGATGGAGTTGAAGAAGCTATGGTGCAACATCCAACAGGTGTACAATCCCATTCCATATCAAATGCATATTCCAGGCGTCTTTCAAGAAAATTATCAGCAGCTGAGGTTTCAGATTTTTCAATCTGTGGAAGTAAACCCTGATTGACAATTATTAAATCTGCTCTGTTGACATCTTTGCTGTCATAACTACACGGGAATGTCTGTGCAGGAGTGCAGGTACAGTCAGAATAGTTAGCAAAGCCAGCTTTTCTGGGAGTCGTCTTCCTTATAATGGAAGGAAAGCCAGCTTTTCTGGGAGTCCTCTTCCTTATAATGGAAGGAATATTTTTATAACTCATCGCTGAGTTCCTTAGCATGGATTCTGGGCTGCTATCACCAAAGGATATACTTGTTGCATGTTCAGGGGGAGTAGAATAGTGAAACCTAGTTTTGGAAAGCTTCAGGCGGTTGTCAACACTTGAATTTTCACCATTTTCCTTGTGAATAACTATATCCTTCAATTCGGGTGGCTTGTAACATAAACAGCCATAATCTTTATTATTCGGATGAGGTGTTGTTCCACGGACCTTGTTTATCTTGCCAACTTC
Organism: Ilex aquifolium; assembly: GCA_951799425.1. NCBI lineage: Eukaryota > Viridiplantae > Streptophyta > Magnoliopsida > Aquifoliales > Aquifoliaceae > Ilex > Ilex aquifolium. Next base: position 4,548,053 of record OX637392.1, read on the forward strand.
ACCGTTGTAGCCCCTCAATCCCATCTGTACCAAATTTGAAAAACCATTGTCTGCAACCTTCGCAACTCTCATATCCTCCACACTCAGGCCCTCAACCCTAGGCCTTTTTGGAGACTCAAATATTCTCTCAGAAGTGACAGACTGATCAACATCAAGAGGAACATAATTCGTTTCCGTGGGACAGGAAGCATCCTTGGCAGCATCTAAGGAAGAGGCAAACAAACTGCAATGAGCATCAGCATAATGAGCAGTTCGGCATGCTTCACCAGTTAAACAATTATTAATGGTTCCTGTCCCATTACTTTGGATCCTACATAGTGGCTTCATCAGATCACTTGCGCTATTTTCCGGAGATTTACAGAATCCTCGGAAAATAGGTTCCGATGGTAAACTATTTTGACCAATATTTAAACTACCAAGAGCCAAATCTGTTGAGCAGACATCGGCTACACTGTCCGAAACTCTTTTCGGATCGGGAGAGACCATTTCACCAATACCCTCCCCAACTTGTGTCAGCCCTGGTTTTTTTTCAAGGCCATAGAAATCAGGAACAACAGTTTCCTGCCTATCCAGCACAGAGCAGCAAGGTAAATTCAAATCCAACTTCTTCTTCACTGAGCAATTCCAGTGATTTTTTATAGCATTATCAGTCCTGTCAGACAACAAAAACAACAGAAGATACAGAAATATATTTAGCAGATTCATGGGAATTACAACCTCTTATTTCATTTATACAACATATATACATTATAGGTGTGCGGATAAAAATGTGCACATAAATTTAGCATTTCATATTCTTCACACAGAAATAATTTAGGCAATGCTGAATCAACGTTCTCAACCTTCAGTGATGCACAACAAAAATTTTGGATCAGGAGACCAAAAGAGCAATACAATCTGAATACAATTTGGTGCAGATGCAGGGAGGTGACATTTCAGTTTGGATGATTCCCAAGTATGAGATAAACTCTAATTTGTTAATTAGTTTTACAGTATGAAATCAGAATTCCTACTTAACAAACTTAAGCTATAAGCCAAAATAAAATATTAAAAAAAAACTAACGAAAACAAAGGAAACACAGAGAATTCAGTCACTTTTATTTCTTAAAGGATGATCCCCCATCCATAAAAGACACTAGAAATATACTGCCATGATCCATCAATATGTGTGGTCTTATGAATAAAGTACACTTGCCACTATTATTTCAATTCAGTTCCCTTTAAAACTCCACAATGCAAAGCAAACCAACTCTTCCTCGAGCTAAGTGCAGTTTAGTCCCCCATTTTTGCCTCATGGAATTTCACAAAACCAGTGTCCCACCACTTGCGATGGCTATCACTCACCCTTGGAAAAGAAACAATCCTGTCCCACCCCTCCTTATCATCACAAAGTAATAGAAACCCCCTTACTACCATTTAGTCAAACAGCTTTCTCGTAGGGAATTTTCCAGGGTATCTTTAGAAGTTCCACTTTATAATTATGCTGAACAAAAAAGATCATCATGGTGCAATTTCAATCAACATTAATAGATACCTTCCAGGTAGAAATCTTGCTATTTCTGCCCACTTGTTCCCGTATATTTGGTGGTAATGACTAAAAACAAACTCCTCCTCTTCAGTCCACGCATCTTTCTTTACAGTTGGATCTAAATGGTTATGCCATCTGGGAGGAAAAAAAAAAGCTGTGGTATCAGAGGAAGAAATTTATGCATGTGAACAAAAACATAATGTGCATGAAGAGCTTTAGTTATTTGACTTATTAAGCACTAAATTGATCTGTTAATTTATTTGACTTAATGTGGATGAAGAGCTTTAGTTATTTGACTTATTAAGCACTAAATTGACAGCACACCTAATTAAGTTACAAAGAAAAATATAAATGACCCTCACTATTCATTTTTGACCAAGTTAACAGTGTTACCAGCCCAACAAAACCTAACCTACGAATAATTAAATATCAAATGATTATACAATTCATAATACCTACAGAAACTAATCCAATTGTGCTTACCGAGTAACAAGCAACGCATCCCTATAAAATATCAAACCTATTGACCATCAGAAAGCTGAAAGTAGTCAGATTCATCTTATAACAACATGCCGACCAAACAGTGAAAGTAACAATGTTCACACTTTTGCCACATGGAAAGAGTGAAAGCTATCTTATTTTTCCGTCAGGTAATGCTCCAAATTTCAAAACAGTTGACTGATGCTTGTAAGTCTTACAAGCACATGAATTTCAGCATATAATCACCCTCCTTAACAACTAATTCCAGTATGGTTCTTGAAAGATTGATCCACACCACCTCCACCTATCAATTTTGCATTGCATTGATGGTATATGTTATAAGATGAGGACTCACTCAGAAAGTCCTTGAAAACCAAAAGAAAACATATGGATTTCACCGGCATTGAAAGTGGATGGTTGGACGATAATTTAAACTGCCCATCCATTGATGTAAAAGCCCACCTAGATAATCGTATCCTACGTTGCCAACCAGGGATGTGATGAAAGCACTTTGGAGCCCATATAGGGGCAGTGGTTTATAATGAGAAGCATGCGGATCCTAATTTATAATAAATACCCGTACGACATAAGGAAAAGAAAAATATAGGGAGATATCAAGGCATGCCAAGCCCCAGAAACCCATTAAACAATTCCAAATTTGTTGGAACAGCAATCAGATAAGGCAAACAGGACGTAAGGGTGGTTCTCAACATTATGAACTAGAAAATAAATCAATGTGTAAAAACATACCAACAAAAACACTAGTAACTAGTAGTCTGGCATGACCTACCTTTCCCTGCATTGCTTGCCAATGCGACCAGGTAAAGACTTTGCAATAAGAGACCACCTTTTACAACCGTACTCACGAACTAACTCGATAATGCAATCATCTTCCTGAAGATTCAAGCCAGAAACAACTAATTATAGACCAAAAAACTATATCACGTGAAGTATGAATGCAGTATAACATTTGGGAGAAGGGCAAGAAGGCATATTGTCACCTCCTTTGTCCAAGGTCCTTTGACAAGTTCGGGATTAAGAACCTTCTGCCAGCGATGCAGGCATTGAACATCTGTACGTCCAGACATATGTTCAGCTGCAGAAAGGTTTTAAAAAGATTATCATTTCAGAGGAAAAAATATCCACTCTAAGTCAACTTTTGCTATTACATCCTAACAACAAGGATCCAAAAATAAAATGAAAAAAATTAGTTGAAAAAAATCAAAAATTTAAGAGTTAGTTTTCCAAAACATTAGTCGAAATATACTAAAGTATCGTAAAATAGCTTGAAACATTCCGAAACCGAAACAATTGGGCAAATGAATTAAAACATTACAAAACCCTTCGAAACATTATGAAACACCACAAAGTATTATAATTTCGATTCCATCACTGATTCGTTTCGGTCTCCCTGAAAACAAAAACGTTTCGGACGTTTCGAAAAGAAATTTTGATCTTTGCCTAACAACAAGAGATTTCAAGTTGTTAAACGTTGCTCTAAATTGACAAGTTTTCTTAATAGAAATTTGTACCCAAACTAACAACCAGATTGGAGGAACTTCAAGCAGAAAACCAAAAGGAATGAGGTAATATCAGGCTCACCTATTTTCTTCCAATTCCTTCCATGGAACTTTTTTACTACTTCAACTAACCGATAATCCTATCAATACAAGAAAAAGAAGTAAGAATTACAAATTGATGTCATTTGTAGAGTTCAAGAGAAGCTGCAAACTTGAGCCAATAATGAATAAAATTAAGCATGGAAGGCTGGAACCAATATACAGAGGGATAGACTTGGTTTCCACTGATTAATGCCAACTTTGTCCATGTACCTAACCGGTTCAGATGAAAATGGTAGAGCAGAAATTTTTTTGGTGTTTTCTGGAACATACAAAATACTACTAGAAAAGCTCAAAAAAGTGATGGCCATCTTCGGCAACACTAAGCTACAATTAAACAAGAACATCTAGCTAGCTACTGACCTCTTCCTCTGTCCAGCCTGCCTGCGACGAACGCTTAGATGCACTACCACTTCTAGGACTGAAAAACAGCACCCATCAAATTACTAAATAAGGAACAGTTACATATAGGACAGCAGAAAATGGTAGATTTGGTTTTAAGCTCTTTATTTGATTTTTTTTTTTGCTTTTTTCACTATAAAGGGAGAAAAACAAAAGGCAACTTTTGACTAAGTACTTCAAAATCTGAAGTATTAAAAAGCTACATTTTATCTAAACGTGAAAAAATCGCTTTTTGATTTTTTTCCTCTTTTAAGTCATCTTGTTTTTTTTTTTCCCATCAACATAACCGCAAAAAATAATAACAGTATACACATATGTGCGTGCACCACTTATGTGTCAAGACACTACGAGTTTGGAAAAGCTGCTTTCCTTTCAACTTTTGATTTGAAACAGGAATCAAAAAACGTAAAAGTCACCCTTTACTTTTGTTTTTCACTCATTAAGAAATTAAAATGTGTAAGAAAAAGTACATCAAGAGTTCTTTTTTTCCTCATCATCTGTGCTTTGCCTGGCTGTAATTCTCTGTTCTTTAAAAAATTTTGTTATTTAATAGTAACACACCAGGAGCTACTCGTACAACAACAAATGTGCAACAAAAATTCGCATACCAAAATTAATAAAGAAACAATAGCAACCATGACAACAATTTACTCGAAGCAGTACACAACAACCACAAATTTTGATTCAGATGTTCGGATGTGAAAAAATATGAAGAAGTAAAGCCTTACCCACGGTCAGATAGAAATCTGGGACTGGGGGTGCTGGTGTCACAACTGTCATCAGAAACCGAAGAACACGAAGCTAATCCGAAATCCTTTGTTAAGTCCAGAGTATACGCCTCCTCCTCCTTAACTCGTACTATCATCTCGGTTCCCATATTACCTCCCTAACTACAAAAAAACAAATCAATCAAAATATTCCACGATCATCACATCCACAACCAAAAAGAATCAACCTATCTTTAGTAAAAAATTAAATAAAAAAAATACAAATCTGAAATTTAAAATTTACTTTTTTGGCTAATTAAGGTCGGTTAAGTGACTGAATTATGTTCACTGGGCTCCCAAAGCAATGAAAGATCAATCTTTTTTACAGTTGTATTTTCTTTTCAGGAAAGGCTCGATTAAGTTATTGGATTTGTTTCATTCAAGTCCCAAACAACGAGATCTCAAAATTCCTTACGGTACAATTTATTTACTGGAATTTTGTCAGCAACCAGACGAATCATAAAACAGGACTACATACGCAAAACCTACACACAATTCAATGCCGAAATCAATGAGCGCTAATGAGAGAAGCAAAACGAACCTCGAGAGTCAATTACAGGGGATTGAATACTTGCTCTTTCAATCAATGAGCTCACTTTAAGCTGTAACCATTACACGAATCAATAAAAGACGACAAAGAATATCAAGAACAGAAGAAACAGAGCTACACGCATAAACTTATGACAGAGAATGTTGAGAGAAACTAACTGATCTTTGGGTTAGGGTTCAAGAGACAGAGAGAGACAGAGAGAGACAGAGAGAGAGGAAGTCGAAGGGGGAGTGAACGACTGTAACTGGCGTGCTTGAGTTCAGTTCAATTTGGGTGGCCTTTTAAACGGCTATTGAAACGAAAGCTTCCGCTAGAAGGAAGGGTCGGTCATTTGAACGGCTGGATTTACGTGACGGTCGTTTGTTTTTTTGGACGGTGTGATTAATGATCCGAGTAACGTTTAAAGCAAGTTGTGTGCATGTACCAAACTGCCCTTTACCATTAATAGGCTAATATTACTTGGACCGAACCTATTTACTTAATTTGCAAAAATAACCATAACAAAATAGTTTTCCTAATTAGCAATTTTTTGTGGCATATAGTTCATTCACGCACATGTATTTGCTTGTAATTTTTTTGTTTGTTATGTAATGCCTTTAGACACAGATAATTGCTGGTAGGCTAATATTACTTGGATCAAATCTATTTACTTAATTTGCTGACTTAATCAATCACAATGATTGAATTAACGATAAATTTCAATGTTAAGTAAGATACGCGGCCAATTCAATTAGGGGAGGCACAAACAATATGGTAGCCTTAGGCGAAAATACTCGGTGAAGCCCTAGTGCTATACAATATAATAATATATATACGATTAAAATAAATATCAAAATATTAATATATATTCATTTTAAAATTAATTTTCTTGTATTTGAGATGAAAAACTATTAGTTTTGCATTCAAGTTTTAGTTATAAAAAAATCATTAATTGAATTTGAATTTGGAGACTAAAATATAATTAAATATGTCATTAGTGAAAAATATAGAGAAATAGAATTAAAATTTATTAATACAACAAAATTATTTTTAAAAAAATGAATGTTAGTAATAATTTTAAATAGTAAACTTCTCAAACTCAATATGTTGCTTTAGTCATTCTATGTGTGCTTTTGTGTATTTAAAAACATAATTAAGAAAAAATCGATCCATATAAAAAAAATCTCGAATTTAAATTAAGAAAAACTTATAATTATGAAAATTAGTTGAGAAATAATTAATCAACCAATTAACTTTGATTGTAATTAATCAAAAGTATTGCATGATGAAATAATTCATTTTTTCAGTATGCATATAAACATAAGACTATAAAAATAAAGGAAATATAAGAACAATCATTCAATCGTATCATTTTAGAAATTGTTTAATATATGTTCGTCCTACTTATAATCATATATAATTTAATGAGTTTGTGTCGTGTTTCATTAGAGTCATTTCGACATGTTGTCCAAAATCTATATAATAGAGTACAATACAATTTAAATCTTAAAAGATAAACCAAATGACTTTTGTTATTCGTGGTTGAGATCTTTTAAAATTTTACTTTAAAACTAATCTAACGGCTAATATTAAGATCCCAAATTTAATAGGAAAAATAGGCCCCTAAGGGTGTGTTTGAGGTGACTTTTTAAAAGTGTTTTTAATACTTATAATTTCTCATAAATACTTTATAAAAAAAAATAAGTGTTTGGAACCACCACCACCACCACCACTTCCACCATCACCCCCATCGCCCCACCACCATCACCACCCCCACCTCCCCTCCACCATTACCACCACCACCGCCACCCCCACCACCAAACTATCCCCCCACAATCATCACCACTACCACTACCACCTCCAGCGTCGTCACCCCACCACCACCACCAATGTCACAACCCCACCCACTGCCTCACCACCCCCCGCCCCTTACCACCACCATCGTTGTCGTCACCATACCACCCCCTACCATCACCACCGTCGCCACCCCACTACCACCACCATCCCCATTGCACCCATCACCACCACCACAACCGTCACCTCCACCCCACCACCACCACTACCACCATTGCCCCCTACTATCACCACCGTCGCCATTACTACAATCGACACCCCACCACCACCCCTACCACTCGACCACCACCATCCCCACTACCCCCACCACCACCGCCACTGTCACCTCTACTCCACCACCACCCTACCACCACCGTCACTGTCCAACCATCACCCCTACCACCCCCTACCCCTATCATTTCTCTCTCTTTTATATTTGTGATTTAATATTAGATGTGAATACACATATATTTATTATTAACTATTTTTTTTATTACTCCGTGCTTTTAGGCACATACAATAACTAGTCTACCAATACTAGACCAAAACTTATTAATGTTGTGTCAATCAATTTTTTATTGATTCATAGATTATATCTAAAATTACAAGACTAGTTAAAATTGGGGGTCTTAAATTTATTTCAATTGACTCTTTAAAAAAAATTAGGGGTCTCAAATATTACTATTTATTTTAGGACCCTAGGCGGCGACTTTAATGGGCTATGCCTAGGGTCTGCTCTGAATTCCATATACGTAATAGGTTAGGATAATCTTGATCTAAAGAGAATGCCTATGTAAAAAAAAAGAGAGAATGCCTATGCAACTGATGGATTATATTTTTATCCAAAATCACTCCAAAATAAAATTTGTTCGAATATAAATTAATTTTTTTGTCCAGAATTCAAATTTGAATGCGAAATCTGAATCTTTTACTGATATATTAATATTCGGCCTAATTGTGATCCTATTGGAATTGTATAGGTATATGTACATAAATATTTTACAAAATCAAATCACTATTTATTGATATTGAAGTGAAAATTATATGTAATTTGCCAATATTCAATTGGATTATTTTCTTTGGAACGAATTGTATTTTAGATAAAATTTACAATTTTTAACAGAGTTGGTCATGGACTATGAATCTCCCTAATAATCAAATTTAATTTAAATTAATTGAAATCCAACCCATTGACAAACATATCAAAAGCCTCAAAATCCTCTCATCTCGGCCGCTTCGGCTTACTTGGGAGGAGTCTAATTTTATCGAGTGAAAATCTTTTTTCATATTTTTTTTAATAAATAATTTATCGTAAATTCAAACGGAACAAATAGTATAAACATGGGCCCCTCGCTAATATAACATAAGTGATATAAAAGAGAAAACTTACAAAAAAACAAATTTATGAGATAAAATGTAATTCAAGGGTTAATTATTCTGCATCCTCAAAGTACGAGGCTTGTTTTATTTTGATTCTTAATATTTTAATTGCATCATTTTTATAGTTAAAGTATTGAATCCTAGTCATAACACGTGCTTGAAGGTATGATAAAATATAAGATTCTAGCGTTCAAAAAATTAATCGTACTATATTAAATTTAAAATTAATTTTTTTATTTACATCATTTAAAATTAATTTATACCTATTATTTTCTTAAAAATAGCGTCAAAATTTTCTCAAAATGCATAACTCGATAATTTTTTTTCAACATGTGTATACTATCGTATATGAATAATGCATGGAAAAAAAATTGTGTTAAACTACAAATTTGAGTGATATGATATTTTTTTTGGGGAAAAATATATAGGGGATAAAGATTCAACTTACTAGTTGATTTATTATATAGATATTTCTATGTACTCTCTCAAGCAGACAACACTCAAATTGCTAATGACTTTTGATTGTAAATTTGTTACGTAATATCTAAATATGAGCAAAAAAAAAAAAAAATTGGATAACTATTGATCAAAATTATACTCAAATTTTGGCCAAAGATCTACCCAAACTATACAGTTTTGATCACGAACTATCAAAATTTTGGTCAAGAGCTACCCATATTGCGCATTTTTTGTCAAGAGCACCTAAATTATTTTTTGCTCATATTTAGGTATCACGTGATAAATTTATGATAAAAAAAACTGTTAACAATTTAGATGTTGTTTACTTGAGGGACCATATAAAAATATATTTAATAATTCAGAGACCAAAATAATACAATTAAAATATTAGAGACTAAAATAAGACAAACTTTATATTTTGAGTACATCTAAGGATAATTAACCTAAATTCAATTCAACATGTATGCCCACAAGAGTATCTCCATTGAAAAATATTATACAATTCAAATAAAATTCAAAAAATACAGCTAAAATGAAACTCAAAAATTATAATTTAAATACATATCAAGTCTAATGTTAAATAAGTGAGTGAGACCCACCTATTTAAAAAATAATATAAATTAATTGTAAATTAACTTGACTACTGACTCCAGAAATGCATTGACTTCCCTGTGCCATCAAAACGAAACGGTGTCCCACTTTCTCGCCGTGTCCGGCTCAGTTCCATTCACACCGGCCCAATCCCATCCGGACCGGTATTATGCAGGTGTGTATATATAAATAATACACCTTCTTCATTTGTCACATCACAGGTCCTCTAAATTCCCTGCGAATCTCATTTTTACGGAATCTGTGACTCTCCTTCTCATTTTCCCGGAAAATGCCACGGGGAACGCTTGAAGTCCTTCTTGTTGGTGCTAAAGGCCTCGAGAACACCGATTTTCTCTGTAAGTTTCGTCCTAAATTTCACACGATTCTGTCATTTGTTTCCTTGGATTGGTTCAGATTATAAATGTTGTCTTTCATTTGTTGATCCTATTCCGATGTGGGTTTCGTTTGGTATCTGAGAAATTCAAGGAAAATGGAAAGAAAATGAAAATTAAGATCTTGTATTTTTTATAAAAATAGAAATAATATGATTTGATTTAGTTGAATAACATTCAGAAGCAAACCAGGCGCCCTTGTGTCATGGGATTTGTTTGTATGGTAAATTTTCTTGTATGATCCCAATGACTTAATGCATTAACCAACTAAAGTTGACTAAATCATTCTTATAAGCTCTGTTGGTGTATGAAATGGAGATTGTTATGCTAGTTTTCTGTAATTCTCACAAGAGAATTGTTACATTTTGTTAATATCAGTCTATCTGTCCACACCTTAGGCTGGCAAGATCTCGATACATAATGGCTATTGGATAGAATCTAGCTTGGGGGAATTCAATGAATCATTTAGAAAGTATGTTGATCTGTTAGGAACTGGAATTTCTGTGGTTTGCCCGAATGAATATGTTTCATTTTTTTTTTTCATTGGATTCAAGACCTGAACAAAAAAAAAAAAAAAACTGTTTGGCCTAGTGTTTTAAGGTGAATTATATTGTATCCCATGATCACTGTTGCTTCTATATTCCTGAAAATCAAGTGTTTATTCTGTCTGACAAGATTTTGATGATTATGAGCAGCTAACATGGATCCTTATATCATCATGACTTGTCGTACTCAGGAGCAAAAGAGCAGTGTGGCATCAGGTTAAGTTTGAGTTTTCTGGATAAAGTTTCTTTAATTAGGGAAAAACTTAAATCAAAGTTAAAAATTGTTATTCTTGTTTTAGTTCAGAAAAAAAGTAAGTGGGTTCTGCTTACTGCATCGGTGTGTTCACCTGCATATTCGTTCAGTCTATGAGTTTCACTTTAGGTCATTGTTGTATATGTGTTCAAAACACTATAACTGTTGTCAATAATGGTTACTGCAGGAAAAGGGACAGAACCAGAATGGAATGAGAATTTCATATTTTCCGTCTCTGATGGTGTTTCCGAACTCTCAATCAAGATAATGGACAGTGATAATGTTTCTGACGATGATTTCGTGGGAGAGGCGAAGTGAGTATTAGTGAAGCTTTGTTTTAGGGACAATTGTTTTAAATGTACTGCTTTTATTTTATGATTTTTTTTGCAGCATAAGCTTCATTTCTGTTAATCAAATCTTAGTTTATGGCTTGAGCAAATGAGCTAGCAGTTTATTGAGAGAGGATCACACATAACGCAATGTGAATAATGAGGGGAGTGTTTTAGTAACTCTGGATTTCATATTGATCAAGTTCGAAAGAAACGTCTTTTTCTGAATTGGAAATAAATGATTGACTCATAACTGTTTTATCACGAACACAATGAATTCCTTCCATATCTTGTTTCAACAAAATGGAACTATCTGTATTAGTGGGGCACTGTAATGCTTCATTAACATTTTACAAATAAATGTGGAAGAAAAGCAAAACATAACCTTGTCAGGTGATGACTTGAATTTCCTGTAAGAAAGTAAACAGCCGAATTGATTTAGTCTTTGATGCCTTGATTTTGTGACCCTTGCAGAATTCCACTCGAGGCGGTGTTTATGGAAGGAAGCCTTCCACCAACAGCATACAATGTGGTTAAAGATGAAGAATATCATGGGGAGATTAGGATTGGCCTCAGTTTTACTCCAGAGGCAAGTTATATGCTCAACTTCCATTTAATCCCCCTGCCCCAAAAAACAAAACCCACAACCTATCAACAGACACAGAAATAAGGAAAATAAATTCTCTTGGACTAGGTTGAAAGAAAAAAATTGTGAAGGAATTAAAAATACTGAGGCGTATACTCAATAGAATTGACCTGATTGAAGCTGATGTTGAATTAGAACAGATATCTGCAGCTCTGTTAAATGTGGCATATCTCAGTAAACACATTGTCTCAATATTTACTCATTTTGAAGAGCATCAGAATTGTATTATTTAGCTCAATACAAAATTATGATTATCATCTCTTTGTCATAGGGAGGCTGCGACCAGAGGTCTTGTGAACTGGAGGAAAGCTACGGAGGATGGAAGGACTCTTCATACTGAGACTGATCAAGCATCAATTTGCAATTTCTCTGTTACTCTTTTTCCCTTTTGAACTGAATTTCTCTGTTGTCAGGATATTGATTGAAACCAAAATAAATGGGTAAGTGCTCTGATGTAGCCGACCCCAAATGATTGGGACATAAGGTTTGGTTTGGTTGGTTGTTATGCTGAAGTTTAACGTAATTTGGTCTCACGTTCTTCAATTGCATATCGGATGGGTAATAAACCACAGTCAATCCTTGACAGATGCAGTATATACAATGTTCTTGAATTATTATTCCAAGATACTAATCAACACGTATTAATAAGATTTGAATTCAGATAGAAAAGCTGACTGATTAGCAGATTAGAGGCAACCTCTCTCTCACACGTACCCCCACCCACTATCATAAACACAAAATAATCATCGGATCATCTGCAGTCTGGGTGTTGAAGAAATCCTTGCAGTGGATAGGCTCTGCATTTGTGTGGTACATTACACACTAACTGGCTCCTTTTAGTCCTTGCAGGGACATTCCTTTGACTTTCACTATTTTGAAACTGGAAAATATCACCTGAGTTGGTGGTCTAGTAGTAAATCATATCATTTTAAGGTCGTCCCTGACTTTCATGTGCTTATGAAGCAAAGTTCGATTTACGGGAATAATGTGATTTGTTGCTTGACTTTAGTGGTGCTGTGGTGATGAACTGTCCTTTCGTGTTAGTAATTATGACTCAAACCAGACATTCTGTCGTATGAGACCTTTATTGTCACACCAAGAGTTACTATCTACTGATTGTCCCTCCCTCTTTTTCCCAGTTTAAAAAAAAAAAAAAAAAGGAAAATAATGATTAAAATTGGTATTTCTTGAATAAACATATATGAATCTCTCCACAAACTTTTAAGGGCTCAATAGACATTAATAATTGTGTCACGTGGTGATATTCTACATTTCAATCAATTATTGTCACTTGTATAATTGTAAATTTAAAAAAAAAAAAATTTAACACGTGTGTATGATAAGCAAGTGTTGCGACAATTATTTATTAGATATGAGGATCACATAACATTGCCACATAGAACCTACTAGGAAATGAATATTTTTTCCAATCCATTCTTGTTTGAGATCATTTCTAGGATTCCTAATTCTAATGTTTGACCACAGTGGAAAATAATATTATTTTTATAAACAACTCAGTATTGTTTTTCAATTCTTACACTCAATTTCCAGACATCACAAGAGCCAAGATTGTGTCCCACCATTCATGATGGAAAAATATCAAAAGTCCTAGGCTTTGAATTGAAAACGCAATGTTTGTTAGCTGTTTATTAGTTGACTTTTTTGTCCGTTTTGCATCCATACAATTAAAAGCATTCTTTTCAATTTATTTTTGAAGTCTTTTTCATCTTCTTTTTTTTGCGGCATTTGTTTGATATCGGTCTTTTGATGGTATTTAGCCTTGAACGGAATTTGCTCTCTTCAATTTGGCTTGTATTCCCAAGCAATCTAAGCAAGGAGGGTTCACTCTATTTGACGAACAACCTATTGAATTACGCCCTTCTCCTACGCTTTTGGGAACTACAGGGAAGGACTCATACTTCTGATAGTTCTTAGACGTTGGTTCACTTGCTTAAAAGGTAAAGACCTTACTCTATTCTTTTCTTTTCCTTTCCGAAGCCTCCACGATAACATATCATTGTGCAACAGAATTACGAAATAACTACATGTCATTTTATGTTTATATTACAATAAAGTTGTTCTACTCTGACATAGTGATTCTTGGTTCGAATCACAATATGTTACTACCCTTCTCTAATCCCAAAATGACTCGAGATTTTTGAGATTTTTATACTCTTTCTGTGCCTGCAATTGTTTGAAATGGGAAAATTCTATCATCATTCAGAAGAATCCTAAAAATATAGCTCTTCAACCATCGGATTCTCTGTCTCACACTGAAGCTTACTCCGTCAACATAGACAACTCAATTACTTGTATCACTGCAACTTCTGCATGGTATCTAATCTTCACCACTCAAACACTTGCAACAATAATGTCTATATAGCTCTCATTCTAATTCAACTGTATACAATATACATCTTTGACTATCCTTTCAGAAAAAGAAAATGATCAAAATCGCAAAATTTACAGTACAACTGCATAGTTTCCTATAACCGAAGACAACCATGGTTAAAGACAGCTCAATACATGAGTATTTGTATTATTATAAAGTTCTGGATGGCATAAGCTGTAAACAGAATCATCTGTATGTGAGTGACAGATGACGAAAATCACAATAGAACAACCTTATCGCTGAGCTCAATTGTGAAGCGGGTTTGGTCCTCCAGGAACGGTCCGGTGTGACACTCCATAAACTGGGGCACCATGGTTGTTTCTGGCAGTGAAATGAGATGAAAACTGGGTATGAAGTTCATGATCAACTCTTTTCTCTGTTACTTCAGTACTAATTCTGTGAACATGACGGCAACTTGATAGCCAGATACTACCGAGGATCACCATGATGAACAGGATTGGGACGCCGGGAAATCGAATACCCATGATCATTAAGATCAGATATAGCTGAAAGAACTGTGACAGAAGAAGAAGATGAAGCAGGTTGAAATTGAGTTTTTTTTTACTAATGAAGGCAGGTATGAAGTCTTCTTTTAAATATGGCATCAACTAACCTGTGGTGGACAAGGGGCCAAAATATGATTAACACCAAGTCCTGTCAAAATGGTAAAAACACCCATTTCTGTGTGTCAAATTTGCAGGCATTTTATTACTGACCAAATGCCCAAAATTCACCACCGAGCTGGTAGTCTAATGGTGAGTCGTATCTGTTTAGCGTCGTCACTGACTCCCGTGTAATCATTAAATAGAGTTCGATTTGCACGGTTTGTTGCTTGGGACTGTAGTTAATAGTTATGGCTCAAACCGAAAATTCTATAGTGGGAGACTCTCATGATCACGCCCAAGAGAATTACTACATAGTGGTTGCCCCTCCCCCTTTAATGACCAAAAAACAAATTTGTATGTCATGGGATTTTCGTGGAACTGTTGAGCTTTATTTGATGTGCTTAACTTGTCTGTACAACATTTGCGACGGTTGGAGATTGGTGTGTGATTGCTAGTGTTTATATGTCGAATACATCATAGTTTCAAATTCGAGAATTAGTATCTCTAAAATAAGAATAAGTCTGCTCATTTTTCATCTTTTTCAAACCTTACTACAGCGGTTAGTGAGAGCCTTATACACTAGGTCCCACCTTTTTCTAATACTGTCGGCCATGACCATGATCCCAAAATCTTTCAAGCTTGTTGAAAATGTAAATGGCTGAAGGGTTGTGAGTATTGACCTATTCATTTGTCCCTTCACGTTTTATAAATTTAACTTATAATAATAACTATTAGTTGACACTGGTACTCTTCAACAGACACGTGCAGCCAGAACAGGGCCAAGATCGTCGATTTCCAACCGATTTTGTTTTTAATTTATATCAAATGGTTGGTTAGAAAATTGAGGGAATAGTTCAAGTTCGGTTCGAATATTCACAAACTTTAGTCGAACCAAATTAACAAGAATTTATATTGAACCACTCAATTTAGTTCGAATACCACCAGTGCCACATGAATTAGTCCCGATAAATTGACTCACGAATCAATCCCGAATAACTTTTTTGTATTAACAAAAGCAATCGTAGATTGTGTTTCAACAAAAGTTACTTGTAGTGATTGAGGCAACGAGAGAACGCTCCGATCATTGTTAGATAACACGAGCCCTTTCTTCATGTAGGGGTGGAAGATGATGGGGTCGGTTTATGGATTCTCCTTTCATTTGCCGAATTTCACTCAAAGGGTAGAAGGGATCGACGACCTATTATTTGGATGGGAAAGTAAACACCAATGATGCCATATGAGTTGAGAAATTTTTATTTTCACTGAAATTTGGCTGCAATTGGTCTGCTGGAGCACCAGCAGAATAGGTTAAAAGTCTTGTGCTGAAACAAGAGTTTTCATGGCAGAGAAGTCAAAAACTTGGAAGTTCAGCAAGGTAATTACAAAGGATAATGATAGTTGGTGACGCAGTTGTGAAGACTATTGTCCTACTCTAGGATTTTTCATTCAGCAACGACGGTAAGTATTGAAATATTGGGTTCTCATCGTTTCAAAAAGGGCAATTCTACGTTTATCTAAAGTTTTACTAAATCAACATGAATAATTGAATTAATAGATCCAATTGACTTTCACTAATCCGATGACTGTAAGCATGATTATTTATTATTTCAAAAATGGACTCCAATTAGTGTTTGAGTCGGGGCCAAAGCAGCCTGAGTAGAAACAAAATTGAATAGAAAAATATATTAGAGGAAATTTAGATCCCGTTATGCTCTAGAATGTTGCATGAGGGGTTATTCTTGCTTTGTTTTCATACCAAAATCGTTCTGGGCAACTCTCAGTAACAGAGAAGGGGGAGCATTCTTGATCCATAACCATATAAATCAAGAATCAAACCCTTATGGTGGTTGACTGGTTAAACTTGTCTTCTTACAAGCAAGAGATATAAATCAACCACCCTTGTTACTTATAGGACATGCCTTTAAATTAGCTCAAATTACGGTGATCAACTCAAAGCTCGAGAGAATTGATGGGCCAAGCCCAAGGGCCCAACTCATGTTACAAGCCCAAGGACCCAACTCCAAGAGATCCAGCATATCCAGCTCTTGATGCCCAGACATCCGCACCTCAAGAGCTTGATGCCCAGACATCCGCACCTCAAGCTCTTGATGCCCAGACATCTGCACCTCAAGCTCCTGATGCCCAGACATCCCAGGCTGTACCTCAAGCTCTTGATGCCCAGACATCCCAGGTTGCACCTCAAGCTCATTAGGGAGCTACACCACTAAGGGAGCATCCGGACCGCTTAGAAAAAGTCAACATCCCCTCATCATTTGGCCAAGACCTTTGGAGAGCACTCTCCTGCCGGTTGAGGAGAGGAGAGGTCGCCAAGGAGAGGAGGGGTCGCCAAGCTGTTTAAAGCCATTAAGTTGCTACAATCCGTTATGACCGTCAAGCTACCCATTCAATTACTACACAGACAACTATAAATTGTAAGCTTCCCCATCACTTGGGGGGCATCTGAAAAAGACACTCATTCAGACAAATCTCTCATCTCATTCTCTCAAAGCTTGTAACCTTCTGCTCCCAACACACCAGAGTTAATAAAATACCGGCGAACTTAGCCATTGAAAGTGGACGTAGGTCATGTTGACCGAACCACTATAAACCTTGTCTTCTCTTTCTCTACTTATTTTACTGCATTTTATATTATTTACTTGACTGTAGTGTACAAACCAATTTTTGCATCATCAGTTTGGCGCCGTCTGTGGGAAACGAAAAAAATTCTCACTTCTAGAAAATTCTTTATGTCAAATCCATGAATCCCTCTGAAGACAATCCTGAACGAGAAGAGGAGGTTGTTCCTCCTCCACCTGCCAATCCATTCCCAAATGCACAGCAAATGTTGGACACAATGCAGCAGCTTGTAGTCCAGAACCAGCAGATTCTGCAATTGATGTTCAGACAACACGGAGGAGCGCAGCCTGGACCTCAAGGCAGAGGAGCCCTATGCCCTGGACATCAAGGGGCTCCCCACCTAGGCGCTCCCCATCTGGGCGCCCCACCTCTAGGAGCTCCCTTGGGCGCCCACCAAGAGGGACCTCCACCTCCTCCAGCTCCTGCTCCCCATGGTGGAGACCCTCACTTCCAAGAGGAGGAGGGAGAAAACCAAAACATGGAGCATGAGAGCCATTTTCGTGATAATTCCAGAGGACCTTCTCCCAATCACTGGGACGAAAAAATTAAGGAGGTGCAAAATCAATTGGGTGACGTCTTCAACGCCATGAAGGCACGGGGACCCGAGACAGTGGACTACCTCGTAAGTTGAACCGACACACCTTTCAAACCTGACGTGGTGAAATACCCACTTCCTCAGAAATTTAAGATGCCATCCGTCGAGACCTTTGACGGTACGAAGGATCCACTGGACCACCTTGAAACTTTCAAGACCTTGATGCAACTGCACAACGTCCCTAACGAAATCATGTGCAGAGCGTTCCCAACCACCTTGAAGGGATCTGCTCGACAATGGTTCGCCAAGCTCTCCCCAGCCTCCATTGGCTCATTTGCTGAGTTGAGCAGGTCCTTCGTGTCGCACTTTATTGGAAGACGCCGGCACCAGAAGCCTGCCACCCACCTGCTCAGCATAAAGCAGGACCGAGATGAGAGCTTAAGGAGGTACCTCACTCGTTTTAACGAGGAGGTCCTTCAGGTTGAGGAGCCCGATGAAAAGGTTAGCATGACCGCCTTCTTGGGAGGTCTCCGGTCATCAAGCTTCCTCTTCTCAGTGATGAAGCGACCACCAAAGAGCATGCCAGAACTATTGGCAAAAGCTCAAAAATATATAAATGCTGAAGAAATCAACAGGTCCAGGCGAGGTGAATCATCTCATGGATCGCCAAAAACTTGACCTGTCTCTGCACTGTTCTCAAACAGGCAATATATCTCTAGCTGAGCAGGCTCTCTCACGAGATGCCAAAAAAGCTTGGCCTACCTCTGCACTGTTCTCAAACAGGCAATATATCTCCAGCTGAGCAGGCTCTCTCACGAGACGCCAAAAAAGCTTGGCCTACCTCTGCACTGTTCTTAAGCAGACAGCCTATCTCCAGCTTAGCGGCTCTCTCGCGGGTCGCCAAAAAAAGCTTGACATATCTCTGCTCTGCTCTTAAGCAGGCAACCTACCTTTGTACTGCTCTCAAGCAGGCAGCCTACCTACCTCTGCACTGTTCTCAAACAGGCAGCCTATATATCCAGCTTAGCGGCTCTCTCGCGAGTCGCCAAAAGCTTGGCCTCTGCACTGTTCTCAAACAGGCAGCCTATACCTCAAGCTTAAAGTCTCTCTCAAGGGTCCCCAAAAGCTCGGTCTCAAAATGTGTATCTCTCTCGCGAGCAATCCTCAGGCTCTGTCTTTGCTCTCACGCAAGCAGTCTGCCTCTCTTTCCAAGTAAACATGTTAGATATTTTAATGTTCGGAATAACATTATTTTTGTCATCTCTAGGTAGGATCTTGAAACTTAGGTCGTCTGCAACCAAAGGGACTACATTAGATCAGCGTACCCAGCTGCCTGGCCGCCCAAACCAGCTGCTTGGACGCTCTGATCAACGTACCAAGCTGCCTAGTCGACCTGGTCGCCCAGACCATCCCAGGCGCCCAGGCCATCACACCAGGCGCCTAGGCACTCTCCGGCGCCCCAGACCTCCTCCTCAGGTGCCCAGACCATCCCTGGCGCCCAGGCCATCACACCAGGCGCCCATACATTCTCAAGCGCCCAGGTCTCCTCCTCAGGCGCCTAGCCCTCCTCCTCGGGCGCCCAGCCCTTCAAGTGCTCTCAGGCACCCAACTTCACGCCCAAGGAAGCCCCAGGCTCGCCCAAGTATAAAGCCCAAACAATCCACTAGGCAGCGTGCCCAGGCAGTCTGCTCGCCCAGGCAGCGTGCCCAAGCAGTCCGCGCGCCCAGGCAGCGCACCCAGGCAGTCCGCGCGCCCAGGCTGCCCAGCGCAGCAGGCCGCTCGTCCAAGGTGCTCGAAACGGGGCTTATAATATATCAAATCGAAGCTCTCGGCGAGCCCTACAAAACTCACTGCCATAGGCAGTGATTGATGCTGTAAAAAGTTCAAAAAAGGCTCAGAAACAGCTGTTTTGACCTCCCGAAGTTTTTTCAGTTATGCCGGACAGCCGAAAATTCAAGTTTAACCGAATGCCCTCCTCTCCAAGTTCCATTGGAGACAGGGCATTGGGGGGCAAATGATGGGCCAAGCCCAAGGGCCCAACTCATGTTACAAGCCCAAGGACCAAACTCCAAGAGATCCAGCATATCCAGCTCTTGATGCCCAGACATCCGCACCTCAAGAGCTTGATGCCCAGACATCCGCACCTCAAGCTCTTGATGCCCAGACATCCGCACCTCAAGCTCCTGATGCCCAGACATCCCAGGCTGTACCTCAAGCTCTTGATGCCCAGACATCCCAGGCTGCACCTCAAGCTCATTAGGGAGCTACACCACTAAGGGAGCATCCGGACCGCTTAGAAAAAGTCAACATCCCCTCATCATTTGGCCAAGACCTTTGGAGAGCACTCCCCTGCCGGTTGAAGAGAGGAGAGGTCGCCAAGGAGAGGAGGGGTCGCTAAGCTGTTTAAAGCCATTAAGTTGCTACAATCCGTTATGACCGTCAAACTACCCATTCAATTACTACACAGACAACTATAAATTGTAAGCTTCCCCATCACTTGAGGGGCATCTGAAAAAGACACTCATTCAGACAAATCTCTCATCTCATTCTCTCAAAGCTTGTAACCTTCTGCTCCCAACACACCGGAGTTAATAAAATACCGACGAACTTAGCCATTGAAAGTGGACGTAGGTCATGTTGACCGAACCACTATAAACTTTGTCTTCTCTTTCTCTACTTATTTTACTGCATTTTATATTATTTACTTGACTGTGGTGTACAAACCAATTTTTGCATCATCAAGAATAATTAATGCAAACCTAGATACATGTAACATATATATACTAGTTATTTCCCGTGCCCGAAAGCACGGAGTAATAAAAAAAATGGTCAACAATAAGCATATTTGTATTCCCTCCCAAAATCAAATTATAAAGATAGAGGAAAGAGAAAGGAATTTAAACACCGGTTGTAGTGGGGACGAGTGGTGGTGGTGGTGGTGGTGGTGGTAGGGGTGATGGTGGGGGTGGGGGTGGGGGTGGGGGTGGGGGTGGGGGTGGGGGTAGTGGGGATAGTGGTGGGATGACGGTGACGGTGGTGGTGGTTGTTGTGGAAGAAGTGGTGGTGGGGCGATGAAGGTGGTAGGATGGCGATAACGGTGATGACGGTGGTGGTGGGGCGGTGGGGAGTGGTGATGGTGGGACAATGACGGTGGTGGTAAGGTGGAAACAACGATGGTGGTGGTGGGAGTGGTGGTAGTTGGGATGGTGGTGGTGGGGTGGCGACAGTGGTGGTGGTGATAGCGGTGGTTGTTGTTGGACAGTGGTGATGGTTGTTGTGGAAGAGGTGGTAGTGGGGTGGTAGAGATGGTGGTGGTGGTAAGGTGGTGACAGCAGTGGTGGTGATGGTGGTTGTGGCAGAGGTGGTGGTGTAGTGGTGGCGACGATAATGGTGGTGGTGGCTGTAATAGTGGTGGGTGGTGGTGGGATAATGGTAGTGGTGGTAGTGGTGATGGTGGTAGTGGTGCAGTTCCAAATACTACTTTTTTTTTTAAAGTATTTATGAAAAATTGTAAGTCTTAGAAGAACTTTTAAAAAGTTAATCCAAACACACCTTTAAAGACCTATTTTTCCTATTATATTTGAGATGTTAATATTGGCCGTCGGATTAATTTTACAGTAAAATTTAAAGAGATCTCAACTGCGAAAAGTAAAAATTATTTTGTTTATCTTTTGAAATTTAAATTGTATTGTACTTTATTATATAGATATGTGTATGTGTAAATCAAGAATCAAGGAGGATGTTTACTACTGGACACCCTTTTCTCTCCGACAACAGAGATATAATTTACACTCTTTCCCTCCACTTTTGCTTTATATTGTGAAACATAAGTACATAAAAAGGGAAAAAGAAAAAAAATACCATGCCTGCGGTTGCACAAAACAACAGTAAGACCAGTTCATCATTGAAATTCTAAAATCATCAGTGGGTGATTGGTGGCGCCACTTACTCTCGTGAAACATGTAAAACCTTCTCTTTCATGAAGACAATTGATGGATTTGTAACCTGTGCTACTTTCGAATTCGAATGCCAGGGATGTCTTTCAAGCCCATTTTCACTGCTGTTTTCCTGAAAAGTGCAGGAGGTCTCTGTAAGCCAATTGACTCACAAAATTGGTTGGCTTGCTGAACAAGCATGGTTTTGTCTCTGCCTATTTCCCTGACCGAGTTATAATAGCCAAGCCAAGCATGATAAGCTGCTTCTTTGACACTAGTATCAATCTTTGTCATTGCATCCTCCATCTGCAAGCGTACACAAACTCCATGTCACACAATCTTTTTGAATTGGAACAATGAAATGTAAGGAGACTTAATGTACTAAATTTTTTGAAGTATATTCAGAAATGTGCATGTCTAAGTTTGGAAATGTTTGTGCACACGAGAGAGGAGAGAGAGGGAGAGGAAACAAACTCCATGTCACATAACCTTTCTGAATTTCCACTCCAGCTAAGCAATTTGGATTGGAGGAACAATGAAATTTGACCAGACTTGCATAATAAAACACATTTTTAAGCATGTGATGTTAGGAGATGTGCGCATGTTTGAGCGTGGAGTGTGTGCGCGCCTATGAAATCAATCCTATTTTGTTGGCAGTTATTTGGATGTTCATTTACATGTTGTTTCTATGAGAGTTTTTGGACTAAATATTTTAGATAAGTTCCAGAAAATGCACCTTTACTTTCACATCAGGATCCAAATGCGGTAAAGAGAATTTCTCAATAGGGAGGTCTTTTATTTCGTCCATGAAATATTCTTCCCATGGTGCGAGCAACAAGATGCCTTCTCCTTCTTTGCCTTCCCGGCCTGTCCTTCCAAGACGATGTATGTACTGTTCCCGATCACAAGGAAGACCCACCTGGTAATATCAAACTTTATACATCATTTGATGGTAGCACAATGATTTTTTATAACACACGAAAATGTAAACCACCAAATGAACATCTTGATGTGTGAAATGTGAAGTCAACCATACAAATATGTATTAGTGCTTATCATGCATTCAGATCATTCCAGATTTAAAAAAAAAGACCTGTAGAAGGTGATCCTTGCTGCCATTTTAAAGAAACAAACAGCAACGAAGCGTCTGAACATCCATATTACCATGAACTAACCCTATAAATTCTCAAATTTCAAATCCTGCTTCTAGGAGCATTCCAATGATGCTACTTGCTTTTCTTGACACTTCATTAATAAAATTTCTCACTATGAAAATTGTCCTCTGTTTTGAAAAAGATACAGTACATGAAGATATCACAACTTGTAAATTCAAATGCTAGTTCAAATCAAGTAATGATTTGATCTTCATTGGATGTCAACATACCCCCAGGTAATTTAGTTTGAACATGCATATAGGTTTGGTGCATTGTTACCATTTTAGCAGATCCGTAGAAGATAACCCATTTGCTTAGTGATGCATACATATTTATACATAGAAGGAAGTTGTGAGAATTCTCATCAAGGAAGGAGAGTTGTAACAATAAATATACAGGTCAACAATCTATCAGCACTCAACTTGAGCTCCCCCATTACCTGAATGACCAAAGTGACATCAGGATAATTCATTCCACGAGCAGAAACATCAGAAGTAATAAGAACCAATCGTTTTGATTCCCTGAATTCATCAGAGACACGAGTACGATAGAGTTGAGTTTTTCTAGAATGTATCTCTCGAACATTCATTTTCATATCTCGGAAAAGGGAAAACATGAGGGATGTCATCATTCCCGTTGTGCAGAAAACTATGACCTGAGAGCACATTAAACAAATTCACAAATAAACAGACGGATAAATGGACCTAAGAGCACATTAAACAAACTTAAAAGTAAGCGGATAAATAAATCCAGACTCTACAACATCTTACCTTGTAATCAAGTACTTGTGAGATATGATTCTTTAGAATATTGTACACTATTTGCAAATGCTGTTCGTGTGGTGCTACAAGATATGACTGCATAACCTGTTTAACAAGCCAAAATGAGCATCAAAATTCCTTCCAATATCTCAACTAGGGATAATTATATGAGTGTGTATAGCATGGGCCCTCCAGATTTTAAGGGAATCTATTGAATATCAGGATTAATACAACTAAATTGGTCCAACATGATAAGGAAAACATCAATTACTAGAATTATCAGTATCAAATTTGCATAGATATGGCAAATATAAATTTGACAGGTGATTTTGGTTAAAAGTTGACCAAAATATTTACTTTTATGTACCTTAGCATGAGTTTCCAGACAACCCATCCCTACTGTATCAATATACAGATGTTCCCTTTTCAAAACAAGCTGAGATATTCGGCGAACCTACAAATTCATATAATCAATATCATAACCAATGAGGTCTGCAACTTTTATTTGAAACCCACTGCTCGAAATTTTGTAATATGCAGCCAAAGGGAATAGCTTTTCAAATTTCAGATGAAACAGCAAGGAAAAATTCCTAACCTCCTTCGGCAGTGTGGCGGAAAGAAGTAAAGACTGCCTTTGACGTGGCAAACAATCAACAATTTTCTCCATATCCTTCCGAAATCCAAGGTCTAGCAAGTGGTCTGCTTCATCAAGGATAAGCATTTTTAATCCCATCAAATGCACAGAGAAGCCAGACTTGTTCTCAATGTGATCCAATAATCTACCCGGAGTTGCAACTATGATCTGCCAGAATGGTATATGAAATCAATCAGAAGAAGACTTGATGCGTCAATGCAATAGGCAAGAATAGGAACTTTCAGAAGAAAACATTTAAATAATGGCCAGTAGCTTAAGTAGATAGAATAAAATGGTATACCTGGCATGGATCTGATTCTAGGCGTTTTTGATCAACTTTGAATCGTGTACCTCCAACTAGTGTTTGCACGCCAATACCATCGTGGTACTTCAGCAAAACATTTGCTTCTGCGGCTATCTGACTTGCAAGTTCTCTTGTGGGGCAAAGAATAAGAACATATATTGGTGACACCCGTTGAACTGACTTACCACTTGAACCCTTCAGAACTGTTTCAATTGCAGGAAGCTGTTTGTGTTTAACATCATTGGGATAAAAAATGCAGAACGTAATCAATCAAGTATAAGAAGTAGAAGAACATAAAGGGTCTTGTGACATACCAAAAAAGCAGCACTTTTGCCAGTGCCAGTTTTAGCTTTAACTAAAGCATCCTTGCCTGTTATACATCAGAGGTATAAAGGTAATTTATTAGCATATTCATAATGAACAGATCAGAAAAAATGTCTGTATTCAAAAGTAAGATGTTAGACTTGCAATGTTTTGAAGTAAAACATCTCATATGTTTATCTGAGCATGATGAACAAATCATCATGCCTTGGCCAAGGTGTTTTGTACGGCTCCCTATATACACATTTTGTACATACTCCTCGATTCTGTGGGTTATCCAGTTTTTAACATTAGTTGCTCAATTGGTTCTTTTATATAGCAACTAATGTTATATATGCTGAGGAGGACGAGGACAAGCAGAGTTTGTTTTCTGCCCTTGCCTGCTACAATAATTAAATCTATTATTCCTTCAGCTACAAGAAGCAAACCTTATCCTGTATTTACACTTCAAGCATCTAGTCTTCCAAACACCTCACCTCACACCTCAGCATGTATTGTTCTGACGGACTACACTATGTCAACCCTCCACATTATAACTACCTATATTTGAGCTATTGAATTTACCTGTATTTGAATACCAAAATTCTATATAGCTTAGTAATTTCAGCAGCAAAAAAGTGCCAGCAGGATACCACACAGTTGAGCAAATGGTATTAAAATTCTTGCACAAATCAAATGTTTGATCACTCAGCTCAAACACCAAACCTAGTGTAATCTTGACAACCAATAGTAAAGTCTCTGACAATTGTGGTATACTAAGGCAAGATGTCAGATAATTTACTAATGAACACATACATTAAGCTGAATAATAAGTAAACAAAATATATGGCCAAAGAAGCAATCAACACACCCTCAAGACAAGCAGAAAGTGTAGCCTCTTGTACCCTGGTCATTTGCACATACCCGGCTGCATGGAGTGCCTTCACTGTCAAAGGAGATATATTACATTCATCAAACCTGACAAAACACAACCCTTGCAGTATTACCAAATGGAGCGAAAGAATTCAAAAGTTAGTACTTTAAAATTTTCAAAACAAACTCTACATAGATGACTAGGTTATCTTGTATACCTTTTTTGACTAAGAATGGATTCCTCGTCACCCCTTTCCCCTGCATTTTCTGTTAAACTCCTCTTACTAACCTCCTTGCGAATTGCCTCAATGTGCTGTGATATATCATCCTCCTCTTCCAAAAACTTCAATGGCACTCTCTTAGTTATCCTCATATCATGCTTCCCCAATGCTGCACTACTCATCATCCTCTTCACATTATCCCTACCCCTAATTTCCTCCTCGTCATTACTATCATCCAACAAAGCGATCCCACTGGAACCAAACCTTGGCCATCTCTCATTCCCACCACTGGGACCAACCTCACTCTCTAATTCGGAATCATCCTCACTTTCAGAGCTCTCGTTTCTCCTAAAATTAAACCTGGATGACCTCTTTTTAATCCGGGTATCCACCGAATAATTCCTATACTTGATCCCATCATTCGAATACAACGAAATTCTACTCTCACAATGGCCCATAAAATCAATTCCCAACCTCATTTCACCTAGCGTACCAGCTAAATAATTCCTAAATTTCAAATGGTTACCAAAATCTGTTGAAATTGGACTCCGACGAGTACTTGTTGAATTAAACTTCGACCACATTTGACTCCTTGCATCGGTCGAATAGTTCCTAGGTTTTGACCCGTCATTCAGATTCATCGAATTTGCTTTGCCACGATTATCCAAAATTAATTTTCGCAAATCAATTGGCTCATCAGTTAATCGGCTTCTTACAAAAGGCTGATGTGGTGGAGTTTTTATAGGGCCATCGGCTTCGTTCCACAAATCTTCAGCTCCTTCCTTCATGAACCGATCGGCGAGAGCTTTGATGTGCTCTTGGGGAGATAGTGGACTGTAATTCGGCTGATTTGGGTCCGATTGTTGTCGGCCGGAAATGGGTTTTTCACTGCCGGCGAGTTTTGCCCGGATTTGCGACCGAATTCGGGCTTGGTAGAGTTGTTTTTCTTGGTCGAGTAGTTTGTTCTCTTTTTCTCTGGCTTTTTTCTCGTGGAGGCGTTTCCATTGCCACTTGTTGAGGCCGCCCGGGAAAGTCCTTGGCCCGCCGCCCATGGACCGGATAAAGATGAGATTGTGGAGGAAACTAGACAAAAGTTTCGAACGTTTTCGAAGTAAAATGGATGAGGAGTTCATTTTCTCGGATTGAAGAGAGAGAGAGAGAGACAGAGAGAGAGGGGGAGGTTTTTAGGGTTTAAGGAGGTGGTGGAAGGAGAGGCGGGGGGGTTGGGTTTGGGGGGTTTAAAATTGATCTAGTCATCTTAGTAATTTGTTCAAAATTCTGCCCACTTGACTCATTTCGCAATATTACGATTCCATTCTGCTTGGTAATTCGGTTTTCGTAGTTATTTGGCCCGTTAATGAAAGATTTCTTTTAATATTTTATAAATATCGGGTAAGAATACAGAATATTCATAAATTTTTTTCATTCTACTTGATAATTCGGTTTTCGTAGTTTTTTGGTCCGTTAATGAAAGATGTCTTTTAATATTTTATAAATATTAGGTAAGAATACAAAAATATTCATAATTTTTTTGTTTTTCTAATCGATTCACATATATATTTAAATTTTTTAAAAAATAATATATATTATAAAAAGCCGTCGTTTTATTTGTCATAAAATAACATCGTTTAAGAAACATATGACTTGTGATTGTGTTTTATTTACGGTGTTTTAAACTAATAAAGAACATATTAATAAATTTTATTGTGTTTTTTTGAATTTTATTAGTTTATTGCATATTTTTATATTGTATTTTAACAGTCTAGTGATAAAAGTAGTCTAAAAATTAGTAATTGAGTTGTTAAAATGACCCAAAAAATTAATAACTTAAAATTTGAAAATTTGTGAGGTATTCCACATTTTTATTCAACTTTTCGAGCCGATTTTTTGGATGAAATTCGGATCGGAACATTACCTCAATTGGGTAGGATCGACCAAAAAAATTAGTCTTTCACAATTCATCCGCTCAAAACATGAAATTCAAAAATTCCTACCGTTAGTTCAAGTGAATAACCCTAGTAATAATTAATTGGGCCTTAGGGAGGCTGGTACCTCCCTAAGAATTTAATAGGATAAAAGTACACTTTTTTAAAATAATTGTGATAGAAGTACATTTCCTAAAAAAAAGTCATAAAAACTCTTTTACCCCTACCATAAACAGTGCATATCTAATTGACAACTTTTATATTTCTAATATCTAAATATTAG
Source organism: Ilex aquifolium (assembly GCA_951799425.1). Taxonomy (NCBI): domain Eukaryota; kingdom Viridiplantae; phylum Streptophyta; class Magnoliopsida; order Aquifoliales; family Aquifoliaceae; genus Ilex; species Ilex aquifolium. The sequence goes on from OX637392.1 coordinate 4,576,365, forward strand.
AATGTGAGACTTTTAAGATTCCTTTTGATATTTGTGTATCATTTGAATTTTGAAATTTCATATATATATATATATATATATATATATAATAATATTAAACAGTAATACGCTCAACAAAAAAATATTAATATCAAACAGTAACACACTCAACAAAAAAATAGTAACATCAAACAGTAACATACTCCATAAAAAATTTAATTAAAAATTTAATTTTTGATGTTACTATTTTTTTGTTGAGCGTGTTACTATTTGATATTATATATATATATGAAATTTCAAAATTCAAATGATACACAAATATTAAAAGGAATCTTGAAAATTTCACATTCTAATATTTAGATGTTGGAAATATAAAAGCTGTCAATTAGGTATGCACTATTTATGATAGGGGTAATTATGGAATACATTTTAAAAAGAATTTGAATTTGTTTTAAAATGTGTACTTATTGACAACTATTTGATGAAAAAGAGGACTTAAAGGAGGATAAGTTTGAAGGTGGTATTTAAAACCAAATAAATTTTGAAAAAAATACTCACATCCCATTATCTCTAATTAATTCTCAGCGTTAGGTGAGTGTCCATTAGATCTTGGGTGATTCGAACCAGCGCGCGATGGCCTGTGTCCGATGGATTGGGCAATCAGATGTGGGTTTTGGTCCATTAGGTGCGACAATTGGACCGATTAAAGCCCATGAAGGTTACCCATGGGTAGGCCCACAACATGAACCATTGAGTTAACAAAATCCAAACAATTTTTAAAACAGAAAATTGGCTGTGGATATCTTTTTTAAAACTTATACTCCATTAAGTTAAGGCTTTTTTTTATTAAATAATTGTCAATAAGTACACATTTTAAAATATTTCAAATTCTTTTTAAAGTGTATTCCATAATTACCCTTACTATAAATATTGTCTATCATTGTTAGTTTCAATGTTTTCAAATATAACAACTCCTAACTTAGAAATTGTGCTAGAATTAAAATTATTTTTCTATTTATATATATATATATATATATAAATAATAACATTAAACAGTAAAATGTTCAACAAAAAAATAGTAACATCAAATAATAATATACTCAATAAAAAATTTAATTATTACAATAGAAGGACACCATAAAAATTATAAAATTAATCATAGATCGAAACATCTTTCAAACTAGATGATTGTGCGGGGATAAATTCACGCAAAATATCACCAACTCGCACAAAAGGAGAGGGTGGCGGAGAAGCTTTGGTGAACCTGCAAGACAAGAGAACGCCTAAGTGAATTGATGGTCGGAGGCGGCCAAAGGGACTCCGATACTTAAGTCAATAAAAAAGTGAATAGACTAATGACATACCTGGTACCTGTAAGCTTTATTTATAGCGATATAGGAAGTGATGTTCCAAGTATAATCGAACTCTAGATTGTGATAGAATAATTCTTATTTTCAATCACATAGATGTTCGAGATAGAATCACACTAGAACGTTGAGTCCTGAGTTGTAGGAAAGGAAATGCACTTAATACTCGAAGTCAAGTTTTGTTGGGACTTTAGGTCCCGGGTCAATTTTTAGCCAAGTGGTAAGCTAGGCGCCGGGCAAAAGCGAGGACACCCACGCCCACGCAGGGAGCAGCTGAGGCGACGCAAGGCTGGGGGGACAGACTGGGCGACGCCAGGCTGGCCACGCGCGCAGGAGTTGGGCGGCGCACTTCTGGCGCTTGGCTCTGGGCTACGGCGCCAGGTGTTGGGCTGGTTGGGCACCGGCTGTGGTGGGCGATGCCTAAAGGCTACTTGGAGACTGTTGTGGTGGGCGCCGCCTCACTGCTGCTTTGGTGGAGGTCAGTAACGACCTCTGTCCTACAATGATGTCACAGCATCTGTGACATTTGTTCTTCACCACATAGATAAGATATGGTACTGCGCTGTCATGGCTGACGTTGAAGTAAAGAACATAGGACTGTGATGTCATGGCATACGCTGTACTAGAAATCAGAAAATATTATTAATTATTGACTCCAAGCAAACTATATATACCAGTTCACAGCCAAGCCATGAAACTTCACTTCATCCTAACAAGTCCAAAACTATAACTCACAGGGTGTGTTTGGCAAATATATGGGGGATAGGATTGGTTAGGATTTTGAATTCAAACCAATTCAATGAAAACCCATGTACATGGGACATAGACAGGATAATATTAATGTTGTGCAATCCAATCCTTGCTTTGGAAAATACTTTTGTATTTAATGGGTCCCATGGAAAAACCATTGTATTTTGTCTAAATTCTCTTACCTTTCACATTAAATTACAATTTTACCCTTCACTCTAATCCAATCCAAAGCCAATGTTGGTTGAGACAATATTATTAATTTTGTCCACCTAAAAAATTCATTCCAATTTTCATTTATGTTACCAACTGTACAAACCGAATACAATTTGATTTTAATGTTTGGAATTTCCAAAAAGATAAATAAAATTAATTAGCTCATAATATTGTCCCACATTTGTTAAAAAAATTAAAAAAATAATCGATATACACAAATCGATAAACAGGTAAACATATTTCATTACCACATGTAGCCTTATACAAAAGACGAAGCAAAAGTAAGGTAGCGTACTACTTAATTACACGTACCCGATATGTTTATATTGTTTGTTGCCTTCAAGTATACATACAAAACGAAGGCAACACAAGGAGGTACGAAGAACGAATCGCGCACACACGCTATTGTGTGTTGCATACAAAACAATGGTAAACATACTTACCCAGCTGGTACATACACATATATATATTGTCATACATACATATATAATAAGTTACCATTACAAAAGACAACCTGACCGAACATAAGCAACAGTCAATCATCGATCACTACTATATCACCGTCATAGTAAGAGTTAACTGACGATGAACTCCCTCCACTGTCACTAAGAACATTTCTTGAGCTTGCTTCATCTTTTAGAAATATAAGACCGAAATATTCATAATTCGGGCATGGTTGAATACAATATTCTGAAGCAAAATCATCCTCCTACAATTATTAACATGCAAGTATGTGTTAATGGACGCCCAAAAAAAAATTTTATGAAACTGAATTTCATACTTGACAATAACGTAAGGAAAATTCTAAGAATGAAGTAGATTACCTCCAAATACTCAACAGGCTCTCTGCCTAGTCCCCTTGCGACCGACTTCTTCAAAGGATCCCAAGTAAAATTGCCAGAATCAATCATTGACTTAATAGTGAAGAATTGTCTTTCCCAAAAGAATATGATTCGAATAAGTTCGGTAAACGACAATGTAAACCCTCTACAACGTCGTTTAACGACACGCAACAAATCATCCATCATTTTATGCGTGTAACGGCCCACAGGAAGTAACTTTCCTTTATTCTTGAAGTCTAATAATGTGTCGATAATGATGTCTGTTTCATCCTCCGAAATCTGTGGGATCTTTATTTTCAACTACAACATATACTTTACATATTAATTTGAGTACAAACATACATAAAATTTAAGACTAATATGATATCGAGAGTACACGAATCACATGCATACATTACATAGTCAATAACTTATTACTACACAAATATAGTTGATAAAAAAAACATAAGGTACTTAGGTTTACATAAAACAGTTACACAAGTCATTACATATTATATAAACATGAATAAAAGATGTTTGTTGTTATGGTAACCACTTAAACAAACCCACGATAACCCATTACATAGTAGACAATATGGGTGACCACAATACCAACAATAAGCATGAATAGACTTATCATGCACCACATGATATCACGCGTGTACGCGTTTGTTCCAACTAAACGACCTTGTGTTTCATCGTTGTTCACAACACCTTCGTCCACGACATTGTCCGTAGGTGCAGGCGGATGAAAAGACATCGCATTGGGTACTTCAACTTCATGTCGTGCACTATGCAATGTCAATGCTGTTTCTGCCTCAACATACGAATCATAAGATTTGTATAATGCACCTGGATACCTGTTAACATGCGCATGACATTCCACCCATGACTCGTAAATACCAACCTGTCGTCCAATGAATACTACATACCAACGTTGTTTCCTGTTCATATCTATGTACACAACAAAAGGCAAGCTGTTGTTACTGAAAAGACGTTGGAACATTATTACAGTAATATGCATATGATTCGCCATAATAACAACGTCCCATTTAAAACTTATTTACAAAAATAAGTTCTATGAAAAACGTACACATACTCGAACCGAATATTACATATATGGCATTATATTTGTTACATACACACCCAAAAATATACCAACAAAATTGACCTATTAAAAGATCATCAAAGTGTTTAGCAATTGTTCATGTTCTCCAACTACATCCACATATCAAGTTACATTTAACATCACAAAAATCACAGACACATTCTTAGCAAAAAAAGATGTTAGGTGGTGGCCTAGGCAAACGGTACACATGAAAATTTTTATCAATGTTGTGGTTGCTGCCACAATAGGCTACCAACCCATGCCGGTCTCTCATAATCCGGCAAACTGAAGAAGATGTCAACTTTGACTGGGTCAGAACAAATCTTATAAAGTGCCGCATAACGATCAACCATAGACAACCCATTAATCTTCTCAAGTTCCGCATTGACTCTTCTTCGGGCGTCTGCAACATCATGCATGTACCCAACTCTATGTGCAATATTGTCCAGCTGCTTACGACTCTCTTGCACATATTCACCAAATACCTTGGACATGTCTCCCAAACTTTTTGCAATCGAGTCAGAAGCATTACTACTCACCTTAGTTTTCTTTCTCTTATTTGAACATGGTGATGCAACACTTGGTTCCGCAACAGGTGGATCATCACCTCCATGATTTGCACTACTAGATGCCGGGACATTTGTTCCTAAAGGAATTTGTGCTTCCATTGTGTCAACTTCCCTCATTGATGCTTCGGCCTCGGCATCACCAACCATGTCTTCAATATCGATAGCGAACTCTCCGGTTGCTCGGTCCTTGTCAAATATAACACCCCAGTCATTGAAGTAAGGCCACGATTTATCTCGCATGCCTTTTGCATTTCGATCTTTCTACAATATATATTTACAATTATTATCAGCCTTTACAATAATTAAAACTATGTTGTAACATATTAAAATGAAACCTAGTTAAATTGTTGGTTAAAGGTAAATTTCACCTTCAAGTAGTCTTGCCATATGTCGTCGCCGTCAACCATGATCTTATTATCAGTACTGTTGAACCCAAACCCTGATGTGGCCATCATGCTAAATAGAGAGTTGTAATTTTCCTTCCATATTTTCAGCTTTGACTCTATATGGGGCGAAGCGCGCAACTCACAACCTGGAATCGCTACTTTCAAGCTATTCTCAAGTGCTTGTAAGTATCCAGGTCTGAAAGTGCCATTTTGGCACTTCCACCCATTAACACAAAGTTCCTTCAATGATTGTAACAGCTGATTCTCTTCAGCCATACTCCATATCCTTCTAACACCCCTTTCTGACTGTGTACTTGCAACTGTGTCTGACATAGTCTACTCTATTGTAAAAAACAACAACAACATCATTGGCAATTTAAGTCTATAAATCACAACATTAGATTAAACATGACACTTGGCAATGGAAAACACGTAATAGGAGCATACAACATTACATTGTCACACATTCAGGTCCTGCTACATACCACAAAGTCTACATTAATAAAGTCATAAAATTAGTAAACAATATAAAATACTAAGTAGTCCAATTAGGTAGTTTGTCCACAACTGCTTCTCCACTCATTGTACATATCTAATGCCATCTGATTTCGAAACGTAGACCATTCCGTGGATGTCTCAACAATGTCTATGATATCATCCGCATGGTCACCATCAACAGGAATTTCTTCTGGCAAATCCTCCTCAAATGGGTCAACGCTAATTTCATTCCTAATTAAGTTATGTAACAAACAACATGCAGCTATGATGCGGTTATGCGTGCGCACAGGGTAGTAGCAAGGTGCCCTAAGAATCGCCCATCTATTTTTTAACAAAGCAAAACATCTCTCAATGGAAGTCCTTGCAGTAGAATGGCGCAAATTAAACAATTCTTCGGGATTTCTGGGTGCTGCAGAAGCAGCCCCAAACTCTTGGATATGATATCGCTGACCTCGGAATGGTGCTAAAAAACCATCACCATTTGTATAACCCGCATCAACTAGGTAGTACGTTCCTGTGTTTTATAAAAAATATATTTGTTACACGTACCAAACACATGTAAATGTGACCATACTTATAAAATAAATATATAATATGCTACATACCACGTGCTACCTTCAACCCATTTGGCCTACTAACCGCATCACGCAATATCCTAGAATCAACAGCTGACCCTTCCCATCCAGGAAACATGTATATGAACTTCATGTTCGGTGCACAAACACCCAACACATTGGTTGCTATACCACCTTTACGTGTTCTATATCTAGCTTGATGTACAAGCGGTACTCGGGCAGGAACATACGTGCCATCTAATGCCCCCACACAATTCTACAAAGTCAAGTTCATAAAAAAGTTTATAAATATTTATGAAAGAAAAAAAAAATCCATGTTAAATGACAATTGAAATAATCAATATTGACTTGAATGTTAAATGGTCATTACCTTAAACCACTTCCATTTAGGATCTGTACTGTTTTCGGGCACTTGTTCTGGGGACTGGAGCAATACACTGCGTAGCCTTAACACCGCAGTAAGGACATTGTTGAAATGTCTACTAACGGTTTCACCCGAGCGCAAGAAATTGAACTTAACTGGTCGATTTTTGTCATCATGACCTAAAATACTTAAGAACATCGCCACCATCTCCTCAACACTAACGTGCCTAGTTGGTTTTAGCAGCCCAACATCTCGCACCAGATTACACATGACCATAAAAGTATGCCTATCCATCCTTAGTTGGCTTATACACGTCCTGTCACTCTCCCCAATGAGTCGGTGCAAGTGTTCAATCTGTAATCTAGACCTATTAAAAGATGGTGGAACCTCGGATATTGTACTATTGTGTTCCATGTCCCATATCATTAACATTATTGAGACGACAAGATTAAACACCACTACCATCTCCGGAATACTCCTATGCATTAAGGTAAGTAACAAACATAATTCATCGTACTCGCTATCCATGGTTACCTAATTCAATGGAAACAAAAAAAAAATCCAATAATGTTGTTATCACCCATCATTGATATGTAAACAAAAAACAAATCCAATAATGCAATCCAAATTATTTGGTTAACAAAGTGATACACAGTTATGAAAAAAAAAAAAAAAAACAAAGTAATACACAGCAATATGGTATTCTAATTACAACACATTTACAACTAACCTCATTCAATGTATAACCAGTCAAAAAAAATCAAGGAATACACATTAATATACAATCTGCCACAACATTTTTAACTGCCTAATGTAAGAATATAAATAAATAAAAAAATAATTACATCAAAACATATACGTACCTGAATGCTGCTTGTGAAACCCCTGATTAGAAATGCTGTTAAGAACGTAACAACTGTATTAAAAATAATAAACATACCAGATCAAATAATAAACAACTACAAACAATCCCCATGAGGTAGTTTATGTGTCTATCTATCTTTGTCTCTCTCAATCTGTTCTTGGGAAAGTTGAACACCTACTTCTAATTAATTGATTTCAATATGAATAGACCAAGAAATAAACATGAAATCCTGGGTACGACTTTTTACTATCTCGTAAGCATCAATAATTCACAGTCAAATTAAGAATTTATGTAAACTAAATAATACTAATACTTTATCTTACTAGCTACAAACTATTGCAGCTTTCAAGTACTTTTGTCTTGAACTACTCTAACAATTAATACCCAAAATGATAGATATTAAGTTTTCATGGATATTTTTTTCCCTTTATACCGATTTAATATAATTAAAGCTAATTTAGATAACTATAAAACAATTTCTTGTAAATTTTATTTCTATCAAACAATAGATTTAATCTATGGTGATTAGTTGCCTATTTCATGATATCGGTATGGATCTACCTCACCAACCACCCAACACATCCATACAAGATTAAACACCAACCCACAACATACATAATGAACCAACAACCAAAAATCTACACAAAATCTGAGGTGAAGGAGGGTTTTGAGATGTAGATGGAGTTTGAGTTTTGGTTTTCAAGGAGAGGGGTGCCACACCTGAGATGTATGCATATACAAATGGTGTAACACGGTGTTAAATTTTTTTTTTTTTTTTGCTTTACGATTATATTTTGCTGCAATCAAATTTAATTAGAGGTTTTATAATCTATGGTGATTAGTTGCCTATTTCATGTCAACTTAGGGCTTTTTTTCAAAAAAAATAAATTTAAATTATGTATTGCATTGTCTTGTAGATTCAAATTATGTATGATAGTTCTTTCGCATAAAAAACTCGAAAACAACTTCAGGATCTGATTCTTATTATCAAGTAACTAAGTTGATGGAACAATTAAATGACTTTAAATCCAGATGTTACTTTTTTTTTTCTTTCTTTCTATTTCCTATATAACCACGAAGATAAAATCATCAATTAATATGCATCGACAATCAAGGGCAAGCACTGCTGTTCATTTGTAAGTAGTTTGATTAACATTGGTTTCTGCAAATCATGAAAGTGGTTAACCTTTACAATCTGACTAAACTCCACAGTAATTAGGTTGGTGTCTTAAGTATTCAGTACCCATCTTAAATTCAATGAATTTAGCATTAAACCTGAATCGAAACTAAATTGAACTTGCAGTCCAACCCAAATAGTATTTACCAAAAAGTCATTCTGGTTCAACCCAACTAAACTTTATTGAACCCCTAATCCAACCAAATTGTGTAACTCGAAAATCAAATAGATGTAGGCAGCAACGGGTTTATTCATTAGAATGACTATATATATATAGGCGAGGTTGAGAGAGACAGAGAGAGTATATATGTATGTATATATATATGTATGTATATATATATATATATATATGTATGTATATATATATATATATAGGCGAGATTGAGAGAGACAGAGAGAGTATATATATATGTATATATATATATAGGCGAGATTGAGAGAGACAGAGAGAGTATATATATATATATATATATATACACACACACAGACGTAGAGAGGGAGAAAGCGACAAGGCGAGAGAGAGATATATATATATATACCTTGCAATGGGGACCAGTGGGGCGCCGCTTGTCCGAAGAGATGACCAATGAGGAGGAAGACAAAAAAAAAGTGGAGGCAGTAAACAAAACCCTACTTTTGCTACTGGACAGGGGTATTATAGTCATTCCAAGTCTAATCCGGGAATTGGGCTAACTAATCCCAAAGTTTGGGTGGGATACAAATAAGTGGGTCAGATGGGATAAATGGGAGCAAAGCCTACGGGCCGAGGAATTCAGCCCAACGCCTATCCCAGCCTCAAAATTGGATCCAAAGCAAGGATATGTGGGCCACCGGACAATGTAACCCAATCCAACTAGTGGTTATCCCACTTTATCCCTTATACCAAACACACCCACACACCATTACAGATTCTCGGATATAATATGGCTCAAGCATTGCAAGATCAGGCAACCAAGAGGTATGATGTTGTTCTCTTTGATCACAGCTTCTGAAACAAAGTCTTCAAATACTCGTGTACTCTCTCTCTTTTTTGGAATTTTAAAAGGTGATGAATTCTTTGATGAAACTGTTCTTTAATTTTCATGGCTATATTTATAATGTTCAGGGTGGCGGTCGTGACGGGAGCTAATAAGGGGATTGGATTAGAGATATGCAGACAATTAGCCTCCAGTGGAGTTATTGTGGTATTAACTGCTAGAGATAAAAAGTGTGGCATTGAAGCTGTGGAAAAACTTCAAACCTCTGGACTTTCAGATGTATTTTTCCATCACCTTGATGTCATGCACCCAACTAGCGTTGCTTCCTTGGCAGATTTCATCAAGACACAATTTGGGAAGCTTGACATATTGGTAAGAATATACTCCCTCCGTTCCTAAATATCTGTCGTTTAAGGTTTTTGCACAGGGATTAAGGAAGCTATTAAATAGCTCTAATATGAGTAAAAAATAATTGCACAAGACTAAAATACCCTTATTCAATACGTATTGGGAAGGAAAGGAATATGAAAGGCACTTAGCCTACACCTAATCTAATGCATTGAAGAGTTAAGGGTAAATTTGGAAGAAAAAATATTAATTATGCTTTGGTATCATGAAACGAAAGATATTATGGAATAAACAAAAATGGAAAAAACGACAGATATTTAAGAACGGAGGGAGTAATTTAGAACTTGCTTCTTCATGAGAGAGAGAGAGAGAGAGAGAGAGAGAGAGAGAGAGAATTTAGGAGTTACTTATTCATGGTTAGCAGTTAACATTGTCCAATGGAGAAGGGTCTACACTTTTCGTCTTCCATAGCTTGGAAATTGGCTCTTTAATCAAGACTTTGAAAATGTATGTTTGAGCAAGATAACTAATTGAGGAATCCCTGGTTCAGATAAATAATGCAGGAATTACTGGAATAATAATCGATGAGGAAGCTCGAAAAGATTTAAAACTTGGGCCCGATGAGGTAATTCTCTTGATATAACTTTTTTCGTTATGTTCCAATCTTTATAAGTTGTAATAAAGTCATATGGTACACATATTGTTCTATGATTTGAGTATTTCCATAATAAATTGTGGATATAGGTTGTAGGTGACAAGGCTAAATTGCTTAAGGAAGTTATTAAGGAAGGTTACGAGGGGATAGAAGCCTGTATAAGAACAAACTATTATGGTATTAAGCAAGTGACAAAAGAGCTTTTACCTCTTCTTCATCAATCAAATTCAGCCAGACTTGTTAATGTCTCCGCTACATTGGGGCAGCTACAGGTACAAAACTTATTCTTCGTAGTAGGTGTTCCATGTCTGGGTTTAACCAACCACCCATTCGAATTTTGTGGTGCGGCCATGAGTTTTAAGATGCAATGTTGGAATTATTCTCCATAACCCAAAAAAAAAAAAAATTGATTGTGGACAAACACATACCTTCACTATTAAATTTTATTCTAAGTTTTTTTTTTTTGAAAAATAGTTTATCTATATCTATACTACTAATAAAAGTCTCTTAACATGAAAATTTTTTGTTTTCCTATTCTACCCTTAATTAATCCTTCAATGTCAACTTTATCCTTTGATGCTAGAAACTTTTATCACACATGATCATTTTCTACTATACAATTAATGAAATATTTAAAAGGCTACTATTATTTATCTCCATAAGACACCCTTCAAAAAAGATGATCAACTTTTCAACTACTTCGACTATGGTTTTATGGTGAGGGATCAGGGAAGGCTATAACAATTGATTTCACATCTCATCAAATGTCGATACTCACACACATACACACATATACACATTTTCATATGAATATATGTATAATACTATATGTATATGTATATATTGCATACAAAAGACATCAAATTGAAAAACCTTGGATTTTCAATTTTACCATTGATTGATATTCTAAAGTCAATTTTATCATGAACTAATAATTGCAATATAAATTTGAGTTTGGGGGTCCAACCATGGTAGTGAAAAGCTATGATACTAAAAAAATATTATCGATACCATAGTTGGTTTTAGGAGCTGATAATTTTGGGATGAATAGCGAGTGTGCATTAATTGAGTGTATCACTTGCCAGAATTGGAGCGGTCTCCTATTTTCTGTGCTTAATAGTATACGATGAAAGTCACTAACATTTAGACTCTACATATTCTTACAATAAATAATCAATAATATTAGTAACTTATTGTTGTTTCAATCATTTCTTATTCTCACGTTTGTCATAGTTTGTCTCTGGGAACATAGTTTTTAGTTTTTAATAAAAATTATATATGTTTTGTAATGCTAGCCCCATAGGATTCTAGAAGTCTTGGTATTGCTACAGTAGGTATGCAGTCTTGTTATAGAATTCGTATTAGTTTTTTAATTGCTTTAAAAAGCCTTTGTTGCAAGACTTCTTTGTGTAGCAGCTGAACCAATCTTGGGTTTTCTTGATTGTTGGATGCCACAACCTTATTCTTCTATTCAACTTTATGTTTCGTCTGGTTGGAGACTTGGAGCTCTTGATTTTGCTTTCTTGATTTATTTCTTGTGTGTGAGATATTTACTTTGATTATTTTTTTTAATTTTTTTTTGAGATCCTACAAATATAATCCTCAATTTGTAACATGGCTTAGGCAAAAACAAATTTGTCTGGAAAAATGTTATACTTTTGTACCTTCTCTTAGGGACATTGAGATCTCACCCAAAGTGGCTGGCTTCTTGATGTATTTTTTTGATCTCTAGAACTCCTGTTCTTTTCCGATTTTCATTTCCGATCCAATCAGTTCCCATGAATTTACCCGTGGGCTACTATTTGTTGATCTAGGTAGTTGTTTACAAGATGTGTGATCTTTGGATGACTAGAATTTCAATTCAATCAATTGAAGAAATTAGGTTGCACATGGATGGTGATTGATAGGCGATGCATGTTTCACTTGGGTACTTCTCAAACATGTAGATGTTGTTTGTCAACCTTAGTTTTTTCTCCAAAACTTCCACAACTAGCGGCACTTTTAATTGGTGCATAACTTTTTTTTAATTTTTGAATTTTCAATATCACCAAAATATATATATATATAGTCCAAAACAATGTGTAGAGGTAATGCTTCTTAACCCAAACATTGTTATGTTATCTGACTTTACAAGTGAAGAGGATCACTGCTGTTACTTGATCTATTACTTCATAAGGCACCTGCACTCAAGGTCGTGACTGTTATAGCACCAGAGAGAATTTTCGTGGTCTAAAGTCCTAGATACAAAGGTTCTAACCAAAACATATGGTGATTTCACTTGCAAGCATGGAGTATTCTTCTATTTACTCATACAAGAAAATAACTATGACATAAGTAAAAAAAAAAAGGGCCAATGCTTATTGTTGAAGTATTTCTTAAAGAAAATGCTAAATAGAATTAAAAAAATTGATTTAAAAATTTGGCATGATGAATCAGTACCATTGAATAGGTAACGGGTCTCAATAAATACTGAGATCCACAACTAAATCAATGACAAATATAACAACCACATCATCAAGTCAAATTTTTAAGTCAATTTTTTTTTAAATCTATGTTGCATTGCTCATTTCTTAAATCCATTCCCCCATCTTTTCCTCTTGTTTGTTTGTCGTGAATGTCACTTCTCTAAGCTAACGATTAATGAATAGGAAAAACAACTCATCAGCTATTCAGTTACAACCATTTATCTCCAAATACTTACAGATTTATTATGTTTAATCTTTGTAATGTTGGTCAGTACATTTGGTACACATTAGAATTCCTACAATTTTGTGTCCTATGAAAGATATTTGTCTTTTTTGTCATAGGTTTCTATGACAAAATATAAAAAAGTTTAACGATTCCCCATTTTGCTGTGCTCTTTTAATGTTTTTAGTGTCATGAATGAGATAGTTTGTGCACAAGTGCAAACTTTAAACGTTTTGAAGCAAGACTTGAAGTAAAACAGGATTAGCTAGGTGCATTTCCTTTGGCAACTAAGTTGCAGCATACTTATGTATATATACTGGCAAACAAAGCTCCTCTAATCATGTCTTGTGATGTAACTTCATAGGCTTTTGTATCTCTTTTCTCATTTGTAAATCTTAAAATGGTTCTGTTCCTTTTAAAATGTCATGTATAAAATTCATATCATACATAAAATGGTTTACGTGCAACGCACGTGTGCATCAACTAGTATCTTAAAATAACTGTTGGATTATATTTCAGTTTATGTCTCATGAAAGAGCTAAGGAGAAGCTAGGAGATGTTAATGGGCTCACAGAAGAGAAAGTGGATGAGGTGGTGAAGGAATATTTGAAGGATGCAAAGGAGAGTTTGTTGGAAACTAAAGGATGGCCTACAAATTTATCTGCTTATACGGTCTCCAAAGCAGCTCTTAACGCCTACACAAGGGTTTTGGCAAAGGCATATCCCAATATTGCCATAAATGCAATATGTCCCGGATATGTGAAAACAGAAATAAATTATAATACTGGGATATTGACTGTTGAAGAAGGTGCAAAAGGTCCTGTGAGGCTGGCTCTTGTGCCTCATGGTGGCCCTTCAGGCCTGTTTTTAGTCGCACGGAAATATCAACCTTTTAACAGATAAAATGTGGTAGAATTTGAAATGAGGGTTTAGATATCAATCTATGTATTTATATGGCCCTAGAGGAGAAATAAACCTCAGCTGCTACTTGATTTTATTTTTCATTGGCCTTAAAAGCTCCTCATTTGTGTATATATATATATACTATGTGTGTGTGTGTATAAAACTGTTCCTATATGTGAGGGTAAAACTCAATATGTCGGCATATATCTTCCATATTTGCATAGGCAACATCTTCAATTTTTTATCCTTTATCTTGCTCTTATGGAGAGAAAGTATCAAGAATATTTGTGATGATGCACAAAACGGACTTATGCACAATCAATAGTCGAGTATATGGTATAGTGTAATTAATGAATAATTAATAAAACAATCAATGACAAAAAGGTAAATATCAGGTCAACACGCAGATATATAATGGTTCGGTTCGTGTGACCTACTTTATTCCGGAAAACGGCAACGGTAGTCGGAGAACCTTTATTAATGGAATAAGAGAGAGAGAGAGAGAGAGAGAGAGAGAGAGAGAGAGAGAGAGAGAGAGAGAGAGAGAGAGAGAGAGGTACAATAGGTAGGAGAGAGAAACGCTATGTAAGGGGTGTGTAGAGAGATACAATGAGGTGTAATGAGGTCTCCAGAGGTGTCCTCTCATGTGAAGATGACTTACAATTCATAGGCATTGAGCCTTAGTTGAGGCGATGACGTGAGGGTAAAAGTACTAATTCTTCGGGGAAGATAGATATAAAAGGTAAATACAATTAAAAGTTATTTTGATCTTCAAAACAAAAAATGAACTTAAAGGTCAACTCATTTACTAACACAAATATTTTCAACCCCTCTCTCTCTCCCTCTTTTTGGTTTTTTATTTAATTTACAAAAATTCAAATGATTAAATAATGATAATTTAAAACAATATTGCCTTGATCAATGTTTCTTAAAACATGAAAATTTATATGATATTGATGGTTTAGATTTATTTTTCAGAACTAAAAATTTTACAAATGAAAGAAAAATACTCCAATTGATATACTAATTATATAAAAAGGTTAGATTTTTTTTAAATGCATGTATTGCTTACCAAGTATTAATTAATAATTTCTTTAACGGTTGCTTCTGTGAATTTTTTTTTAAAATTAAAATTGATAAAATATTAGTTAAGATTGATTATGTTACAAGAAAAATTAACTGGATTAGAGATACTATCAATGAAAAAAAAATATGGTAGCAAAAATTGAATATAAAAATTTAATTAGTACTTTTGTAACTCAAAAAGAAAGAAAAATTAATTCTAAATTAAAATTTTAATACTAAAAATAAAAAAATTAGTAAAATGTATTACTTTTCCCTACAAATAAACATTAAGTCCTATAATTTTTGTTTTATGCCAATGAAGTCCTAATGTTATTATATTTCAATTTTACTCTTAACTTTTAGTTACCAAACCTTTTCATTCTTTTTTTAATTCTTTTCAATATATCACAACTCTAACGGCACACTCTCGGTGGGACTTTTTATTTCTATTTGTTCTCTTTCCTCAACAATGGTGATGTGTTTTTTTTTTTTTTTTTGTGGAGATTGTAGATTAGAATTTTTTTTTTGCCTTTATGTTCTCACTTTTTGCTCGTTGAAAAAGTGCTAGAACTAAAAAATACACCATTGTTGTATATTGACTGTTATTTAACTCAAATTTATGTTTTTTTTAAAGTGGATCAGTTGTCATCATTTTTTTATATGACTTAATTAATTAATTTATTTTTAAAAATAATGTTCAATTTTTATTGAAGTTACTTTTACAGACACATGTATGTTTAATTTTTGTTTAATTAATAATATTCATTTCAATCGCGATTCTAAAAGCACAAGAGTTTTTATCGTGAAACTCTTCTCCATTAAGAATATAAAGTGTCCAAAGCCTTATGTTGCATCTCATAATGACAATTCTAAAAAGTATTAATAATTGAATTTTTCATAAAATTAGCAAGCAGACAATAAATAATTTAAAGCACAAGAAATCGGAGTCTGTATGAATAAAAAAAGACTAATATTATAGCTTCAATACCTTAAGTGTCAACATTTGTCAAGAGAATGAGAGAATTGGAATAAAATATAGTATTTATGAAATTTAAGAATTCATTTAAATAAATTACCAAAAATAGAACTTCATTACTATAAATTAAAAATGATAGAACTTGAAAGGATGTTCGGAGGAAAAAATAATATTTATTAGTAATTTTACTTTCAAAATATCGCTTTAAATTTCAAATTACCTTGAACCGTCTCTGTCTCTCCCCTGCCCCTGCCCCAGCAACCATCCAAACATGACATTGGTGTGTATAGCAGATCTTGGGTGATTGGACCGACACGGGTAGCTCGCGCACAATCTGTGATGGTCGAATGGATTAAGCCATTAGGTATGATTTTTGATCCAGAAGAAGGCGAAAAAACTGAGATTTCAAACCAAGGGACTGGTCACCTTAGATGATGTCACAGCATACGTGCCATTGGAGAAGGCTACAGCATTGAAAAAACAATTTGGTATTATACAGTCATTATAATTTTGTGGATTATTTACAATTTTTGAGCTAATTTGGGATTGATCTTAAAATCCTTAAAAAATTAGGATTATTCTAACATTTTTAAGATTGATCTCAAATACCACAAAAAATTATAACTTGTAACTCTAGTTCCTTCGAAAATAGTAAAGATCTTTGGTGCAAGAAGAAGGGGTTGATCCATATCATCTTGACTTGGTTCTGTTTCCTTTATTTTTTTTGAAATACCGAGTCGGGTTCTTCTCCTTCCTGTATCGAATAGAACAAGTTGAGTCAAATCTTCTTCATGTAAAACCAAAACGTTGTAATCTTTTTTATTGTAATCTTTTTTTCTTTTTATTATAATAAGACTTTTCTTCAGATGAACTCCATTTTATTATGAATTTTTGCAAGTGAAAGTTATTTCAATTGATCTTCATTTGACTTTGTTTTTTCTACGAAAAATTGTCTTTTATTTTTATTCGAATATTGATTATAATATTTATTATGTGCCTGTCGATTTTTATTTTTTTAATATGTTTACCTCTTAAATTTTAGTTTAATAGTTTTACTATGCTAATGTTTTAGTGATAATGTTTAGAAAATAGTTTATTAAATAAATTTAATAGATTGTTACTAAATAACTGATATTTTTTAATAATAAAAATGACAATTAGTTTCACTTTTTTACAATAGTGATAATTAGTCAATTTTGTATACATATACAATATACATTATTTTTTGGCCTTTTTTATGTTAAATAGACTTCATGTATCAAATATGATATAATAAATATAAATATATTATATAGTATAATTGGTTATGAGGAAAAAAATTAGAGTGTATAATTAAAGTACACACCCTAAATAAAATTCTTGGCTCATGACATATGTTAATGAACCTATAATTTATAAGAAATAATCATTGTTATTAGAGTTTTAATGAGTATTAAATATATTTTGTTATTATTAGATATATATAGCTCTTCAAGAGATGGGAGAAGCGATTTTTTTTTTAGTACAGTAGCGATTTTTTTTTTGGGTACCATACTTGTATTTATCATATTTGTAAGTGTTTTTATGAATTATAAAAATAGATATCACAATAGTGATAAAAACATTCATAAATATGGTAAAAACACTCATAAATATGATAAATCATCTACAAAAGTGGTATTATTTTTGGTACTGAAGAAAATTGGAAAAAATAGTTATCACAAATGTGATAAAAATACTCACAAAAGTGATAATTCACCCATAAAAATGATAAATTTTTTTGTTGTAATATAACTCACAAAAATTATAAATATATTATTAAAGTAATAAAAGTTGGAAATTTTTTTCTTCATATGTCTTTCAAAATAGGATAAATTACATTCAGACCCTCTGAAGTTTGTCACTTAATCAAACATACCCCTCAAGTATAAAAAATTACACTGTCATCCCCTATGAACAACGGTAAACTAACCGACCTAACAGAAAGATAAAATGACAATTTTACCCTTTAACAAAAAATAAAAATAAAAACAAATCCAACTAAAACACAACTCGTAACTCAACCTCAAAAAGTAGACGTTCTTCGTCACAAACCCACCGGCACCATCCTACTCTCACAATTGGTTTCACAGCACCACCTGGCACCATCCTCCTCTCAAAGCTCAATTTCGCTGATGAGAGAGAGACTGCCACACTGGTAGGCCATCCAAGGGTTCGATGAACATGAAGTGCCCTAAGATCCAAAAATCTCAGATCTGAAGAAGCCCTAAAGGTCTACAAATCTCATTAAACTATCTTGAATCTGCAAAATATAGTCAAATTCATCTTCCATCTACAAATCTGAAGGTGGAGGTGGCTTTTGATGTGGTGGGTTGGTGAAGTTGCCGCTTACAGCGGGAATGGGTTGGGGGACTTGTGGGTTTATAGAGGTGGAAGATGGTTATGGTTGGTGGTGACGGTGGATTGTATTTTTGGACGTGGGTGGTGGTTATGGCAGCGTCTCTCTCTCTCTCGTTTGTAGTGTTTGGTGTTTTGCACTGTGAGAGGAAGAAGAGTAATCACATATGGATAAAATAAGAATTTTGTTTCCAAATCATGCTGACATCATCAGAAATGGATGACACGCTAAATAGAATTTAACGTCAGGGGTCAATATGTCATAACAAGTGAAACTTTAAGGGGTGTAGATGTTATTTTGTATACATGAGGAGATCTATCTAATTAAGTGATAAATTTCAAGATAAGTGATGTCACAGCATACGTGACATTGGATCTTCACCACATAGATAAGTTGTCATGGCTTACGTTGAACTAAAGATCAGCATAGGACTGTGATGTCAAGGTATACACCGTACTAGGAATCAGAAATCATTAATTGTTCACTGCAAGCAAACTATATATACCAGTTCATAGCCAAGCCATGAAACTTCACTTCATCCTAACAAATCCAAACTCACACACCATTACAGATTCTGGGATATAATATGGCTCAAGCAATGCAAGATCAGGCAACCAAGAGGTATGATATTGTTCTCTTTGATCTCATCTTCTGAAACAAAGTCTTCAAATACATGTGTACTCTCTCTCTCTTCTTTTTGGGCTTTTACAAGGTGATGAATTCTTACATGGGTCTCTTATGTAATTTTCATGGTTATGGTTGTGATGTTCAGGGTGGCGGTCGTGACAGGAGCTAATAAGGGGATTGGATTAGAGATATGCAGACAATTAGCCTCTAATGGAGTTATTGTTGTATTAACAGCTAGAGATGAAAAGCGTGGCGTTGAAGTCGTGGAGAACCTTAAAACTTCTGGACTTTCAAATGTATTTTTTCATCAGCTTGATGTCATGAACCCAACTAGTGTTGCTTCCTTGGCAGATTTCATCAAGACACAATTTGGGAAGCTTGACATACTGGTAAGATTAAAATTCAGGACTTGCTTAATCATGAGAGAGAGAGAGGGAGAGAGAGAGAATTTAGGAGTTACTTATTCATGGTTAACATTTAACATTGGCCAATGGAGAAGGGACTACACTTTTCATCTTCCATAGCTTTGCAATTGGCTATTTGATCAAGACTTTGAAAATGTATGTTTGAGTAAGATAAATAATTGAGGAACTACTGGGTGCAGGTAAATAATGCAGGAGTTATTGGAGCAATAATCGATGAGGAAGCTCAAAAAGATTTAAAACTTGGGCTTGATGAGGTAAGTCTCTTGATATAAGTTTTTTGTTTATGTTCCAATCTTTACAAGTTGTAATAAAGTCATATGGTACACATATTGTTCTATGATTTGAGTCTTTCCATAATAAATTGTGGTTATAGATTGTAGGTGACAAGGCTAAATTGCTTAAAGGAGTAATTAAGGAAGGTTATAAGGACGCAGAAGCTTGTATAAGAACAAACTATTATGGTGTTAAGCAAGTGACAAAAGAGCTTTTACCTCTTCTTCAACAATCAAATTCAGCCAGGCTTGTTAATGTCTCCTCTACTTTGGGGCAGCTACAGGTACAAACTTATTCTTCATAGTAGGTATTCCATATCTGGGTTTAACCAACACAAGTGCTTAGCAGGTGATTGCATCCATTCGAATTTTGTGTTGTAGCCATGAGTTTTAAAAGATACAATATTGGAATAATTCTCCATACCCAAAAAAAAAAAAAAATTTTGATTGTGGAAAAACACATACCTTCATTATTAAATTTTGTTCTGAGTTTTTTTTTGAAAAATAGTTTATATCTTAAAATAACTGTTGGATTATATTTCAGTTTATGTCTCATGAAAGAGCTAAGGAAAAGCTTGGAGATGTTAATGGGCTCACAGAAGAAAAAGTGGATGAGGTGGTAAAGGGATATTTAAAGGATGCAAAGGAGAATTTGCTGGAAACTAAAGGATGGCCTACAAATTTCTCTGCTTATATGGTCTCCAAAGCAGCTCTTAATGCCTACACGAGGATTTTGGCAAAGGCATATCCCAATATTGCCATAAATGCAGTATGCCCCGGATATGTGAAAACAGAAATAAATTATAACACTGGGATATTGACTGTTGAAGAAGGTGCAAAAGGTCCTGTGACGCTGGCTCTTATGCCTCATGGTGGCCCTTCAGGCCTGTTTTTCAGTCGCACAGAAATATCAACCTTTTAACAGATGAAATGTGGTAGAATTTGAAATGAAGGTTTAGATGTCGATCTATGTATTTATATGGCCATAGAGGAGAAATAAAGCTCAGTTGCTACTTGATTTTATTTTTCATTGGCCTTAAAAGCTCCTCATGTGTATATATATATACTATGTGTGTGTGTGTATGCATATAAAACTGTTCCTATATGTGAGGGTAAAACTCAAGATGTCAGCATATATCTTCCATATTTGCATAGGCAACATCTTCAATTTTTGATCCTTTATCTTGCTCTTACGGAGAGAGAAAGTATCAGGAATATTTGTAACCCAATAACTCTTGGATAAGGCCATTAATCCAGTGTCTAACGTTGGTTTTGTTCAAAAATTTTCTTCTAATTTAAATATAAAATGCAGAAAGCAAACTCTAATGATATCCTCCCCAATTAGTCTTTGCCTCACACAATGAACTCATGCAGTTGAGGCATTATGAACAAAAATAACAAAGTATTCTAAAAGATATGCAATTAAGAGAATGATAAATGTTCTTCTGACAAAACAGAAGGAGGGATTTATATTGAGATTTGGTTCAAAATGTTTTTTTTTTGTGTGTGTGGGTGAATGTTTTAGACTTCTTGTCGTTCATGCTGATTCATTGGCAATAACAGACATTTAACTTCCAAAAAATAAGGAAGAGCTACATGGTTTGGTCCTATACACAGCTAGAATTTTCCAAGTGGGAGGCTAACTAATGCTCCGTTTGGTAGGAATGATGAAAAGTAGAAGTGATGGAAAATATGAGAGATATACTTTCTATCATTTAAGGAAGGAAAGTAAGAATGATACATTTTTTTTTTTTTTTGTGTTTGGTAGGATGGATGGAAAATAAAAATGATTAATTTTTTTTTTTTGTGCTTAGTAAGATAGAAAAAATATTTTTAAAATTTTAATTTTATTTTAAAAAATATGCACATGTTATTATGTATAATTCAAAAGATATGTAGATAAATAAGATACATTTCAATACAAATAAAATAATTAACTTTTCAGCTACTTTCCTTCCAATTTTGGAGGGATTGATTTTAGTGAGTTAGAAGGAAAACTCATCCATCCACTTTTCCATCATTCCTATTTTCTTTCCTTACCAAACATGATGTTTTATCTATCCCTCTAACTTTTCATCCTTTCAACTTTTCATCCTTCCATGTTTTCATCCATTTTTTCCTACTTTACATCCCTCATACTTTCCATCATTTTTACCAAACGGAGCATTAATACATGAGAAAACTAATATATTTTGAATATAAATAAAATGATCAAGAAACAAGAAAAATAGCAACGCAAATATACGAGGTTCATCCACTTGGTCTACATCTATTAACCAAATGCCTAAGAAAGCTAAATTTCTCATCATTCTCACTCGTTTTGTTTTGATTTACATCAATCAATCTATATGGGTAAGAATACACCACGAAGAAAAAAGTTCAACACAATTACTTATTCTTTGTTTGGTTGGCATTTCTAAGGTCCGTGACTTTGAGTCTATCTTTGTCCCAACTCAACTTCAACGGTTCCAACAAGTACATATATATATGGAGACTTAGAGCATCTCCAAGAGGCATTGTAAAGATGAATTTTTAGCTATTTTAGATAGTCTCTCCACAAAATTTGGCTCCAACAGACTATGTAGTCCACTGACTATTTCTCATAATCTATTCTTCCCTCGCTACTTCTAGCGAGTCATTCTTCCCACAAAGCTCATTTTTTCTGGCTTCTACATAGTTTGGTCCTATACAAAGCTAGAATTTTCCAAGTGGGAAGCTAACTAATGCTCCGTTTGGTCTATATAGTGTCCAAAACCTTATGTTGCATCCCATATTGACAATTTTAAAAATTATTAATAATTGAATTTTTCATAAAACTAGCAAGTGGACAATAAATAATTTAAAGCATAAGAAGTCGGAGTCTTTATGAATAAAAAAAGACTAATATTATAACTTCAATACCTTAGGTGTCAACATTTGTCAAGAGAAAGACAGAATTGGAATAAAATATAGTATTTGTGGAATATAAGACTTCATTCAAATAAATTACCAAAAATAGGACTTCATTAATATAAAATAAAAATGATAGGACTTGATGGATGTTTGAAGGAAAAAATAATACTTACAAGTAATTTTTTCTTCAAAATATTGCTTTAAACCTCAAATTGCCTTCATCTGCCCCTGCCCCTGCCCCTGCCCCTGCCCTTGCCCTTGCCCTTGCCCTTGCTCCCTGCCCCTGCCCCAGCAACCATCCAAACATGACCTTGGTGTGTATAGCAGATCTTGGGTGATTGGAGCCGACACGTGATGGCTCGCGCACAATCTGTGATGGTCCAATGGATTAAGGCATTAGGGATGATTTTTGATCCAGAAGAAGGCGAAAAAACTGAGATTTCAAACCAAGGGACTAGTCAACTTAGGTGTGATGTCACAGCATACGTGCCATTGGAGAAGGCTACAGCATTGAAAAAAATTGGTATTATACTGTCATTATAATTTGGTGGATCATTCATAATTTTTGAAATAATTTGGGATCGATCTTAAAATCCTAAAAAAATTAGGATGATTCTAATATTTTTAAGATCGATCTCAAGTATCACAAAAAATTATAACTTAGACATTAAAAAATAATAACTTGAGCCCTAAAAATTGTAATACTACCCAAAACGACGTAATTTTTTTTATTGTAAACAAATAAGAAAATTTATATATCACTTTACAAAACTTATAAAATTTGATTGTACGGTACTTTTTTTTTAATCACAAATTGCCCTTCGAAAGATTTTTCAAATCTTAATTTGCACCCTCAAAAATAAAAAATCTTAATTTGCACCCTCAAAGATATAAATTTGTATCAATGCGAACCTGAAACACCGTCTAAAATTAGTTGGGTAAGTTACACCTAGACCCTCTCAAGTTTGTCACTTAATCATTTAGACCCCTCACATTTAGAATATTATTCCTACACCTCCTGACGTTTGTGCGCGTGTAATACATAACTCTTTGTCGTTGATATATGTTAAAATAACCGTTAAAAAACATGATTTCATTCTAATAAAAAATTATAATTTTCATACTACACTTTATTTGTGGGCTCGCTATACTCTAAAGTTCAAGATCAAGCTTACCATTTGAATGCCCAATATAATGTAGGTATTTATATAATATTTTTTATATCCAATGCAATACATCACTTGAACAGAATTATTTGAATGTCCAATTGGGAGAACATTTTTAGTCATATTTAAATTTTTAGTGGATGTAGGTGTAATATTTCAAATGTGAGGAGTCTAGGTGATTAAGTGACAAGCATGAGAGGGTCTAAGTGTAATTTATCCATTTATACGGCAAACTAACGGCTGTTAGCTTCAGTGCGCATTGATACAAATTTATATCTTTATGGGTACAAATTGAGATTCGAACGATTTTTCAGGGTGAAATTTACAATTAACCCCTTTTTTTTTTATCCCAATTCTCCACGTTTCGTTTGATCTCGTCATGGCATACGTTGAACTAAAGAAATATTTGACGGTGTCGTCATGCCATACGATGTACAGAAAGGGATATGATTGATTATTCACCCCAATCAAACTATATATATCAATAGCCAGTTGGCCATGAAAATTCACTACATCATAACAATAATAAAACTATAACTCGCACAGATAACAGATTCTCGGACATATGGCTCAAACAATGAAAGATCAGACAACCAAGAGGTATATTTTTCCTTCTCTTTCATTTCTTTCTATCAAAAAAAGTCTTCAAACACAAGTTTAATGCTCTCTCTCTCTCTCTCTCTCTCTCTCTCTCTTCCTTTTTTGTGGGGTTTACAAGGTGATGAATCCTTATCTTTTAATTCTCATGGTTATGTTTATGATCTTCAGGGTGGCAGTCGTGACAGGGGCTAATAAGGGGATTGGATTAGAAATATGCAGACAATTAGCCTCCAATGGAATCACAGTGATATTAACAGCTAGAGATAAGAAGCGCGGCGTCAAAGCTATTGAGAAACTTAAAACTTTTGGGCTTTCAGATGTATTTTTCCACCAACTTGATGTCATGGACCCTGCTAGTGTTGCTTCCTTGGCAGACTTCGTCAAGACACAATTCGGAAAGCTCGACATACTGGTAAAATTAGAATTTAATTAAAAGTTACATATTTCCAATAGAGAGAGAGAGAATGAATTTAGGAGTTACTTAGGTCTAATGGAGAAATGGACTACACTTTGTATTCCATAGCTTTGAAATTGGCTATTTCATCAAGACTTCGAAAATGTATGTATGAGCAAGATAAGTAAATGAGTAACTCTTGGTGCAGATAAATAATGCAGGAATTTTTGGAACAATAATCGATGAGAAAGGTCGGGAAACTTTAAAATTTGGGCTTGATGCGGTAAGTCTTTTGATATAAATATTTCTCAATATATTCCAACATTTATCAGTTGTATTAAACTCATATGCTTATATTGATTGTCCTATGATTTAGATGTTTTCATACAAAATTGTGGATATAGGATGTAGGTGCCAAGGTTAAATTGCTTAAGGAAAGTACTAAGGAAGGCTACGAGGAGGCAGAAGCTTGTCTAAGAACAAACTATTATGGGGTTAAGCAAGTGATAAAAGGGCTTTTACCTCTTCTCCAGCAATCAAATTCAGCCAGAATTGTAAATGTCTCCTCCACAGTCGGGCAGCTGCAGGTACAAAACTTATTTTTCATAATGGGTGAATACCATTGAGCACATAAAATCCGAGTTTGACCAACACAAATGGTTAGTAGATGATTGCATACATGCAAATTGTGTTGCAACCATGAACTTAAAAGATGCAACGTCGGAATATATAATATTCCATAACTCAAAAAAAATTTGACCGTGGACAAACACATACCTTCACTATTAAATTTTATTCAGTCTTTTTTTTTTTTCTTTTTGAAAAATGGTTTATCTTAAAACAACTGTTTGATTGTATTTCAGTTTATGTCCCATGAAAGAACTAAGGAGGAGTTGGGAGATATTAATGGGCTTACAGAAGAAAAAGCAGACGAGGTGGTGAAGGGATTTTTGAAAGACGCAAAGGAGGGTTTGCTAGAAACTAAAGGTTGGCCAACAAATTTCTCTGCTTACACGGTCTCCAAAGCAGCTCTTAATGCCTACACGAGGATTTTGGCAAAGACATATCCCAATATTATCATAAATGCAGTGTGTCCTGGATATGTGAAAACAGAATTTAATTACAACACTGGGATATTGACTGTTGAAGAAGGTGCAAAAGGTCCTGTGAAATTGGCTCTCATGGCTAATGGTAGCCCTTCAGGGCTTTTTTTCAGTGGCACGGAAGTATCAACCTTTTAACAGATGAAATGTAATAGAATTTAGAATAAGGGTTTAAATATCTTTGTATTCATATGGCCATAGGAGAAATAAAGCTCAACGCTACTAGTTTTTATTTTTCGTATGCCTTAAAAGCTCTTTATGTTGTGTGTGTGTATGTGTGCGCGTGCGCGTGCGCATATAAAGTTATTCTTATATGTATACACTAGTCATTGCTCGTGTCTAAAAACATTATGTAAAAAAAACAAAAGAATTGCACTTAAAAGAAATGTATAACAAAAAAAAAATCACCGAACAATATAGACCCACCATTCAAAATAAATTTGGCAAACATATATATTGTAGGATTATTTGTGTAAAGGGCCATATTGAAATATGCAAAACCAAAGAGGCCAAACTAGTAATTTTGAGAATCATTTAAGTTTACTTCGAGGATTGTTATAGTTATTTATCTTCAATTCGACATCAAAACTTATTATGTTTTATAAATACGAAAATATGCAAAGGGCAATGTTTTTGGATCTTGTCAATAGATTGACAATAAGCTTCAAATTTGGATGCAATTCGTCGTCAATTCAACTATCATAATAAATTGAAAAAGAGAAAATAGAATTCTTATAGGGTTGGTATAATTGAAGACCTTTTAGGATGAAGCACTTAAAAATCTTAACTTTGCTAGTCATATATGCCATATTAGAATAACTATTTCATCTTTTTCATGCTGGATGTGATTTCACTATTGTAATTTTAAAATATAAAGGACGGTTGAATAAATAGAAATTGTAAAATAAAAAGTCAAATATAAGTCGTGTTCTTGAATTTATCCTTTTATTTTTAGTTATATATATCATTGTCTTGCACATTAGGTCATCTTGAACAGGGATGGAACCAAGATTTTGTTTCAGTGGGGCCAACCTAAAATTTTTAAATTTAAACTATAAGTGCAACATTGTTTTCATCAAAATGTATTTTCTTAATAAACTTTTTTTATGTATAGTTCCATAAAAAAAAATGACATTTAGATACGCAACTCATATATATGAGCGATATATAAAAAAAGACAACAAAAAAGACTTCACATAAAAAAGATCGTCTATTTCTTGACTAGGAGTCGATTGTTCCGGTGTTAATTTTCTTACAAGAAATCTATCCATAACTAATTAAAAAATAAATTTGTCTAATTAGATTCAAATTTAATAGTTTATCATTAAGTTCGTAACAAATGACATAATGTACTACACATAATCAAAATATAATCTATAAATCCACAATAATATAATCCATAAATCCACAATATTTGTGTGCATTTGTTGCTGAAATTTCAGATCTAATTCCCTTATATTTGGGTCTTGTTGTACTGAATTTTTAATTGAAATAGACAATTTTTTTGGAGTGGAATTTGTTGATTCAATGTAGCAGAGTTTTAGTCCTGTTCATGCTTGATTTTTTGTTGAAATTAAAGTGATACATTGAAACAAAAATCAGCTACTATTTTGTTTTTTTAGTGTTGTTTTTGTGGTTTTGATGAGATAATTGTTGTTATATACCCTAAACTCTAACAACCAAGTAAGCCTATTTGTTGATGAATATATCAAATCTTTCAAGAAATCAAAGGAAGGAAAGAAGTGAGGGTTGGTGAAGAAAGGCAGAGTCGCAAAGATTGAAATTCGAACAAAGAAAAAGTCTAAACAAGTAAAGGGGATGAAATGAGTGAACTGACAAAGTTATCTTTAATGGTTTGAAAATTACACTAACCCACCTATACTTTATGAAAATTTTAGTGGGGGCAAGATTCAAAAAAAATTTAAAATTTTTAAAAATTCACCTAGGTCCCAAATTTTTTTAAAATTTCAGTGGGGGCAGCTGCACCCATACTGAATCTGCCTCTGATCTTGAACGTAGACAATATAGTGACCTATTTGACCTCGTCACCCTAGTGATCCTCAGCGTTAGCCCAGTGTCTATGGAAAATATTAAGTACAATGTTGACATCATGTCATCATGTTAAAAAAAAAAAAATCACACCCTTATTAGCAAGTAGTGTCACTATCCAATAAGAAAACGATAAGTTAATAAGTGGATCCCATTAAAATCAATTACCACCTTTTTTATGTAATATGATATCTACCCTGTGTAAAATAGTATAGTTCATTTTGTTATGGGGTGGACTTAATAATAGTTTGAAATAAGAAATTTAATTGGGGCGAAGAAAGATTTTGAAGGGGTGGGAATAACCCCGCTCTATTAAAAAAAACGTAAAATAAGAAACAACACATAAGCAAAGCAAAAAAAAGAAACAAAATATACAAATTAGATCCAATCTCATGAAAAAACCACTAGTCAACATCTTGGCTACTCAGTTCGTAATCTAATGGATAGATCTGGTCTGATACAATAATATTACTTGTATTTAACTTAATATTTAATTGAGACCTAATGGGTCGATCTCTTACTAAATAGTAATTTGATTCGATATTAATAATACAATGACTAAAATACATAAAGTAGTCAAATTAAGTCCAATAACATCGTTCAGCCTGATATCAATTGATTATACTTAGACTAGGAAAAACATTGTAAGTTTTACTTAAAAAAATGGTAAATGAACTTCCAAAATGGTATATCTAAAAAATTATCAATTAAACACCCACCGATGGGAGTATATAGCGCCATTTTTGATAATTTTCCATTTAAACGATGTAACAATATACGTGACATTTGATCTTCAACATATAAACATCGTACACGTGACATTTGATTTTCACCATGTAAGCATCCTATCGTATTGTGTCGTGATGGCCTACGTTGAACTAAAGGCCAATTCAAATCTCAATAGATAAACAAAATGATTTTTCCTATTCGCGGTTGAGATCTCTTTAAATTTTATTTAAAAGTTAATATAACGGCTAATATTAACACTCCGAATTTAATAAGAAAAATAGGCCCCTAAGGGTGTGTTTGAAGTGACTTTTTAAAAGTACTTCTAGAAATTATTTCTCATAAGTACTTTAAAAAAAAAATAGTGTTTGAAACCACTCCACCACCTCCGCCACCACCGCCACTATCGCCATCACCACCACCGGTGTGTTTGAATTGACTTTTTAAAAGTATTTCTAGAAATTATTTCTCATAAGTATTTTTTTTTTAAAAAATAATGTTTGAAACCATTCCACCACTACCACTACCTCTACCACCACCACCACCACCGCCGCCGTCGTCGTCGTCGTCGCCACCACCACTGTTGCCGCCGTCACCGCCACCACCACCACCACCACCGCCACCACCATCACCATCTTCGTTGTCCTTGTCACCACCACCGTCGTTGCCGCCACCACCACCACCACCACCGTCACCACGGTCATTGCCACCCATCACAACCTTCACCGTCTCCTAGCACCACCACATTTCACCTCCACTACAATCGATACTTAAATTCATTTATCTCTCTTCTATGTTTGTAATTTGATTTTGGATATGAATACAAATATGTTTATTGTTCACCATTTTTTATTACTCTGTGCCTTCAGACACAAGCAATAACTAGTATAAAATAAAGTAACTTACAATTCAAATCTCAAAAGATAAACAAAATGATTTTTGTTTTTCGCGGTTCAGATCGCTTTAAATTTTACTTTAAAGTTAATCTAACGGCTAATATTAACACCCTAAATTTAATAGGAAAAATAGGTCCTTAATGATGTGTTTGAAGTCACTTTTTAAAAGTACTTATACAAATTATTTTTCATAAGTACCTTAAAAAAAATAGTGTTTGAAACCGTCCCACCACCACCACCACCGCCGTCGTCGCCGCCATTGTCATCGCCGCCACCACCACGGTCATTGCCACCCACCACAACCATCACCGTCTCCTACCACCACCACCTCTCACCTCCACTACAACCGATGCTTAAATTCATTTATCTCTCCTCTATATTTGTGATTTGATTTTAGATATGAATACAAATATGTTTATTGTTTATCATTTTTTATTACTCTGTGCCTTTCAGACACATGCAATAACTACTATATATATATATATATATATATAGGAACATCAGTCAACTGTGTGAATTCTCGATTTGTGAAGAAGGAGATTAGATGTAACATGGCACACTTGACACATGAGGAAACTGATATATTTTGAATATAAATAACATGATCGAGAAACAAGAAAAATAGCAATCACAAATATACGTGATTCATCTACTTGGTCTACATCTATTGACTAAATGCCTAAGAAAGCTAAATTTCTCATCATTCTCACTCGTTTTGTTTTAATTTACATCAATCAATCTATATGGGTAAGAATACACCACGTTTGAAGAAAAAAGTTCAACACAATTACTTATTCTTTGTTTGGTTGGCATTTCTAATTAAGGTCCGTGACTTTTGAGTCTATCTTTGTCCCAACTCAACTTCAACAGTTCCAACAAGTATATGGAGGCTTCATGAAATCCAAAGGTAAAAATACTACTTTACCCCCAAACATGAAAATGGATTGTGGACAATAATTCAGTCCATTCCATGCTAACAAAGGATGATATTTGTAGTTTATTTAATATCAATCCATGAGTTTCATATAATCCTTAGGTCATATACCAATCATGGGATGAGATGGGGAAAAACATGTGAATCCCATGTACTAATCCATTGTAGTGGGATTTGAAGGGCTTCAAAAATGTAATCTAATCCTCCCCTATCAAGGATCAGCTCAATAGCAAGGCTGGTAAAGCTTGAACTTTAGGTTCCACTCATGAAAAATGTCCTAAACTTTTAAGTATTTAATTAATCATATTAAAATTTAAATCCATGAACGGTTTTCATTGTTCGACTAAAAATATACGATTAATCTAAAGTTCTGTATATTCGACAAAAAGGCCGTATAAAAATATACGATTAATTAAACCAAAATTTAAATCTAATAATTTGAGCCCTAAAAAAATCTAAAGTTCAAAACAAAAAATCAAGTTAAAGGTCAACTCATTTACTGACACATATTTTCAACCTCTCTCTCTCTCTCTCTCCCTCTTTTTGGTTTTTTATTTAATTTACAAAAATTCTAATGATTAAATAATGATAATTTAAAACAATATTGCCTTGATCAATGTTTCTTAAAACATGAAAATTTATATGATATTGATGGTTTAGATTTATTTTTCAAAACTAAAAATTTTACAAATGAAAGAAAAATACTCTAATTGATATACTAATTATATAAAAAGGTTAGATTTTTTTTTTAAATGCATGTATTGCTTACCAAGTATTAATTAATAATTCCTTTAACGGTTGCTTCTGTGAATTTTTTTTTAAAATTAAAATTGATAAAATATTAGTTAAGCTTGACTATGTCACAAGAAAAATTAACTGAATTAGAGATACTATCAATGAAAAAAAAATATGGTAGCAAAAATTGAATATAAAAATTTAAATAGTACTTTTGTAACTCAAAAAGAAAGAAAAATTAATTCAAAATTAAAATTTTAATCCTAAAAATAAAAAAATTAGTAATAAGTATTATTTTTCCCTACAAATATCCATTAAGTCTTATAATTTTTGTTTTATGCCAATGCAGTCCTTATGTTATTGTATTTCAATTTTACTCTTAACTTTTAGTTACCAAACATTTTCATTCTTTTTTAATGCTTTTCAATATATCACAACTCTGACGGCGCACTCTCGGTGTGACTTTTTATTTCTATTTGTTCTCTTTGCTCAACAATGGTGATGTGTTTTTTTTTTTTGTGGAGATTATGGATTAGAACTAAAAAATACACCATTGTTGTATATTTACTGTTATTTAACTCAAATTTTTGTTTTATTTCAAAGTGGATCAATTGTCATCACTTTTTGATATGAGTTAATTAATTTATTTATTTTTAAAAATAATGTTCATTTTTATTGAAGTTACTTTTACAGACACATGGATGTTTAATATTTGTTTAATTAATAATATTCACTTCAATCGCGATTCTAAAAGCACTATAATTTTCGTCACGAAACTCTTCTCCATTGAGATTATATAGTGTCCAAATCCTTATGTTGCATACCATAATGACATTTAATATCAATATCAAGTATCACAAAAAATTATAACTTAGACATTAAAAAATAATAATTTGAGCCCTAAAAATTGTAATACTACCCAAAACGTTGTAACTTTTTTTTTTTATTGTAAAAAAATAAGAAATTTTATATATCAACTTACAAAACTTATAAAATTTGATTGTAGGGTACCTTTTCTTTTTTGGGGTTAATAGCAAATTGCACTTCGAAATATTTTTTGAATTTTAATTTGCACCATCAAAAATTAAAAATCTTAATTTGCACCCTCAAAATATAAATTTGTATCAATGCGAACTTAAAGCTAACACCGTCTAAACTAGTTGGGTTAGTTACACGTAGACCCCCTCAAGTTTGTCACTTAATCATTTGGACCTCTCACATTTAGAACATTATTCTTACACCTCCTGACGTTTGTGCACGTGTAACACATAATCCTTTATCGTTGATATCTGTTAATATAGCCGTTAAAAAATATGATTTTATCCTAATAAAAAATTATAATTTTTATAATACCCTTTATTTTGTGGGTCTACTATGTTTTAAAGTTCAAAATCAAACTTATCATTTGAATGTCCAATATAATGCAGATATTTATATAATGTTCTTTATATCCAATTCAATACATCACTTGAACAGAATTATTTGGATGTCCAATTGAGAGAACATTTTTTAGTCATATTTGAATTCTCAGGGGATGTAGGTATAATATTTTAAATGTAAGGGATTTAGGTGATTAAGTGACAAAAGAATCCTTTATTTTTTTCCAGTTCTCGACGTGACATTTGATCTCGTCATGGCATACGTTGAACTGAAGAAACATTTGACGGTGTCGTCATGGCATACGATGTACAGAAAGGGATACGATTGATTATTCACTCCAATCAAACCATATATGAGGTTTTGACCCAACCCATGTAATTTTGAAAAGTTATGCACAAAAGGGGGTCGGTTTGAAAGTATTTCCCAAACCCATGCAGTTTTAAAAACGTCAGATGGATTGACGTTTTTAAACAAAAGACGTCAGTCCATCTGACGTTTTTAAGCAAAATTGATCTTAAAAACGTCAGATGGACTGACGTTTTTAACAAGCTTTTTGTTAAAAACGTCAGTCCATCTGACGTTCTCTGTACAAGGCCTGTTAAGAAACGTCAGATGGACTGACGTTTCTATAGCTACTGCTTTTCCTTTTCCCAGCCACCAATTTCAATTACTGCTTTTCCTTTTCCCAGCCAACAAATTCAATGCCTTATGAGATAGTTCAACATACATTACTGCACCACCTAAATTATATTAGTTAATGCCTGAATATATTTATAAATTAATATTAGTTTAGGTAATTATAATAACTGCGCCCTAAATTTTCTATCGAGTTTTTATTTTGTCCCATAAATTTTTATTGTTTTAATTTAATCCATCAATTTTATTTCAATTAAATCATTTCATTAATTTTCATTGTTCGACTACAATAATATTTTCGTTTTCATTTTACAAGATTAATTTTCAATTTTCGACTTACTTTTAAAAATTTTAGACTTACAATATTATTATAAAATTTATAAATAATTAATATAAATTAATATTAGTTTAGGTAATTATAATAACTGGCCCCTAAATTTTCTCTCGAGTTTTTATTTAGTCCCATAAATTTTTATTGTTTTAATTTAATCCATCAATTTTATTTCAATTAAATCATTTCATTAATTTTCATTGTTCGACTACAATAATATTTTCGTTTTCAATTTACAAGATTAATTTTCAATTTTCGACATACTTTTAAAAAATTTCGACTTACAATAATATTATAAAATTTATAAATAATTAATATAAAGTAATATTAGTTTAGGTAATTATAATAACTGCCCCCTAAATTTTATCTCGAGTTTTTATTTAGTCCCATAAATTTTTATTGTTTTAATTTAATCCATCAATTTTATTTCAATTAAATCATTTCATTAATTTTCATTGTTCGACTACAATAATATTTTCGTTTTCAATTTACAAGATTAATTTTCAATTTTCGACATACTTTTAAAAAATTTCGACTTACAATAATATTATAAAATTTATAAATAATTAATATAAAGTAATATTAGTTTAGGTAATTATAATAACTGCCCCCTAAATTTTCTCTCGAGTTTTTATTTAGTCCCACAAATTTTTATTGTTTTAGTTTAATCCATCAATTTTATTTCAATTAAATCATTTCATTAATTTTCATTGTTCAACTACAATAATATTTTCGTTTTCAATTTACAGGAAAACGAAAATATTATTGTAGTCGAACAATGAAAATTAATGAAATGATTTAATTGAAATAAAATTGATGGATTAAACTAAAACAATAAAAATTTGTGGGACTAAATAAAAACTCGATAGAAAATTTAGGGCGCAGTTATTATAATTACCTAAACTAATATTAATTTATAAATATATTCAGGCATTAAATAATATAATTTAGGTGGTGCAGTGATGTATGTTGAACTATCTCATAAGACATTGAATTTGTTGGCTGGGAAAAGGAAAAGCAGTAATTGAAATTGGTGGCTGGGAAAAGGAAAAGCAGTAGCTATAGAAACGTCAGTCCATCTGACGTTTCTTAACAGGCCTTGTACAGAAAACGTCAGATGGACTGACGTTTTTAACAAAAGGCTTGTTAAAAACGTCAGTCCATCTGACGTTTTTAAGATCAATTTTGCTTAAAAACGTCAGATGGATTGACGTCTTTTGTTTAAAAACGTCAGTCCATCTGACGTTTTTAAAACTGCATGGGTTTGGGAAATACTTTCAAACCGACCCCCTTTTGTGCATAACTTTTCAAAATTACATGAGTTGGGTCAAAACCTCAACCATATATATCAATAGCCAGTTGGCCATGAAACTTCACTACATCATCACAAGTCTAAAACTATACCTCGTACAGATAACAGATTGTCGGCATATCATGGCACAAACAATGAAAGATCAGACAACCAAGAGGTATATTTTTCCTTCTCTTTGATTTCTTTCTATCAAAAAAAGTCTTCAAATACAAGTTTAATGCTCTCTCTCTCTCCCTTCCTTTTTTGTGGGGTTTTACAAGATGATGAATCCTTATGGTTATCTGCTTTTAATTCTCGTGGTTATGTATATGATCTTCAGGGTGGCGGTCGTGACGGGGGCTAATAAGGGGATTGGATTAGAAATATACAGACAATTAGTCTCTAATGGAATCACAGTGATATTAACAGCTAGAGATAAGAAGCGCGGCGTTGAAGCTGTTGAGAAACTTAAAACCTCTGGGCTTTCAGATGTATTTTTCCACCAACTTGATGTGATGGACCCTGCTAGTGTTGCTTCCTTGGCAGACTTTATCAAGACACAATTTGGGAAGCTTGACATACTGGTAAAATTAGAATTTAATTAAAAGTTACATATTTACAATAGAGAGAGATAGAGAGAGAATGAATTTAGGAGTTACTTATTCGTGGTTAACATTCAACATCGTCTGATGGAGAAGGGACTACACTTTTATTCTTCCATAGCTTTGAAATTGGCTATTTCATCAAGATTTCGAAAATGTATGTATGAACAAGATAAGTAAATGAGTAACTCGTGGTGCAGATAAATAATGCAGGAATTACTGGAGCAATAATCGATGAGAAAGGTCAGGAAACTTTAAAATTTGGGCTTGATGCGGTAAGTCTTTTGATATAAATTTTTCTCAATATATTCCAACATTTATCAGTTGTATTAAACTCATATGCTTATATTGACTGTCCTATGATTTAGATGTTTTCATACAAAATTGTGGATATAGGTTTTAGGTGCCAAGGCTAAATTGCTTAAGGAAAGTACTAAGGAAGGCTACGAGGAGGCAGAAGCTTGTCTAAGAACAAACTATTATGGTGTTAAGCAAGTGATAAAAGGGCTTTTACCTCTTCTCCAGCAATCAAATTCAGCCAGAATTGTAAATGTCTCCTCCTCATTGGGGCAGCTGCAGGTACAAAACTTATTTTTCATAATGGGTGAATACCATTGGGTGCATAAAATCCGAGTTTCACCAACACAAATGGTTAGTAGATGATTGCATGCGTGCAAATTTTGTGTTGCACCCATGAATTTAAAAGATGCAATGTTAGAGTAATTCTTCATAACCAAGAAAAAAAATGATTGTGAACAAACACATACCTTCACTATTAAATTTTGTTCCGAGTCATTTTTTTTTTGAAAAATGATTTATCTTAAAACAACTGTTTGATTGTGTTTTTAGTTTATGTCCCATGAAAGAGCTAAGGAGGAGTTAGGAAATATTGATGGGCTTACAGAAGAGAAAGTGGACGAGTTGGTGAAGGAATTTTTGAAAGACGCCAAGGAGGGTTTGCTGGAAATTAAAAGTTGGCCTATAAATTACTCTGCTTACATGGTCTCCAAAGCAGCTCTTAATGGCTTCACAAGGATTTTGGCGAAGACATATCCCAATATTGCCATAAATGCAGTGTGCCCTGGATTTGTAAAAACAGAACTAAATTATAACAGTGGGATATTGACTGTTGAAGAAGGTGCAAAAGGTCCTGTGAAGTTAGCTCTCATGCCTAATGGTGGCCCTTCAGGCCTTTTTTTCAGTGGCACGGAAGTTTCAACCTTTTAATAGATGAAATGTGGTAGAATTTAGAATGATGGTTTAAATATCTATGTATATCCATATGGCCCTAGAGGAGAAATAAAGCTCAACGCTACTAGTTTTTATACTTTGTATGCCTTAAAAGCTCAGTCATTATCATAGTGTGTGTGTGCGCGCATATAAAGTTGTTTCTATCTATAATATAAAACAGGACGGCTTCAACAAGTTGATCCTACGGTCTCAAATTCATTAATCCAATGGTCAAGAAATTATAATTTTTTTCCTTAATATTCCCCCCCCAAAAGTCAACGATTACGGCTGATCTTAAACATATCTTGCGGTCTCAAATTCATTCTTCCAACGGTCAAGAAATTAACATTTTTTTTCCTTAATATTTTCTCTCCCAACCAATCAACGATTATGATTGATCTTAGAACACGGGATTTTTTCTAACATCTATAATCTATAATATAAAATAGGACGGCTTCAACAAGCCGATCCCACGGTCTCAAATTTATTCATCCAATGGTAAAGAAATTATAATTTTTTTCCTTAATATTTCCCCCCTCCCAAAAGTCAACGATTACGACTGATCTTAAACATATCTTGCGGTCTCAAATTCATTCATCCAACGGTCAAGAAATTAACATTTTTTTTCCTTAATATTTTCTCTCAACCAATCAACGATTATGATTGATCTTAGAACACGAGATTTTTTCTAACATCTATAATATAAAACATGGCGGCTTCAACAAGTCGATCCTATGGTCTCAAATTCATTCATCCAATGGTCAATAAATTATAATTTTTTTCCTTAATATTTCCCCCCCCCCAAAAGTCAACGATTACGACTGATCTTAAACATATCTTAGGGTCTTAAATTCATTCATCCAACGGTCAAGAAATTAACATTTTTTTTCCTTAATATTTTCTCTCTCAACCAATCAACGATTATGACTGATCTTGGAATACAGGATTTTCTCTGACATAATAATTAAATCGGTCAAATTTGCCATTAATATCATCTGTGTAGTGTAACATTTTGAATTTGTATAAGACACAATGATAATATTTTGATTAAAAAAAGCTCATCAATTTAAGATAAAAAAAAACAATGGCACTGCTTAACACATTTATATTGAATATAATTAATTTTAATTTTATTTATTTAATTAATTATCTGAAACTAACATGTCTTACACATATCTTGAATCAAAAGTTCAAGACTAATTTTTTTATCTCTTAAGAAAACTCAACGCTAATATATTCTTATAAATTAATAATTTTGTAATAGCTTGTACTAATTAAAAAAATAATATTTTATAAATGATATTTGTAGATAATTTTTTGATAGAAAATATTTTGGCGATATGCTTTTTGATAAATTAAATTTTTAGTTTGTATTAGATTTAACACGATTTTGATTACATGTATATAAATTAATATTTTTTTAAGTCAATTATCTATAATATAAAACAGGATGAATTCAACAAGCCGATCCTACGGTCTCAAATTAATTCATCCAATGGTCAAGAAATTATAATTTTTTTCCTTAATATTTTCCTCCCCCAAAAGTCAACGATC
The DNA here is from genome assembly GCA_951799425.1 of Ilex aquifolium. Lineage (NCBI taxonomy): Eukaryota > Viridiplantae > Streptophyta > Magnoliopsida > Aquifoliales > Aquifoliaceae > Ilex > Ilex aquifolium. The sequence continues at coordinate 4,614,869 of OX637392.1, forward strand.
ACGGCTGATCTTAAACATATCTTGCGGTCTCAAATTCATTCATCCAACGGTCAAGAAATTAACATTTTTTTTCCTTAATATTTTCTCTCCCAACCAATCAACGATTATGATTGATCTTAAAACACGGGATTTTTTCTAACATCTATAATATAAAAACAGGACGGCTTCAGCAAGTTGATCCTACGGTCTCAAATTCATTCATCCAATGGTCAAGAAATTATAATTTTTTTCCTTAATATTTCCCCCCCCTCAAAAGTCAACGATTACGGCTGATCTTAAACATATCTTGCGGTGTCAAATTCATTCATCCAACGGTCAAGAAATTAACATTTTTTTTCCTTAATATTTTCTCTCCCAACCAATCAACGATTATGATTGATTTTAGAACACAAGATTTTTTCTAACATCTATAATATAAAACAGGGCGGCTTCAACAAGTCGATCCTACGGTCTTAAATTCATTCATCAAACGATTAAGAAATTATAATTTTTTTCCTTACTATTCCCCCCCCACCAAAAAGTCAACGATTACGGCTGATCTTGGAACACATCCTACGGTCTCAAATTTATTCATCAAACGGTCAAGAAATTATAATTTTTTTCCTTAATATTTTCCCTCCCAATAGGTCAACAACTCCTGCTGATCTTGGAATACATAATTTTCTCTGACATAATAATTAGTCATTGTTTAATATTATTTGTGTAGTATAACATTTTGAATTTTTATAAGACACAATGGTAACATTTCTATTGAATATAATTAATTTTATTTTTATTTATTTAATTAATTATCTCAAACTAACATGTATTACACACTTTGAATCAAAAGTTCAAGACTAATTTTTTTATCTCTTAAGAAAATCTAACGCTAATATATTCTTATAAATTAATAATTTTGTAATAACTTGTATTAATTAAAAAATAATATTTTGTAAATGATATTTGTAGATCTTTTCACTCTTCACTCTTCACTCTTCTCACTCTTCACTCTCTCTCTTTGGCAGTGGCGGGGGGAGGAGGGAGAGGAGGGGTCTGGGGCCACCCTAAAAAAAGTATTTTTTTAGTTATATATGTTTTATATATTTTTTTGGATTAATTGAGCTCACTGTAATGATTTATGAAAAACAAACGAGCATTGTTATTGGGATATAATTTGAGAACTTAATGATTGTGGTCATTAGATTGTCGATGAGTCTCAACATTAAATTATCACTGAGTCCCAACACTATCAATCCAATGATCATAATACATTAAATCCCAAAATTATGTCCCAATAGTATTGGTGAAAACAAAACTAATTGGGTCAAACAAGTTGGGTACTAGAACAAAAAAATAAAAACAAAAAGTCCATACCAAATCTCTTAAAATTAGCAAACTAAAATTGAATCCTTAGAATATTAGTATGATTTGTTGAAGTCTCATTTGGTTAAAAAATTATGGAATATATAGCAAAAAATGAGTAAAATGTGGAATTTGTAAGAAGATTAAAAATTATAGATTATTGCTTCTATTTGTGTCAAATAAATTATATAATTGATTCTTAATGTATAGATGTTATCTTATTAATTTTTTTTAAACAGACCACTTTTATGTTTAATGAATTTTTAAGTATCAAATTCGATATAAAAAAATTTAAATATATCACATTATTTTTATCTATTATACTTAAAGTGTGTCCACCCTAGATCATATTTTTGGCTCTGCCACTGCTATCAGGGATCTTCACTCCTTACTTCTCCAAATTAATCGATTGGTTTACATTACACTGTAAATGTTTTGTCATTTTTCAAAATAAAAAACACGTTGCATCGTGCCTTCAGGCACGGGTTATCTCTAGTATGAATACATATGAGAATAAAGTCTTCACAAAGTAAGGAGTACCATTGGACCAAAGACCCATTGGTCATACATATGAGAATAAGAGCCATGATGCCAGCATATATCTTCCATATTTGGATAGTCAACATCTTCAATTTTTAATCCTTTATCTTGCTCTTACGGAGAGAGAAAGTAGCCATTAATCCAGTGTTCAACTTTGGTTTTGTTGGTGTGTGTGTGTTGTTTATAAGCCTTCACTGGACTTCTCCTTATTAAGGAGTTGTTTCAGTGTTGTGCTCTTATCAAAAAAAAGCAAACCCCTTGAGTGAGGGTGTCCCACATCGGGACTTGAGTGGTGTGTGTGTGTTGTTTATAAGCCTTCACTGGACTTCTCCTTATTAAGGAGTTGTTTCAGTGTTGTGCTCTTATCAAAAAAAAAAAAAACTTTGGTTTTGTTTAAAAAAATTCTACCATCCAATAATGATTTCTAGAAGTAACTAAAAGAGTGTGTTTAGTTATTAATAATGGATATAAGTGGGGTGAACATAGTTACTATAATAATAGTTTGAAATAATAATATTCCAATAATATTATTTGTATTTAACTTAAAATTTTAATTTGAGACCTAATGAGTCAATCTCTTACTAAAATAGTAATGTAATTCGATATTAATAATACAATGACTAAAATACATAAAGTACTCAAATTAAGTCCAATAACATCGCTCACCCTGATATCAATTGATTATACTTTGACTAGGAAAAAAATTGTAGGTTTTACTTAAACAATTGGTAAATGAACTTCCAAAATGGTATATCTATTAAATTATCAATTAAACACCCACCGATAGGAGTATGTAGCGCCATTTTTAATAATTTTCCACTTAAACGATGTAACAATATACGTGACATTTGATCTTCAACATATAAACATCGTACACGTGATTAGTAGATGATTACATCTATTCGAATTTTGTGTTATAGCCACGAGTCTAAAAGATGCAACGTTTGAGAGATTCTCCATCACCAAAAAACCTTAACTGTTAAAGTTTGTTATAGTTTATTCCTATTTTTTTTTTTTTCAAATGATTTATCTTGAAAACAATTGTTTGAATGTATTTCAATTTATGTCTCATGAAAGAACTAAAGAGGAGCTAGGAGATGTTAATGGGCTTACAAAAGAGAAAGTGGATAAGGTGGTGAAGGTATATTTTAAAGACACAAAAGGAGGGTTTGTTGGAAACTAAATGGTGGCCTATGAATTTGCCTGCTTACATGGTCTCTAAAGTGGCTCTTAATGCCTACACAAGTGTTTTGGCAAAGGCATATCCCAATATTACCATAAATGCAGTATATCCCGGATATGTGAAAATATAACTAAATAATAACACTGGAATACTGACCGTTGAAGAAGGTACAAAAAGTCCGGTGATGGTGGCTCTTATGTCACATGGTGGACTTTCAGGCCTGTTTTTCAGTCGCATGGCAGTATCAACCTTTTAACATACGAAATGTGGTAAAATTTGGAATGAGGGATTAATATCTATGTAACTATATGGCCCTAGAGGATAAAAAAAGCTCAACTGCTACTTGTTTTTTTATTTTTCATGTGCCTTAAAAGCTCCTTATGTATGAATATATACGTGTTTGTGTGTATGTGTGCATATAAAGTTGTTCCTATATGTATACATGTGAGAGTAAAACTCATGATGTCAGCATATATCTTCCATATTTGCATAGTCAACATCTTCAATTTTTTATCCTTGATCTATGTATATTTTGTATATTTTTTTGGATATATTCAATTTGGCCCACCCTAATGAGGTTCATTCTTTGGCCAATCAGGGAGAGGATAACAAATTTGTTGGGTACTTGAAATAAAAAAAGAATGTGGGTCATACCAAATCTCTTGGAATCAACCAAAAAAAAGAAGAGAAAGTTGAGTAAAAGCACCCTTGGTCCACTCCATTGTTATTTTCAATAACATTAATTAATAATGAAGTTGTCATGAACAATTTTAAAATATGAAGATTCATCGAGATCAATTACTTTTTTTTTTTTGCTTGGCATCGAGGTCAATTGTAAATGGTTATAATTAGCCTCATTTTTTTGTAAAGAGTTATAATTAACTTATTTTTAGTTATTTTTTGTTATATAGACTATTTATACTGACTTTTGGTCTTTTATGGTTAATGAATCTTTAAGTATTAAATATGATATAAAAAATATAAATGTATCACATTATTTTTATCTATTAGAGAATAAAGTAAAACTTGTGATTAAGTTTGTCCACGCTAGAATATATTTCTAATTCCGCCACTGATAAGGGGCGATATTGAAAAGATACCAAACTAAAGATGGTCAACTATTAATTTTCTGTAATTAACACAAAACCTAAGGATCCAAAGGAAAATTATAAAAAAAACTGAGGAAGAGGAGGGGGGCATAGCTTGGTCAGCTTAACATAAGAGAAAATAGACCAGATAAAGCAGTTGTTTATAAGGGGATTTCAAAGAAAAAAAGTTGCAGGCTAATGGTTGGGTTACAGCCTCTGCCTCTAAGGTTTCTAAAGCTACGGCTAGTGCTTATACATTTTGAATATAAAACAAAATGATCAAGAAACAGAAAGAATAACAAACACAAAAAATAAGTTTGCACCATCAACATAATTATAACCTAGGGATTCTTAGGGTAAAAATGTCTTTTATCAAAACATACATCAACCGGTCTATTTAAACCACCAAATAGGTGGGTTTATTTAAGAAGATGTATGTGGTTATCAATGCACTATTCATCTGGGCCTAGATTAATACCGGACCCAAAGTGTTTATCTAAACACGGGAGAAAATGAGATAAGGTGAGTCTAAACATATTTTTTTCAATCCTCTTTTCTTAATACCTAAAGCAAACATACCCTCAATTTATTGAAAGTGTTGTAATATAATCATTCTGTTAAAAACTGTTACTCATTCCATCAATGTCAATGGGGATGGAATGGAAGGATCATATTGCAATACTTTTAATACATTAAAGATACAATGTAAAAATTTTAATTTTTGATGGTATGAAATAATAATTCTTAAATTTTTAGGGGTACAAAGTGCGATTCCCTCATCGGAAAAAGTTAAGGTAGCACACTAGCATTAAATAAAGACCACAAAACCAACTAAGGGGAGAAGGGACAAAAAGTCACCTGATCAAGCAATAAGGTTGAACAGCCCTAAAGACAAGCAGCATTTGTTTGATTTTATTTTTAATGCTGGCTTAGCTCATAGGAAATTAAATACTAGAATCAAGAACATGAAGACAGCTTTGAAGGGAGAATCAAGAATGATTAAAATAACTAATCCCAAAGATCACCCATCTACAAATCAGTAGTTGTTGATTGTATTATAGTATTCAATTATTATTTTTAGTAGCACATGATAAACAACAGCCGGATCAAACTATTGCTAATCTAGTCCAAATTACAATTGAGTAAAGTTTACTAGTAGGTCAAGACCCGCCCTCAAATTGGAAAAGGGGAGTACTTGGAAGTTGATTGCTTCTTAGTTACTAAAGAAACGCCATTGTTAGCTTCACTGTTCTTGTTTTTCATCAGATATGGAAGAAACCACCAACTTTTCATCAGGAAAAAGGTAACTTCATCACATGATTTTTCAGATTGTGCAATATGTAGATCAAGTTGATTCTTCATGAAAATTGTATTTTTGGTTTGCAATTTTTGATGTTATTTCAGGTGTGCTGTAGTGACCGGGGCAAACAAAGGAATCGGACTAGAGATATGTCGCCAGTTAGCAACCAATGGAATTAAAGTCATATCAACTGCTAGGGATGAGAAGAGGGGTGTTGAAGCTGTTGGAAAACTCAAAGCTTCTGGGCTCTTAGATGTTGTTTTTCATCAACTTGATGTAAAAGACCCTGATAGCATTGCTTCTTTGGCAAAATTTGTAGAAACCAATTTCGGAAAACTCGATATTCTGGTGAGAACACAAATTCACTGATGAAATTGTGTGCCTGCTGATGTTCAACTTTTCCCCTCTTTCCTTGCACATGTTCCTCGTATAATACAATTAAACCACCATTTACTCTAAAAGCTTAAGCTATTACAACGATGTAATTTAAAGCCTTTCACTGAAGGTCGAGGAGAGAATTGGATTAGTCTGTGTATATTTGAATGATTCTGAAAATAAGAATGAAATGAACTTCAGATACACAAAAGAGGGTACAACTAATAATTGCTGATCAGTGTGCTGTTGATAATAAACTCTATGCAGGTCAATAATGCAGCGGTAAATGGAGTTACAATCGACAGTGAAGCATTAAGAGCCTTTAAACTCGGAGGGGGATCAGTAAGTATTTGTAGATTCACCTGTACCCTTTTATCAAAAAAAGGTGGACTTGTATCCAGAAAATTTTCGAAACAGCTTCCCACTCATTAGTCTTTTTCAATTCGATCCAATACAATTCAATCTGATTAGTCATACATTTGGAAGTTCTTTAATCCTTGCTTATCAAAAGTTCAACCCAAATTTCATCTTGACAATTAAATGTTTGATTATTTGGTATTTCGTTCCAGCTTCGACTGAGAGCAAAAATCAAAAGGCAAGAAAGAAATCATCAGTAATCCCTTTAGGCCAACCTTCTTGTGATTGAACTAGATTAAACCAGCATAAGAATATAGGTTCTTAGCTCCTGATTTATTTAACAATTTACCCCCAACAAGACAATCTCATAGTTTGGCCATCCAAATCAAGTAATTTCTAATTTATGCAGGCAAATGATGAGAATGCTCACTTGGTGAATAGATTTATGCAGCAGAGTTACGAAAAGGCAGAAGCATGCATTAGAACAAATTATTATGGAACCAAAAGTATGACTGCAGCTCTTCTTCCGCTCCTTCAGCTCTCTAACTCAGCAAGAATAGTAAATGTCTCGTCTATTTACGGACAGCTACAGGTAATAAACACAAAATATTCATGCTTTATTAGCATTAACACGATGCGATTATGTCTTCCCTCTTTCTGTTTCAGTTTATTTACAATGATATGGTCAAAGCAGAGCTGGAAAATCTTGACAGCTTGACAGAAGAGAAAATAGATCAGCTTTTGCAGATGTTTTTGAAGGATTTCGAGGAGGATAAGTTGCAAGCTAATGGTTGGCCTCTTACAGTATCTGCGTATAAAGTTTCAAAAGCTGTCATCAACGCCTATACGAGGCTGGTAGCAAAGAAATTCCCTAATATTCTTGTCAATTGTGTGCATCCCGGATTTGTGAAAACAGACATTTCAAGCAACTACGGAAACTTGAGTCCTGAAGAAGGTGCTAGAGCTCCTGTAATGCTGGCTTTGTTGCCTGATGATGGCCCTTCTGGCCTCTACTTCTACGAGATGCATGTGTCCGCTTTTTGACAGTCATAAATATCTGAGTTTCAGAACATGCGTATTGCTACATCGAACTTCTCTGTTGTCTTTTGCAAAAGATTGCACAATCCGAAGGCATTTGGAATCATCATATAGTACTTGCCTTTCTTTCAAATTCAAAGTTTCAACTGATCTTTATTTCTAACAAGCAATGAAGTATAGATGTCATGAAAGAAGATTGTATTCAGTACTCAATGCCCAGAACTACAGAAATTGTAAGGTTTGTTTCAGCAATCCCTATGCCTATCTTGTTTATTTAGCATATAAATAGTGGCACATCAATCTATAGGGGGACACAAGAAATCCCCGAAAAATATCAAAATCAAGTCCAAAACCAACAAAACGCGGAGTTCCTATTAAGTAGGTGGAATGAAGCCATCCTTGAATCAGAGAGCAGCAAGGGAAACATCAGATGATCATGATGCTGCTATACTGTGTCTGGTTCAGATATGGGTTCTTCTTCTGGTTCTGTTTGTGGCAGTTGTGCCACGTTTTTCTTAATCGAAGCAGTCTTGGTGAGATGACTGTAGCTACCCTTCTCCTTGAACAACTGAGAAAAGTGGGGCTTGCAATACAGATTTCCATCCAGAGCAGCATAGGATGAGGTTGTAAGAAAGCAGCCCCCGTGCACGCATCTGAAGCATGACTTATGGTAAAATTCTCCCTCCATGGTCACCTGTAACAATTTTTTATCAGAATCATTAGCACTAAGGCTCAGACACGACCCAGACTCCTACAATCTATCTACCCTTAAAAAAAAGCTGCTGCTCTTGAACAAATCCTGAAAAGATTGGATCGCCTCCTCCTCTATCCCCATTTTGGAAGCCTGCCCGTTTGAGTCTCACTTAGTCTATGGCACACATATTTCTCTATGGATTATAAATACAGAACTATTAGACTTGCAACAAAATGCAATGCAGATAGGGGAAGTAAGATAGCTTACCTTCTCCAATGGATAGACCGTCTTTTTACAGACTGCACATTTGTCTTGGGTGCCAGAGAAGAATGAGGAGAGTTTGCTAGGGGTCCTGGCCTGCAAGTCACAGAAATACACATGCAGAATGATTGAAAACTATCTCACATACTCAATGTAATGCAACAAAGAAGAAATATCAAGAAAATGAGGCACAAACAAACGGATCGAATTTGTGTACCAGCTCATTCTGCTTCCCAGCTGTTCATCCACAAAACAATCCATTAGGCCAAACATACAGAAAGTGAGCAGATTTTTTATGCCATAAGTGATGTGAAAAACTCACATGGTTGGAATTTCTTATTTAAATTTCCGGCGGTCTCCTTAAAGAGTTGCTCAAAGTGAGGCTTGCAGTATAAAACTCCTTCCATGGAGGAGTAGTTACTCATCTGTACAAGCATTAGTGCTGCCATGAATGAATAACAAATTTCACATGATCTAATAAAACCTATAACTGCGCAATCCCTTCATCTACATCAAAATTCAAAACCCCAGAATTGCAATTCATACAGTTTGGGAAGATAAAACCAATATGAAACTCCCCTGCTTCTCTTATTAAACTTAAAGTTGGCAATCCTGATTGCAAAACATCAAGGCTTTTTTCTATCAAATTGATGAAATACAAAGGCAAACAGCTTGATCGATTTCGAGACATAATTTTTTTCTATGTATATATGCTGTTGAATTCACAAACCATACAGAATTTACAACCCATAAAAACTTAAAGAGATGATAATGCATACCCCAAGTCGTCCATTGCAGTGACTGCATTTGAAGCAGGTCTTATGATAAGGAATTCCATCAGCTGATAACATCTCAATGAAGTGAACAGTCTTGTCACAGGCTTTGCATTTCTGTTGGCTTCCACTGAATGCCATTTCTCTTCTTTTCAAATCAAAAAATTCTGATCTAGTGGGGTTATTATTCAGTCTCCAAGAATGATCAATGAGACCAATGACAAATCAAGAGGAAACTAATAAGCTGTTCTTGTACCAGTCAGATGTAAATTAAAGGCTAAAAATGAGATGGGTCATTGAGTGGAGAAGGTGAATGTAAACTGTGTTGAGGACAGGAATGATTGGAAAAAACAAAAATATTCTAATTATAGGATGAACTCAATGGAAATGTAAGAGGGCAGATGATAGATTTTCCGACTAAGCCGGCAAGGGACTCCACTTAGTTATTTTGTAGTTAATTTAGTTGTCCAAAGATAGATTTTTTCAAGGCCAATGCTATATATGGGTATTTTTCTTTGGTATTATCTATATAATCTCTTTGCATGATAAGAAATGTCTTGCTTGTTTATGATCTTAGACAATGTCATATTTACAAAAAAAAAATTGAAATCAATATTGATCTTCGGGTTAGTAAGTGCTATTAGCGTTCGCTAATTGTTTTATGGCTATTTATATGCCACATCATTTGGCATTTGAAATTTTATTAAAGATAAATTCTGAAAAAAAAATTATGAAAGACTTTTTATTTATTTATTTTTTTGATAGCCACGATTTTTTACACTACTAGGGAGGGGAGAGGGAGGGAAGCCACTAGAATTGAACTTTCAACATGCCGCTCCATTACAGAGGGTTTAAATCATTCGGGTAAGACTGAGTTTCTAATAATAAAAGATTTGACACACTGTATTGTTCAAAGGTCTTAAGCCTAAGCTAGTTAGGTTGAAATTGAACTTGGAAATAGCAATTTCATTTTATACTGAGCTTTCATAGCCTTGAGCCCCAGTAGAATTATATATATTCAAAAATTATGATTGCCAATCATATGCAAATATAATATTGGTGTGAAACAATAAAGGAAAAAATTAGAGTAAAGATCAAATTTCCAAAAGTTTCCTTTTTGTTCTACGATCATATTGATTGTTAGATTGACATAGGAAACGTTAAGGAACCGGTGAAGAATGAAAAACGTCCGCTAATACAGTAATACTCACAAGATAAGATCCTTCTTTAGATTAGCAATGAATGTCTTGTGTCTTAGAAAAAAAAGATTTCTTCCGTGATTCAAACCATGAATGTCATACCTTGCTAAAAGCCATTTAGGACATCTCTATAGATAGGAAAATACTAAACAATTCAAATGGAACCCAAAAATTATAACTAAAATACATATAATTTCTTTGATGAATGGGTCCCATTGAAAATTAATGAGATTCACTTATCCAAGGAATGATATGCATTTGAGTTGCAATTTTTTGGGTTTTATTTGAGTTGTGTAGTATTACTAGATATAATCATCTACATTTAAAAAATCATATGCACTGCAAGACACTAATACAACTTGGGGAGGGTTCTGATTGATTAAAAAGAATAAAATATTTCAACTAATATATATATGCTTAGATAAAGTCAAACATAAAATAGAAATTGAGGTTGTGAGAGAGCAATACAAGCGTCGTGCTTCTAGAGTCCTAGTCGAAGGTAGAACGTTGCACCCTAGATGACGAAAGTCCAATAATTGAAAGTATCACTTGTTTTCACTCTGACCTGAATAGCATGGGACACATTGAATCCCGCATGAATTAGACACTGTCATTGTGTTTTTAATTTTTTTTTTATATTTTTATTTTAAGTTATCCAAATATTGAACCATGATTTCTCCTGATGAAAAAAAATCTTATCTAGGAAAACAATCTTATAGAAAAAATGGGTAAGCTTAACATTGGGCTGGTGGCCCACTGGCATGTCGTACCCAATTAGGGTTGATCCTAACTTTAATTGGATTAACAAGTAAGGTTCGATTCATGAAAAATTATGCAGTAAACTTCTGATAATTTTGGTGGGATAGAGGTCAAGTTATGACTCGTGTGTTTCTTAGAAAGTGCCTATGGTTTCCACCGTTTAAGGCCCTTCTAAAGCGCATGTTTCACCTATTCAAACTTTTATGGTCACACTCAAGTAGGATCGATTTGCTGTTCACCCCCTCTTATTTATTTATTTATTTTTTAAATAAACAATTTTTTTATTAAAAACATCTTCAAGGGAATGACTAAAACTTTAAAATAGTTAAAATTTAGTTATTCAAAGGCAAAAAACATGCTCCAATAGAATATATTTAGCGTAGGTAAAATACATTTTTGCTACAGTTGTGTTTTATATTATTATATATAATTTATAATATATTCTCTCCCCTCTTGTCATTTTTCACTTCTTTTCTCCGCTCTTTGTCTTTCATTCCATTTTTTTTCTCTCTCCCTTTAATAGTCTCAACAAATGTACAAGATATGAGAAACAATATTTAAAAAAAGTAGTTAAAATATAAAAAATCTATTGGAGTATGTATTGAAAAAGTGAATAGTTAAAATATAAAAAGTGCATTTTTGGATAACTAAAATAAAAAACCTTATTAGAGATGCTCTAATATGAGTGAAAACTTTACAAAGAAAGAAAAAAAGTAATTAAAAAACTCCCTAAGCAAAGTTACATAGGTTAATGAGATAGTATCACCAATTAATAATAAAATCTCAAATGAATAAAGTAAACTCCATTTAAGTAGTTATTGACTTATTTAGAAGTAGCGTTAGTAATTATTTGCTAACATGGATATATAGTTATTGACTTGTGTGAGATCCATTTTCTTACTTATTTATACATTAGTGGTTCGTGATACCACATAGTAATGTTGACGTGATATCACCGTTGTAAAAAATATTTTTTCCACTTGTCCACCCTAAGCACATGAAAAATATTAGGTGTAACAGTGACATCACGTCATCATTATTACGTGATGTTACCATCTAATAATAACATAACAAACAAATTAGTGTTTCTCACATATTCAAGTAACCACATTGCCATATCATTTTAAATAAGTTCTTTTTTTTTTTGCCCGTTAAAAAATGGGTGGGAGCAAAGAAGAGTGCCCAACGACCACCTCTTTAGTCCCTCACTGGTGGGATCGTAAGACCTTGACCACTCCTCAAACACCTCTCGGGATCAGACTTTAGGTAGGCTAGCATAGCGACCAACCACATAACCTTAATGAAAACTCTAGGATTCGAACTTCCAACCTCTAGATGAGGAGTAAGACCGGTATCACCATTACACCACCTTACTCAGTGGTCTATTTATAAACTTATTATTAAATAATGACCCCACATATCAATAATCAGTTACACCCAATATTCACTACAAGCACACATCCGGAAATCGAAAAGTGGTACCTACCGTTAAATTAGGGTAACAAATCTGGATCTCCTTCTAAGTAAACCTAGAAGTTAAAAACCCCCAAATGTAGTTATAGCCCTGCTCTATATTTTCCTTCATCTCAGGCTTCCTTCACTGTACTTCTTGTTCTGCACAGAACAAACACAGACGCACACCGTTGGAAAGTGAAGGATTTTTAGTGGTTATTGTTGGTAGATAGTTTCTGATGAATTCGCGAGGAAGATATCCACCGGGTATCGGAAATGGTCGCGGCGGTGGTAGTGTAACTGCTCAGAGTACAAACCCTAACCCTAACCCTAACCCTAGCTTCAACCCCGGTTATTATTCTAGAAACCCTCATCAACTGCAACCACAATACGTGCAGAGAGCTCCACAGAATCAGCAGCAACAACAGTGGCTCAGACGAAACCCGATTGGGACTGAACCCGCTGTCAATGAAGTCGAAAAAGCAGTTCAGTCCGAGGCCATGGATTCAAGGTACATTTGCCCACACTCTAGGTTCCTTTTTTTTTTTTAATTTAATTTTATCGGTATTAGATTTTTTTGGGTTCCATTTTGATTTGGCTCTTTTGTGATCGTTAATGAAATTGGGGTTTATCTGGGTAATTTAGAGTTGGCTTAAGTATTTTTGATTTGATGACATGTGGGTTGAACTTTTCGTTGAAATGAGGAAGGATATGATTGGGTTTGTGTTAGTAAGCACATTATTTTTCCTAAAGGGTTTTGGGAAGGATAAGTTCCTTTGGTTTTTCAGTCTCTTCTATGTGTACTGAATTTGTGGCTTAATTGGGTCATTTATTGCCCCTTTTGTTTTTTGATCTGATTATAGAGGCGGAAACTTTGTGTTACGTTAAGCAAGGGCATGCATATATTTGGTGTTACTCTATCGTGATTTCCTTATCGACGTCCTGTCTATGGGAATGCATGCATTTATGCATCTGTTTCTTTTATGTGTGTTTGCGTGTGCATTTTTTTGGGAAAGAAGATGTAGCAAGTGATATTTGTAGTAAGGTGATTGAACATATTGAAGGATTGGCTTTTTTCTGCCTCAGGAAAGATTTTTGTGGCAATACTCCTTTTGGTGCAGTCCTGGGTTTTACTGATTTCTTGTTACAGTGTTTTCCTAACTACTATATTGGGCATATCATCATATTATCATAAGGTGGGTGATTAGGGTGTAATAACTGCTATATCGAGCATACTATTGGAGCGCGCCTTTTGTAGATAGAGACTTAAATGATACAGACAGTTATGTTGCTGCAATATAGGTAACTAACACACAAATGAGACAGGCTTCAATGATATGGCTTTATTTTGGTCCAATGTACAGGTGATACTGGCTTCAACGGTTTAATAGGTGCTATATAAAACATGTTGCTGCAATGTATTTTCTAGATGAACACTTGGCATTGTTATCTTTATGATGAATTTAGTAGGTGTTAATTTTGCTCCAAGAATTGAGCATGTAACATGTTGTTCGTTCAATTTAATGTCATCCTAACCACAGACTTGGAACAGGTGCGCTCCTTAGGCATGATCTGAAAACCTTCTTGAGCCCAATTTGTAATTACTATTGTTTTGTGGTAGCACCATGCACATGGCCCGCAAAAGAAAGTTCCTTTGATGAATGCTTAAGTCATGCAATAGTTTTACATCAATACTCCCCACAATGATGATTTTGTATTTGGGGATCTTTGCGAGAAAAAAAGGTGTGGGTTATTTCTTAGCATGTAGTAGGTGGGTTGGTGGACATTATATGGTAGCTTGCACCAGCTTTGGATTAAACAAGATTGGCCATAAAATTTAGGAGTTTACATTAAAGGAAAGAAACTTCTTTGGGGGTTCATAGTAAAGCCTAAGTCTAGCAGAATCATGGAGTCGACAGAACATGTGAATTGAAAAAAAACCACCATCTATTTGTTTTGGGGGAACTTTGTAAGTCGACAAAATAGTTGGCAGTGTGGAAATGCCTATTCCCTTTGAATTTTGGGGGAAAGGTCTTTCAAACCAGAAGTGGAAGACAGGGCATCCGGACTTTGACCAAATTGAGCGCATAACTGGGCGTGCTATACTTGACGCAATTATGAGCTTTGGCTATGCGTGCCTAGCTTAGCCAAGCTAACAAACTGAGCTTGAACAGTTCATTAGATCAATTAGCTTTCCGACCAGTATTACATCACTTGGCAATTTTAAATGGTTGGAAGGAGGTTTTCCTCTTTGGTTCGGTGATATTTTTGGTAGTTGGAGGACTTTGTTGTCATTCATACGTGATCAACTGTAGAAACTTTCAGTCCATTTTAGTTCCTTGTTTCCTCGATACTAACTTATTTGTTAGACAATTTTTGCATTTAAATTTTAGGCTCTAATTCTCTCTACATGTTGGTTTGACAATTGTCTTTGTTAAATAATCATTTACTCTAAAAGTTTAAACTGTTAGAAATGGTGAGTTAAATATTTATATTTCAACATGTCCATTCACGTGTAGACTAGTTTTTGGGCCTAGTATGTAGAAATCTTCTAATTGTTAGGATGTCGGCAAGATTCAAACATAGGAGCTCTTGCTCTGATATCATATTAAACAACTATCTATTCTAAAAATTTAAATTGTTAGTAAGAGTGTAACTTAAGTATTTATTTTTCAACAGTCTTGATGAAGTTCGCTTCGTTAAATTGCTTGTCTTCTGTTTAAACATATAAGGTGAACAAGACACAAAGTACTCTTAGCGTAATTCCTCATTTATAATCCTTTTTGTAAGATTAACAAATCACAAAGTATTACAAAGTACAAACATCATTACTCATAACTAGGTCTATCAATCGTATCGGGTGAAACAGATTCGTGTCGGGTCGAAGCGGGTTCGTGTCAAAAAGCACTCTATCCATACCCGATTTGTTTATTAATTCGTGTCTAACGAGTTGTGTTATATCGGGTTAAGTGTCGTATATGAATTGTGTATATTTTGACACCCTTACTCATAACTAATCCCCTTTAGGAACCCCACTTTCGATTCTTGTTGCACGACACGACCTTGCAAGCAGTATTGTAGTGAGCTAAGAAGCATGGACACAGATACGACAGGACACGGGACACGGATACGACACGACACGGACACGCTGACACGATATTTCTCAAAAAAATAGAACACGGACATGTTAGGGACACGCTACAAAAAATTATATTTTGTATAACATTAATATAATTTATTGCAAATATAGTGATAATGATATACAATTTATAAAAGATTCAGTATTTTATGATAAGTAAATCTTATGTGTAATCATCTATGTGAATTTTTAGACTAAAACATCCTCTTAATAGTCAATAGTCATTAATTTTTTTTTGTAGACAATGTGTTCTTAATATATTATTTAAATAATTGCTCTCATTTTCTCTTTTTTAAAATCTTTATGCATCTTTTATTTTTATTATTATATTTGGAGTACAACTTTAATATGTCTAGTGTTGGTAATTATATGTTCCCAAATTTTTAAGTTTTGTTAATCACATTTCAACACATGTTTATTGTTTAGTAGTAGACAAGTTCTAAAGAAGTGTCAGACACGTCATCAAAGAAGTGTCGGACGCGTGTCCAAAATTAAAATTTTATCATTTAATTATGGACACGGATAAAAGAATATCGGACACGTGTCCGAAGAGTGAGTGTCGGTGTCCGACACGGATACGTCACTTTCTCAAGAGTGTCCGTGCTTCATAGGTAGTGAGGAATTTCATGCACTGTACCTTTTATTAGCACAATACTTTCTTGGCATGTAAATGGACTCTTTTACGCAACAAAGTTCAACACGTGGTCATCATCTATTAGTTATATGTTCATTTTAGGTGCAAAAGTTAAATGCCTTATGTAGTGAAAAGATGTTCGGGCTAACAACCAATAGGTTGATGGCAGTCATTTTGTGCATTTTGTTGTTCCGGGAAGGGGGAGAAATGATGTGGATCTTCCATCACGATTAAACACTTGGAGCGCATGACACTACCTAGAAGGGGTGTAAATAGGTTTTTCGATTTTAGCTTAAATAATTACCAATTAAAAACTTAATTCCACCATAATTACCTCTTCTTACATGAATATAACAATTAATCGCGAGAAACCCGTTTCAACCACCACGACCCCTTTTACCTATAAAAATTGATGATGTTAATTTATCAATTAAACACTCAAAACACTCAACAAAATCCCAAAACTCAAACCCAAACCCAATACAAAATTATGGATGATTTATATGTCTAGCATTCAATTCATCAAATACATAGTGCACGTGTGTGTAAACAATCACAAGTATTTATATAAAAATAATAAAGAACACAATTGATTTGTTGACACAGAAACCCTCCTCAGGAAAAACCATGGGAAACTTCTACTGGTTCACCAAAACCTAATACACTTTCTCAAAGTCAATCTATAAGTACTTGAGCCTTATACTTCAACTAATACCATGGTTAGACACTCCTTCCTTCAATAGACCTCTCCACCAAAATGCCTCCTTTGACATCTTGGATAGTTTCACTTGGATTCACCTCCGCAAAAGATCCTTTAGGCCTCGAGCGATTTTGGGCGCATCAACTATCCTTGAACAAACGTGTCAATTTCATTTAACCCTAATCCTCCTAAGTTAACTGCCAAGGGATTATCTTAGGTATCTAGATCATTACCTTTGTCCTAAGTTTGAAGATTCATTCAGAGTGTGAATGATGTTGCTTTTTCGCTTGATCTCCTCCCGTCAATGACACTTTCGGATCTTCATTCTTTATAACATCATGACCATTAAATAGGTTGAGATTTATAATGAACTCCACGAAATTAGTCAATTACAAACATACATTTAACACATTTAATGTCAAATATTAGGTGAATGTACAAAGTAATTGCTCTTAGATTCAAGCCCTCCCAGAACTTTCAGTCCATTGAAATCAAACTGGTTGGTGGATAGATGTTTGAATACACAATTCTGCTATTCGTTATGTACTAAAATGCTTTTTAACTGATGTTGTTAACTGATTCTTGTCTCCCTTGGTCACAAGACTTGGCACTCATGATTGGAAGGCTCGATTAAAGCTACCGCCACCTGACACTCGTTACAAAACAGAGGTATGTGTGCAAATATTAGTACATCTATGCCTTTTTTAATAATTATCTGCTGCACTCTGGAATTTCTTTGTTTTTCTCTTTGTTTGCTGTAGGCTCGTTCAAAATCTACCCACTGTATATCCACAATATAAGGGAATTCAAATTGTATATCTGCTCTCACACAAGTCATTTCAGCAACTCTTGTTGAATTTTTTATGAAACATCTGTGGGTCTTCTTACTTTGTTTGTGTCATGTCATCAAGGAGAAGGAATTCCATGTTAACAGGATAAAAAAATTGATACCCGTTACTGTGACAGCTTTTAGTATACAATGATCGTAACTTCTTGTCAGTCTTTGCAATAAACATACTGTCTTGTATGAAGGCAGAGCTTTTTGAATGTTGGAAAACTGATGCATTCAATTTGCATGTGTAACCGTCATATGCTTTAATATCTTTGTAGCCTTTTATCATAGTATCTTGAGATGAGTGGAACACGAGTGCGGTCCCCAAGAAAACCCTATTATGTTTTCTCACTATTTTTAGTTTATACCGATTTTTATTGGTAGCATTAGTGAGACACTTATCTGTTATATACTTCACGTATTAGGCCAATCATGCAATTTTGCCCTGGGCTAGAAGAGAAAACAATCATTACTTGAACATCACTTTATTGGAGACTGAATTATCTTTTTTTCATATCATAATTTGATCTAATTATTTGTTTGTCATTACAGGATGTCACTGCGACAAAAGGAAATGAATTTGAAGACTACTTTCTAAAACGTGAGCTGCTCATGGGTATATATGAGAAAGGGTTTGAGCAACCTTCTCCCATTCAGGAAGAGAGTATTCCTATCGCTCTGACCGGAAGCGATATTCTTGCCAGGGCTAAAAATGGAACTGGCAAAACAGCTGCATTCTGCATTCCTGCATTGGAAAAAATTGATGCCGACAACAATGTCATTCAAGGTATTCCTGTTTAGGATTGATTGCTATTAAGAATTTTTTTTCTAATTAGGAAGGTAGAAAACCATCTTAATTTGGTTGTCTTTCTTAATATGTGAAAATAGGACCTTTGGAATATTTAAATGGTGTATTATACTCTAACAAAAACTTCCATGTAAGTATCTAAATGATGGTGAAAACATTTGCAAAGCACATATTATGAGTTCAAGTTGTACCCCTATTTGAAGTTACTCTTCCTGTAGCTATACCAATGTCTGGCTAGTCTGTGTAGAGTGCAAATGAACTGGCAAAGTAGTTGTAGATCGTCCCACGTATGGAGAAGATATAAACTTAATTTCACTGGAAGCTACTGTTCTTCTCTTAACTAGTTGCATTCATATATCTGAGTTTGTGTGCTCTTGGAATTAGAAGCATAAATAGATGGGAAATGCCTGGTCATTTTGAAAGTTGAAAGCGTAAGGTGTATTGCCCCTTTTCCTCCAATGGCGCCCGCTTTGGAAGCAATACTTTAACCATGTTGAGTGAAGCTTCATAAGTTTTTTTTATTAGTGTTGCTTTTGAGTTTCATAGATGTTTTTGGTTTCACTTGTACATCAAGGAAACATTTAATTAATTTCCCCCTCCCGCCTTCCCCCCCTCTCTTGGTGCTGGACATATTGTATTAACATGTAAGCATTAAGTTTGACTTGAGGTTGCTGTGACACCTATATCAGGTTTCTTGTTAGTGCAATTTTAATTTTTGTAGAAGTTTGATGTCCAGTCCAGAACCCTTCTTACATGGCTTAAATCCTTAAAGAAGCCAAAATTTCAAACTCTTCTAAATTTAACATTGCCATATCTACAGATAAACAGTTTTAATTTTGGCTGAAGTTGTCTAGGCATGTCATTTGAGCAGTGTTTTGTTTGTACTTTGATAGGAAACAGAGAAAGAAAGAAAGAAAGAAATTAATCAAAAAGCAACACTAGGCAACTTTCAATTTAACTACATTCCGCAAGTCGGTTTTGATGAATGGAGAAATGAGGAATATCCCAAAACTCCTTAGAAGTCATGGCCCAAAGAGAAGCCGAAAACTTACTCTACTCAACTATATCATCAAAACTTCTTTTGTTCTTTTCCATCTAAACCACCCTTAAAATTGCCATAATCACATTCCCTCAATGTGGATGCCCTACATCCCTTCCAAAAGCACCATAATTTCCCATGAATAAGGAAAAGTAACCTCATAGAATTACTCACTCCAAACTTACTTGCCCAAATGCTTTATACCATAATTACGACGCAACAAGATAGTGAAAAAAGAGATGATCAATACTTTCTCTCCAATGCCTACGCTAACAAACCACCGAGGAGAAAGACAAGTACTTGGCTTTCTTCTTTGTAACAAGTCACGACTATTAATCTTTCCATGAACAACACTCTAAGCAAAAACTTGCACCTTAACATCCGTTTTAGCCTTCTAACTCCTTAAATAGGGTCGAAAAAAGAGGAAGATGGAGCATCAATCAACAAATGGAAATAAGATTTACAAGAAAATGTACTCCGAGGAATTGAGGAACCATTACCTTTTATCAAGTAGTTTTGACACCAAAGACACTGATTAAAGCGAAGACAAAAAAGATGAAAGTTCCACAATTTCACGATCATTCAGACTCCTCAAGAAATTAAAATTCCACTCCCTGAGAAGAAGATGAACAATACAAACTAGCAACATAGGAATCATGGGACTGAGACAGTTTAAAGAGCCGATGAAATGACGGAGTCAAAATTGGCTCACACCTCTAGAATTGGAGATGAAACTGAAACTCTTCCTTACAAGACCTTGATGAGGAGCATGAGTAGCACTAATTTGTTAAACGGTTATCTCTGTGGTCCAAGAAATTGTTTTCTTATGGCCATCTAGTAGACTGTATCGAGTTCTTTAATTATTAATTTTCTTATCTTTTTGAAGGCATTGATTTTGGATTAGTCAAGAAGCTCATATATAACTTGTTCAATTGTGGTGTTCACATGCAAATATTTTCTTTTGAATTTGATTTCTTGAATCATAAGGCAAATTTTTTGTAAATATATGACCATGTTGACTCTGCGAGTTTCATGATTCATTTCATGCCTGTGTCTAACTTATACTTTTGACAATTGATGCAGTTGTTATACTCGTCCCCACTAGAGAGTTGGCTCTTCAAACATCACAGGTTTGTAAGGAACTCGGTAAGCATTTGAAGATTCAAGTGATGGTTACAACAGGAGGAACCAGTTTGAGGGATGATATCATGCGTTTGTATCAACCAGTCCATTTGGTGGTTGGAACTCCCGGAAGAATACTTGATCTTACCAAAAAGGGAGTGTGTGTTTTGAAAGATTGTACAATGCTTGTTATGGATGAGGTATGTTGAGGAGCTTTCAATTTTATGGTTTGGTTAACTTATCCAACAAGCATCTGTTAGCATTGCATATGCATTCTGCTCTGATTTAATGCCATTTTGTATATTGGTTGGGAAGTTCAAAACTGCAGTGGCTGAAATGGGTACATATGTTTTTCTTATTCTCTACAACAGGAAGAGTCTCACCAGAGTCTAATTCTATTTGTCCTTGTGTGTCCCAGGCTGATAAACTTTTGTCTCCGGAGTTTCAACCTTCAGTGGAGCATCTTATTTCGTTCCTTCCTGAGAATCGGCAAATGTTAATGTTTTCAGCTACCTTTCCAGTGACTGTCAAAGATTTCAAAGATAGATATTTGCAAAAGCCTTATGTCATTAATCTGATGGATGAACTTACTCTAAAAGGTATCACACAATATTATGCTTTTGTTGAAGAAAGACAGAAGGTTCACTGCCTCAATACTCTTTTCTCCAAGGTTTGATCTCTACTGAGATATTTACCTTGCCGTTTCTTTTGTTATGGATTTCTTGGATCTGATGCTTTATTTACAGCTGCAAATCAATCAATCAATTATTTTCTGCAATTCTGTGAATCGAGTCGAATTGCTGGCCAAAAAAATAACGGAGCTGGGCTACTCTTGCTTCTATATTCATGCTAAGATGCTGCAAGATCATCGGAATAGAGTATTTCATGACTTCCGCAATGGTGCATGCAGAAACCTTGTTTGCACAGGTATGCTCTCATCCTCAAAACCCTCAAATCAAAGCTTGGGGATTTGATTGTACGTAGTTACCCTTCTCATAGTTGTCCTATGTTGTTATTAAATACAGCAAGATTGCCTGATACATTGGAGGAGCTAATCTTATTGAATTGTCTTTTGGCAGATTTATTCACGAGGGGGATAGACATTCAAGCCGTCAATGTTGTCATAAATTTTGATTTTCCTAGGAACTCGGAGACTTACTTACATAGAGTATGTCTTGAATTCAGTCTTGAGGGATGGAAAGTTTGCATTCCTTTTCCTTTTTCATATGTTGCTTTCTGTTTGCAGGTGGGTCGGTCAGGAAGGTTTGGACATCTTGGGTTGGCTGTTAATTTAATTACTTATGAAGACCGCTTCAACTTGTATGCATTTGTTTTGCCTTCTGCCTTTAGTAAATAGTATCTTACAACTGGGCAAAGCAGCACTGTTTGACTCCGTTCATACATCAGTGATCATTCTTTTATTTTGTGCTTACTTTCAGGTATAGGATGGAGCAAGAACTTGGGACTGAAATAAAACAAATTCCTCCCTATATAGATCAAACTATCTACTGTCAGTGAGCTGCAGTGAACATCGTATAGTGGTGGGTGTGACAAATGTTTGAAGCATTCTCTTGCCATTATTTGATTTATGCACGGGAACTAGGGTGCAAATTAACAGCCTTATGCACAGCTCAGGTTTCACTTGATCACAAATTTGTTCTGGCCTGTGTTTTGTCTATTTTTTCCACATTAGAAAAATTCTAGCTGAGCAGATACATCTCTTGAGCAGAAAGCGGTTACATGTAATTCAGCTCATACATGGAATTTGCTCTCATCAGTCTGTCTGGTTGTTGGAAGTTCCATGAATGATTATTACACTGCTGCATGTTTGCTTGGTTTCGTTTCTTTTGACCAATTCTAGGCTATTTTTGGTTGGATTAATTTAATGACTTCCATCCATCTTACCTACAGGGTGGTTTCCATTCTAATTTAACTATCAAACTCTGGATCTTGGAGTTAAGATGACAATTAGGAGAGTGCCCGGGTCTGAATAAAAAGGGTTACTCTTGACTTAAGACGTGCTGTTGTTTTTTAAACAACTGACTGTTAAACAACTGACTGTTTCGTTTTGCGGTAGGTTTGCCTTGCCTATGTATTATGCATCCTTCAGATACACATCAAGGATGTTGTGAATTTGTTTTTCAGTAGTAGTATAATATTCTAGGATCTTATGTTCGGATTTGTCATGACGACTGAATCTCTGTGATCATACTTATTTTTTTTTTCTTTTTTCTTCTCTCTTTTTGTCAAATGAAATATTCTGTTGTAAATGGTGATTAAGAATAAGGATGAATTGCTCTTTGCACCAGAGATCTCAGGTTCACATACCAATTACTCTTGTTCTTCGGAGGACATGTTCTAAACCTGCTCAGGCTATGGTGTCTAGTATTTGAGCTGGGAGTAGTTGATGCAAGTTTGCACACTCTGAAAGATTTAAGAATTTTTACTTTATACCCTCAAAGATAAGATTTTGTACATTGTACATTGTACATTTACTCAATGTACTAAAAGTGTTGTAATGAGATTCTTCGGTTAATAGTAGTGGTTCATTTCGGCAACCTAAATAAGGTGGTTTTTAATGGAATGAGCTATAGAAACCAACAGAAGGCTCACAAGACTCTTCCATGTTTGCAACTTTCCAGGAAAAAATGTTTCATATACTTGTGCTGAACAAATACATAAGCTTGATTGTACAGACAAGCACGAGGGACAACAGGTTAGGTCAGGTCAGGTCAGTCGGTTCTGTTATGACCTAAACTTGTTAATACTAAATTCATACCCAATAATTTTGTGTCAGTTTAAGGGATGGTGTTAAGAAATATTAGCACAACCACAGATGTCAAAACTTTCAACTTCATTCTCACAATGCAAAGGACACTGTTTTGATTATACACATATATAAAGGCACCACACTATACAAACCAAAAAGAAACATTCAAAGACCAGTTCCCCAATATTATCTAACACAATGAATCAATCAAGCCTGAGAAAAATAAAGGCAAACTGTGTCAAAACCCATGAATTATTATTATTATTTTTTTCATTTTTCCAGATTAAAAATCAGCCTCTAAAACATCCAAATAACTTCATTGGTATATTGCCAGTTGCTCGGAATTTTGCAGCTGTTTCAGCTACCTTGAGAAAATCTTCACCCCGTTTGGCTTGAATCATAGCCCTTTTCTCTTCTGCTGCCTTGTGGATTCCAGCCATCTTATTCTTCATCTTCTCTGCATATTCTGCTTTCTTCTTTTCAAAATTTTCCTGCTCGTTGTAACGTTTATTAGAACAATGCTAATGGTAATGAAAAAGATGATATATATTGTCGAATACTTTATAGCGTACCAATTATTATTGAGAAGAAAACATTTATGGGTGTTTTTACGAAAAGGAAAAATAAGATGGTTCACTACAAAACACTAGTCTGAATTGATTTTTATGTGAATTTATATGACCTCTAAAATCGTTCTCTAAAATCGTTGGGACAATTTTTTGTAGAAGTGAGTTGTTGTTAATGCATACAACCAATTTAAAGTTACGAGTCTACTTGATTCATAGTATGTTTTTGTTCAACATTCTTTACCACAGCATGATTGCTTAAACTGATAGACTCTAAAGAAATCAAAGGAAGAATAATTTATTACCTCAATCTGCACCAGCTGAGCTTCTACAGATGCTCTTTTAGTGTTCTCCCATGCTCCAATGGCACAAACCTTTTTATATGCTCTGATAAATTGTTTCATAAGTTGCAAAACATCAACAGATTGGAGAGAGAGAATAGAAAACTTCAATTTGTAGACTCTAAGATGTTGCAAGGATAAGTAATCTGTCACAAAATTGCTATTATTTCTGTTGGATTTTACCGAACAGAAAACCCAAGGAAACAAAAAAGAAAGATCAGTTTGAAGCTTACTTGCTGTCTGCTTTAATTTTTTCATTGTCTTCCCAGGCTTTAATCAGAGCCATTTTTTTGTCTTGCTCGACCTTTGCAAGGGCAGCATCTGCAAGAAAACATCATGATAATGCCATTGATCGATTAGTTTACTCATAAAAATCTCCATTAAAATGCAAAATAAAACATCACGATATTATTCCGCCTATATATATGCCTATTATACCTCTGTTAATTGCATCCAAAACTGAACTTTTTTTCAGTTCCAGGACCCGCAAACTCTCTCATAAATTCAAGATTTTAAACAAATGTGTGCGTGTGTCAGAGAGAGAGAGGGAGAGAAGAGATTACTTTCATGAATTGGAGGTGGTTTGGAGGGAGAGACTTCCTTTTCTGAAAGTGGAACATCTGGGTCATGGTTTGGTGTCTTTTCTTCAGCAGGTTCCTCTTTGGGTTTGGGATGTGCTGTGGCCACTGAAGATGATTCAGATTCAACCTTGTTTGGTTCTTCTTCTCCCATATCTCTGGTTTACTTACAAAATTTGTTCAAGTTTGATGATTTTCTAGGAGTTTTGCAAAAGGGTGAGAGAGAGAGAGGGGAGTTGGTAAAATGGAAGTTGGAAAGCGCCAAAAAAAGTACAGAGATTATAAAAGAAAACAAACCACGTGTGAAAGGAAATCAATCGTTTAATTTCTATTTCAATAGAAAGAAATATTTTTCATAGATGTAAGAGGGTATAATGCATCTCTTTCACGCTAATACAATATCATTGAGATCTTCTCACGCTCTACAGAAGAATATATATCACAATCATATCATATATATGTCCCAATGTCAATGTGGGTGGTGTCTACACTGCCCTAGTAGACTACGATTATTGGTTATATTTTTTTAAAATGTGCATGCGATGGGAACCATCATACAATTAGACTCGATTCTCCACATCAATTTTTTTTTTAGTTCAACGGTTAAGAGTATCTGAACCAACTTATGCACACATCAACTAATTCCTTCCCTGGTCCGATCAAAGACACGTCAAAATTAGAGTATTCAAATCTCTCATGGACTGACCCCAAAAAACTGCCAAGATTCAAATTCAAAACTTTTAAATTTACAACTCATTCCTACTATCACATAAGCTACCTCTTGAGATTACTCCAAATCATTTTTATGGGTGTAGCAAATACCCTCAATTTCAGAGAGAGAGAGAGAGAGAGAGAGAGAGAGAGAGTCGTGCTGAAAGAGATTTGTAGCCATCAATTTTGCTTTAAGATAATTTGTAATCATTGATGATACAAATACAAGAACATAAAAAAAAGTATTGGATTGAAAGCATTGGCTTGCTACCTTATTTGAGAAGTTTGTGAATGTCTAATTAGGTTGCCGTTCGTTTTCAAGGGCCACGATTCGATTCGACCCATATTGGGTTGGAAAATGTATGTGCAAACATTAAAGTGTGGTGATAGCAGCTTTCCAACCATACTCTGCACTCTATAAACCACCTAATCTTGCACGGGGTTGGGGTCCTCCGTCATTGTTATTAGGATAGGACAAAAATAAATGTAAAGCAAAAATAGATATTTTAATTTTTGTCAAAACGCATCATTAGCAATTTTAGGTAAAATAAAATGGAAAAATAAAATTAGTATACTAGATTGGTTAAAAAACACGGACACCCTATGAGTTTTGATAATATTACACGAAAATCCTCTGATATTTTTACAAATAACAAGGAGACCCCTTGAGGTTTGAAACTCAATGCATGGAGACTCCCTCCGTCAATGTTGCAAACGAAAAGTGATGATTTCATCCCAAAAAAACTTTATCATTTTCACAATTCTCCATATTTAGTACCCAAAAAAAAATAAAAATTTAATAAAATCAAACAAAAATTGATTTAATATCCAAAAAATTGATATAATTTAATACCCCAAAAATTGATTAAATGAATTTTAATATTAATCTAATAACAATAAAAATTAATTTGATATTAATTCGATAAAGTTGAATATAAATTGGACAAAATTAAATGTTAATTTAATAAAATAATATATTAATTTATAATCTAAAGTTAATTTCGTGTTGAATATTATTTGTTATTGATTAAACCAACATGAAATTGACCTTAAATTATAAATTTTTTTGTTGTATATAAACTTAAAAATTTATATTTTAATCCATAAAATTTAAATATAGATTTTGTTGTATCATCATAGCGTTTTTCCTCTTACTATATTACTTGATAAACTTACTTTTTGTCAAGATTCGACCCGGCATACTTAAATCAAACCAATCGTTCACACCCATTTTTTTTTTTTTAAGAGAATCGCTTACCTCCACTTGCTAAACTCAAAAATCTCTGATTCACATGAAAATACGTGAAAGTAAATTAAAAAGTCGACAAAAAATTTTAAAAATTGATAGTTCAAAAAGATTTAGTACCATAAAAATTGATAATAGTCAAAAATATAATTTAAGGTCAATTTCATGTTAATTTGATCAATAATAAATAATATTCAACATGAAATGAACTTTAGATTATTATAAAATAAATCTGATTATAAAATAAATCTAAAGTTCATTTTATCAAATTGACATTTAATTTTGTCAAATTAATATTCAACTTTGTTGAATTAATATCAAATTAATTTTTATTGTTATCAAATTAATATTAAAATTCATGTAATCAATTTTTTGGGGGTACTAAATTACATCAATTTTTTGAGTATTAAATCAAATTTTGTTTAATTTTATTAAAATTTTAATTTTTTGGACACTAAATTTAGAGAAGGACAATTGTAAAAATAATAATAAAAAATTTGGATGAAATCATCACTTTCCGTTAACAACATTGACGGAAGGGGAGACAGAGGGGTCTCCATGCAACGAATTTCAAACCTCAGGAGATCTCTGTGTTATTTGTAAAATGTCAAGGGATGTCCATTGTAATATTATCAAAACTCAAGGGTGTCCGTGTTTTTTACCCTACTAGATTTTGCACTTCAATACGATATACTATTGTAACTTAGATCAGATCACACGGGAGTAGGAACAGGAGCAAGAACGCTAGAGCAAATTATTTTTAAAAAAAGTTGAAAGTGGGAGCGTCACTAAGAGCGTTAATATGCATAACATTGATACACATCAGAAAAAACAATGTCAAAGTGCTAAAAATGAGAAAGCAAATTTTAGTAGTAAAGAAAAAAAAAAAAAAAAAACAGATATGAAGAATATACTAAAGCATCTCCAAGTATTTAGAACAAGTATCTGGTGCCCAATAAATCCATAGAAATACTTATATGACAAAGTAGAACTACGAATACACATACTACCCTCACATCCTAGATGAAAGTTAAAAAAAAGAGATAAATTACACTTGTAACCCCTGAACTAAAACCTTTTTTTCTTTGTCCCCTTAATTATCAGATTTCTCACATTGCACTCTCAACTATATCATTAGTTTCACATTGCTCCACTTATTAACGTCCGTTACACATTTTACGGAAAGTTATTTTATTTTGTCCCTCAAACTATATAATTTTTTTTCACTTTATCCAGATACGTCAACGATTTCTATCCAAAAAAATAACAAACGTTTGCGATTGGGGCAATGTGAAACAAAAAGTGTTGGTTGAGAGTGCAACGTAAAAAAATTTGATAGTTGAGAGGACAAAGTGAAAAAAGGGTGAGAGTTCAGGATGTGTAAGTGTTATTTACCTTAAAAAAAACTAACTCAAGCCCCTAAGTTGGGCATTACACACTGGAGCAATATTATGTAACCCAAATGTACAACCCAGATAAAAGAGACCATTGGATTAGTGGATCCTATTTAAAAAAATTGATGGAACTCACTCATCCAATAGTCTCCTTCATTTGGAATGCAAATTTGAATTACAAATTTATATTATATAATATTTCTCTTAGACACTGTCATTTAGCCTCAAGGAATTCTAACCAACACGGGCACGACTTCCCTCAAAATGTTGTCGTACTCCTTTTTTAAAAATTGTAAACTTCTGAAACATCTAGAATATAAAAATTAATTCACTTTTCTACTACCTGTGAAAACTTGTGTCTTGAAAGAATCAAAGCAACACTAGGTCCATATTTGTGTTTAGATAACCTTGAAGACTCCTTTTAAAAACATTTGAGTTTTTCTAGTCAACTTCCACGAAACTTGCCAAGTACAGGAAAGACCAACCATACTTCTTCCCCCCGCGCCCAAAACAATCACTAAAGAGAAATATAAATCATAAAAATTTTAAATAGAAATTGATGATGCACAAATTGGTTTTTGTGCACCACAGTCAAGTAAATAATATAAAATGCAGTAAACAAGCAATTAATGATAAAAATGGCAAATAAAGGAGTAAGACAGAGATTTATAGTGGTTCGGCCGTGGCCTACGTCCACTTTGAATGGCAACGATGGCCTTTGGTGTTATATATATTGATGAATAATTGTCACCGAAGCTACAGAGCTTCCAAGGAAAAAGGAGCAACGACCTTGTGGTATTGAGACAGGAGATGAGGTATTTTTGGGAGACGTGCCCTAGATGGTGAGAGGGCTTTACATTTTATAGAGCTAGGGTTTTGAGGTGAGGCGGTGACGTGAGGGAAGGGTTTCCTAATTAGGTAGGGTTTCTCCGTGCGCCGCATCTCTCTCCTTCGTACTCCAATTCCTTTGGAGGAGGGCCCCAGATGGATTGGACTTGGATTTAGCCTTGGTGGGTCTTTGCACTTTGGGTTTCATTGGGCCTGCTAGATCTTTATAAATTCAAATATTTATTTGTAATTGGGCTTGAGCTTGGATTTGAGCCTTTTGGGCCTGGCCCATCAGAAACTATCACGTGCAATAAAATATATCCAAAAGAAAGTCACGTAGACATGCAAGAAAACGAACCTATATGCCCTACGAAGGTATGCACATATGTTTTCCCTTTCCAAAGCTCTAAAGTTTTTTCAATAGAATTTGCATTAGTATTGACAATAATCCGCATCAGTCATCCATATCCAAAGTATAGTTTGATGACGGTAAGAAATCTTAAGCAAATGACTTAAGTTGATCATTAAGATCATAAGAAAGATACTTAAAAACTTCAAGGTTCAAGAAAAAAATGAGAAGAGAAGCAAGGAAAAAGCTTTTTTACAAAATAAAGTTCACCTACTATAAGCTCGCATGAAGGTAACTTCACAATTGCTTAGATTGCTGTCTTGTAAGCCTCCCAAAGTTCAACAGGTTGATCTTTCCTCCACTGTCTTAATGTACTACAATCAATAGAAAATATCTGAAATGACATCAAAATTTAAGAAACAAAAAACTATAAGGAGGTAATTGGCAGTAGAGGAGTAGTAATTTACCTTAAATGGCGATCAGTAGACAAACCCGAGCACAAAAAATGCAAACAAAAACAACCCACAAAAACAGAAATTTCAACTTAAAAAGTACATAATTACATTAAGTTCAAACTTTGGAATAACTAATTAAGTTGATCATACTTATATCAATTCAAAAGTTGGCATTTCTGAAAAAGTTCAAAAATATGATTCATTCCATCACAAACCAATCACCTAATCAAGAACTCGGGCATTTTAAACTATCTCTTTACATGATGAGACTGCTCCAAGTGAATCAGTAAAATTGGTAGCATCAATTAAAATGTTTCCTGAAAATTATATTACCAAACCTGGCTGGTAACTCATCCAATTTCAGTCCTCCAACTCTCTTCCTAATAAAAAAATATAGACAACATGCACATCAGGTAAAACAGATAATTGGCAGAGTTAAAGAGGCAAAGAAATTTTTCTTTCATGATCAAGCTCGCTATAGTAGAGAGTTGGAGGACTGTTGATCTTAATATTTATAAAGACCTTTAAGACAATGTCTAATATATTATGTAACCACCAAAGAAAAAACATTGTTCAAGTAACTGGTCTTTCCAAAGTTTTCAGAGGTTCTAAAGGGTTCTCAATGGGAGCTGGATGGGATAAGACTATGTCTGAATGACCAATTGGTGACTGAAATCTGTTCATCACATCTTTGTTCTAACTTGAGGCATGATCGGTTGGTGTGTGGAAACTAACACATTTAGGCCATTTTTCTATCAAGACAGCTTGGGAACTGGTAAGAGAGCAGGGTCAGGTTAATGGAACAGCAAGAGTAACATGGAAGCAATATACTTCGCCAAGTGCTCAGCTTGTGGGATGAAAGATACTTAAGAATGCATTGCCATTGGATTCAAGAATTCAAAATTCCTATGGTAAGCAGATGATGTGTCTTTTGTTATAAAAATGTAGAAAATCCTTCTCATCTATTCATTGATTGTGCTCATGCAAAGGAAGTGTGGGGAAGAATGTTTCATTGATGGGGTTTCAGCAGTTAGAGGATCCTCTTACAAGATTTAGAGGATCCTCTTACAAGATCTCTTCGAATTGTGAGAATTTTTAAAATTTCCTTTCTAAGTCAAGCATTGATCAGAGGCACTCCACTGGTTAATTTTTGGCAGTTATGGAAGGAGAGATGCAGGCATTTGTTTGAAGGTTCTATCTAGGTTACATTTTTCATCAATTGTCATGAAAATTTTGAAATTTCAAGCTTTTCTAGTTAAACCCAAGGTGAGTGAATCTCTTCAAGGCAGAGAGCTGATTTCTGGAAAAGAAAACTATACTTTCAAATTGATAAAGACTACAACACTAGAATCTGCATTGAGTTAGTTCTCACGACATGTGATTGAAATAATTCTCTGGTACCAAGAAAAGCAGAATTAGGAAATTAATAACTCAAAATAGTAGTTCAAACTGATAGTGTTGTACCAAGTCATATCTTTGTAGCTATGGTGGAAATAGAGTAGTGTCATGTCATGTTCGAATTCGTCTCGAGTATTAGTCAATTCTAACTCGACCCAACTAATTACCCGTTCACATGTCGTGAGACTAACTCAACCTGTATATTAATCATGTCATGTTCAAATTAATAAAGATAGTCCATGAACCAAAAATCCAAAAATAAGATTGCTTTCTCTCAACCAAACCAGCATCCATAGGCACCTCAAAAAATTAAAAATTTACTTGATCTTTATGCTAAAATATCCTTTAATTCTACAGATAATCTCAGTTAAATAAGTTTATCATGCAAAAATCGAGTTATATATTCATGTATCAAATAAACTCAACTCGTTTCTTATTCTTGTTAGCATGTTGTGTTATATTCGGATTCTTCAAGAACAAGTCAGCCATTATCCATTAATTTCGTGTTAACAGCATTAATGTGTTGGATGTTGCCACCCTTAATTGTAGCTCAGTTGAGTTAGCGTGATCTAACCTGTTGTTTTGGCGTGGCAAGTAAACTTTTGGTCCTCGTCTCTGAAGCTTTCGTTGTCTCCAAGCACATGTGGAATCCAAAAGAATATTGATGGAACGTAAGACAAGTAGCTCAACATGCACCTGCTTGTTTCGTTCGATGTTTGCTCTGCTATGGTCATCACTGTCAATTTACTGCAAAGCCAAAAAGAAAAAAAAACTAGCAAGAGTAAGCAATAAATCATTCTCTGCAAAATTTCACAAGCATATAGCCAACTGCCGCCTCCTTAAGAGCAATACTGCACAGCTTAAACATTTCCAGCCGGCCATATGCACTTTCAGTTGTAAAGATTTAGACTGATTAATAAATTTAGTGTATATAATTAGTGTAATTATGTCGTGATACAGAACGGTGTAATTATTTGGTCTATATTAACAATTGAATGACAAAAATATCATTACACAAAAGAGTTTATCATTACAACAAATTTGGTATATATAATTGGTATAACCATGTCGTGATACTAAACGGTGTAACTATTTGGTTTATGTAAATAACTGAATGACACATTAAGTTGGTGTCGTAATTTCGTACCAAACACATGAATAATTGTTTGGTGTATTATAGGACAATTGTAACTTATTGGTGTAATTGTGTTGTTGTAACGTTGATATAAAGAGAGAGAATAAGGAGAGTAACAATGAGAGAAAATAGGGGAAGAGAAAGATAAAAAAATTAAATCAAATCTTTAGATATTTGAAAATAAAACAAATTATCAATACGAGAAAGAGAGAAAAAAAATAGGGGAGAGATTGAGAGACAGAGAAAATAAAGGAAAGAGAGTAATGGAGAGAGAGGGAAAGAGAGAGAAAGTAACGGTGTGAGAAATAGGAGGAGATAGAGAATGAAAGGATAAGAATTATGCAAAATTTAAGGAAGGATAAGTAAGTAAAAAAATTCAAACGACTTTTTGTACTTAATCACAAGATGTTTTATTAAAATTGAACTTAAAAGAGTAAATTACTTATTCATACACTTCCTCTCAAAAAAGTCTAAAAAAATATACCCACAACCAAAAAATCCAACTTGTAATGACTTGAATCTATCAATGAAATTTATTTGGTGATAAGTCTATTTTTTATCTTACTAATAAGTAATTAAGTCCACAATTTTTTTAAAATTATAAAATACCCTTCATATAATGTTTCAATTATATTAAACGTTAATTTTGTTTCCTAATTGGGAAATACTCATACTCTTTACCTCTTAATTCTACCCTTAATTCACGTTCATAAGGATTTTTTTCATAAAATTTGAAATTCAAATTCAAGAGTCCATTTTCTTATTCTTGCCAATAAAAAACCTAGAAGGAATCTTCTTCCTTGTGTCACTAGCAAGCAGGGCCGCCCCTAGGCATAGGCCACTTAGGTGGCTGCCTAGGGCCCCCAATATCTTGAGTTGAAGGCCTTTTGTAATAGGACGGTTTGAACTCAAATGGCCTAATGAAATTATAAAAGAGATTCCTACCATTACATTACACAATGGCCAATTGCGAAAAGAGGGTCCAACAACTGTTCTATTACTTTTTATAATCTCTCGGATAGTCAAACCAAGTCTCTTTTAATGTGTCAGACATCTGATGAAAAAAAATATGTCAGGCACGTATAAGTTCTCTCTCTCTCTCACACACGCACACAAACGCATACAATGTAAGTGATTGTTAATGTTAAAGAAGAAATAATTGGAGCACTCAAAAAAAAAAAAATTATCAGCATGAAAAATATTCTTAAATAGAAATCATACTATTCTTTTAATCCAATATAGGTTTAAAAATATTAAAAATAGATAAAATGTATTTGACTCTTAATTTAGTTTGGATGAAGTCAAACACTATGACCTGCTTTTTTCTTAAATAAATCCACCACACATGGACCATTCATAAATTAAAATTTTACTTGAGTCATATCCTAACAAAATTAAATAAAAAATATTTTATTCTACAATAACCTATAAAGAAAAATAATTCATGGTATTTTTCATGGTGCAAGCCTTGCCAAGACTTGGGTTTTTGGATTGAGTCATCCAAAAAACCATCAATCCAAGTCTTGCACCGGAGAAAGACAAGAAAAAAAGGGTCTAAGAAAGCGCAATTTCCGACCGTCCAAATCACTGGGTCGATGGAGAATAGAAAACTCAAGAGCGAGAGAATATATTCTTCGCAGATGGCCAAGCATTATTGCAGAATGTGGGGTTGGGGAGAAGGGGGGGGGGGGGTGTTCGTCAAGACGAAGATATCTCCATTGTGGGTAAATGTTACTTCTTCACTTAACATTAGCTCATTTGTTCACCAATGTATATGATATCAAATAATCTGCAAATTTAAGATTTTGCGTTATAGTATTTCGAGGCCGCTATAAACAAGAAGTTTGTATACAGGATGAATATAGATTTTATTACAACATGGTATTTCAAATATTTGTAAGATTTATATCGATATTGAAGGAGTTATTTGAGTTGGTAGTTAAAATCCTTGGATAAGTTGATTGATTGGGCCAACGGACTGCAGTTTGGTTGAGTAACAGTATGAGAGGGTACCTAAATTTCTAACAGAACGTAAACTCAAAAAACAATTTTTTCATGCATGATCACGAATCCAACTACACGAGTCACTAATAAGTTATTTTCTTTACCGTCTACAGTAAACACAACAATGGATTAATCACTTC
Source organism: Ilex aquifolium (assembly GCA_951799425.1). Classification (NCBI taxonomy): domain Eukaryota; kingdom Viridiplantae; phylum Streptophyta; class Magnoliopsida; order Aquifoliales; family Aquifoliaceae; genus Ilex; species Ilex aquifolium. The sequence continues at coordinate 4,649,418 of OX637392.1, forward strand.
ACACACACACACATATATATATAAATAGAGAGAGAGAGAGAGAGAGAGAGAGAGAGAGAGAGAGAGAGAGAGAGAGAGAGATTTTTATAACAGATTCTTTTAGACCTCAGTTACTTCGAAATGCATCCCAATCTGATGGACTTGTATTCTTCAACCGGAGGACCAGAGAAAAATAGATAGCAAATTTCAGATTCCCAGATTTTTTTTGTGTGGGCAAATTTGCATCCGTTTGTGCCCTCGTAAATACTTTGCTGATTTAAAAGTCGGTTGGGTGAATTTGCTATGTTGGTGTGGTTAAACATCAGAGAACCTTACTAGGTTGTCTTTACAAGAGTATTCGCGGCAAGGGTAACATGGCCTTCATGTGCTTGACGGGTCGTTTTCTACCCTAGAAATTGCCTTTGTTGATTGGTAATGATAGTCGTTGCCTTTAGTTGAGATAGTGGGGCCAACCTCCTATTGTCCCTCTGTTTTTATCTTCCATTCTCTAACCATTTTCGTTCACAGAACATGGTGTGGCCTCCTTTGAGAAAACCCCATGGCCCAGCTCTGGTTTACCAACATAGGAAAATGCCGATGCAAAAGTTTTGCTGATTTTGCGTCATCATTTTTCACCGCGCCAAACTTGGTGATGCAAAGATCAATTTGTCGATACAAAAAGTATTTAGGTTGTCAAATCGATTTTTAAAAACGTAAAAATTTAAATTCTTGGAATACCTTGTCTAGTGAAAATGCAAAAAATTCTACCAATTGGACAGCAGACAAGGGGGAGAAGCTAATAACCACCCACAACACACCATTTTAGCATTTAGCAATTAAATCTAGGGATTCTATACTTTCAAACATCTAATCGAAATATATTTAATAAGAACACAAAAAAATCAACAAAATTTAACCAAAAAAATTATTTGAAATCTTGGATGGCTATTCCATGAAGGTCATCCAATCACAATTTTTTTCTAACAATTTTAGAGGCTCATGCATCACACAAATTGAAATCTTGAAGGAACATGACAGAACACTCTATAAATACCAGTCTCCCAAAAGCAAACTCCAAAACAAACCCTTTCATATTCTGTGGTGGTTGGTCTAGCAACTCACATACATTATCATTCTCTACTTCTTCAATCTTAATGGGGAACAAGAGGTCTGGCTTATTGTTCCCAAATATGCCTTTCATGTTCATTCTCACTCTCTTTTCCATTTTGAGTTTCAATTCGTTGGTAGCATCAGGGAGCAATATCGTGGAGGAGCAGAGCAATGTAGAAACTTACATTGTCCATTTGAAGAAGCCCGATGACCGAGTTTTCACTCGATCAGATGATTTAGAAAGCTGGTATCAATCATTTTTGCCGATAACCACCGCAGATTTGAATGAAGCACCGCGCATAATATATGCATACCGCAATGTGGTTACTGGTTTTGCTGCCAAATTGTCTGCTGCGGATGCCAAAGCCATGGAAAAGAAGGATGGCTTTGTGACTGCCAGGCCTCAAAAAATATTGCCTTTACATACAACTCACAGTCCTAACTTCTTGGGATTGCAACAAAATCTGGGTTTTTGGAGTAGCTCAAATTATGGTAAAGGTGTGATTATTGGAGTCTTAGACTCTGGAATTTTGCCGAACCACCCTTCATTTAGCGACGAAGGAATGCCACCTCCACCTGCTAAATGGAAAGGGAAATGTGAACTCAATAGCACTTATGCTTGTAATAACAAGATCATTGGTGCAAGGAGTTTTATCAGTGATTCAGATGAGATAGCAGTGGACAACGATGGCCATGGCACTCACACGGCAGGCACGGCTGCCGGAAACTTTGTGAAAGGTGCCAATGTGTTTGGCAATGCCAATGGCACTGCAGTTGGCGTAGCGCCTCTTGCTCACTTGGCCATTTACAAAGTATGTTCGGTTGGCTGTGCCGATAGTGACATATTGGCTGCTATGGACGTCGCTATTGAGGATGGTGTTGATGTGCTTTCGATCTCCCTTGGTGGAGCTTCCTATCCTTTCTCTGAAGACAGTGTTGTGCTTGGTGCATTTACTGCAATGCAAAAAGGCATTTTTGTGAGCTGCTCGGCTGGTAACGCTGGTCCATTCAATTTCTCATTATCGAATGAGGCCCCATGGATTCTCACAGTTGGTGCAAGCACTATTGATCGAAGCATAAGGGCCACTGCATTGCTAGGAAACGCTGAAGAATTCGATGGCGAGTCAGTTTTCCAGCCTAAAGATTTCCCTTCAACGTTGTTGCCTCTTGTTTACCCGTCGTCAAATGGAAGTGAAGATTTTGCTCATTTCTGCGCCACAGGATCATTGAACAACACCGACGTTAAAGGGAAGGTAGTGTTGTGTGATGCTGGTGGTCCGGTAACAAGAGTAGGCAAAGGACAAACAATAAAGGATGCTGGTGGAGCTGCCATGATTTTGATGAACCAAGAATACAGGGCCTACACTACCTCAGCCGAAGCTCATGTCCTTCCCGCAACACATGTGAGTTATGCTGATGGATTAAAGATCAAGGCCTATATAAATTCAACATCAAGGCCAATGGCTACAATCTTATTCAGAGGAACCATAATTGGGGCTAATCATGCTCCTATGGTTGCCGCATTCTCTTCGAGGGGCCCTAATGAAGCAAGCCCAGGAATTCTGAAACCTGACATTATTGGTCCTGGTGTGAACATTCTTGCTGCATGGCCTTTCTCTGTGGAAAACAACACCGATACAAAGTCGACATTTAACATAATCTCAGGTACCTCAATGTCTTGTCCTCATCTTAGTGGCATCGCAGCTTTGCTCAAAGCTGCACACCCCAGTTGGTCTCCGGCTGCCATCAAGTCCGCTATCATGACTACTGCTGATCAACTGAACCTCGACAACAAGCCCATCGTTGATGAAAGGCTACTCCCAACTGATATCTTTGCCACTGGAGCAGGCCATGTCAACCCATCAAAAGCAAATGATCCCGGACTTGTTTACGATATTCAGCCTGACGATTACATATCTTACTTATGCGGTTTGAATTACACACGCCGACAACTTCTGGTCATTGTGCAACGGCCGGTGAATTGCTCAAAAGAATCAACCATTGCTGAAGCACAACTAAACTACCCTTCATTTTCTATCATAATGGGGTCGACTAACCAAACATATACCAGAACAGTGACTAATGTTGGTGAAGCTATTTCATCGTACACTGTCGAGATTGTTCCACCACAAGGAGTCGATGTGAGTGTTAAGCCTACTAGGTTGGACTTCTCAGATGTGAACCACCAGATGACATATCAAGTCACATTTAGCAGATCAACCGGAGGCATGAATGTCACCTCTGCACAAGGATTCCTGAAATGGACTTCTACCAAACATGTAGTTAGAAGCCCAATCGCTGTTGTGTTTCAGTGAGGAAAATGTGTTGCAGTTCATGTACACTTCAAATATATCAACTATATGTTTCAATTTGCTTGTTGGAACCATTTGGGTTTTATGAAATATTAAATAAAATCTTACATTACATCTTACATCTTACATATTATATAATATATATATATCTTAGTAGTAGTATCATACGGTTTATATTATTTATTATTTGTATCAATTTTTTTCTAGAATTACAATAAGAACAGTGATTTGAAGTCACATGTGGGCCTTAAACTTTGAACTTGATCATATGAATATTCAATCTCCTACACATTGGTGACTTGTTTGTGTCCTTTGTAGCCACGACAGGGTCAACAACCATAACTCCAGAAAAGGCCTACCACGAGAACGGTCCCAATTTGAAACCAAAAATAAAGGGTTAGGTCATTTTTTTGGCCCAACCATGACCCAACCCTATTGTATTATTGGGCCTGTGTCATTTATCATGGCCCATGGACTCGAACAATATCCAAATATATGCATGATTATTATTATTATTTTTTTTGGGAATATATACATAATAAACTAAATATATATATAATAAAGTAACTTACAATTCAAATCTCACAAGATAAACAAAATGACTTTTGATATTCGCGGTTGAGATATCTTTAAATTTTACTTTAAACTTAATCTGACGGCTAATATTAGCACCCTAAATTTAATAGGAAAAATAAGCCCCTCAGGGTATGTTTGGAATAACTTTTTAAAAGTGTTTTTATGAATTATTTCTCATAAGTACTTTAAAAAAAATAGTGTTTGCAACCGCTCTATCACTACATCTACCCCCCCCCCCCCCAAACACTCCATTACCACCACCACTGTCACCACCATCACCATCACCTTCACCCTCACCCCCACCCCCACCCCACCTTCACTGTCCCACCACCACCATCGCTACCCACCACTGATTGCTACCATCGTCGTCCACTGCCACCACCCACCACCATCATTATGTTATTCTTATATATATTTATCACTATTACCATCATCATCCCACTACCACCGTCGCCCACCTTCAGCACCCACCACTACCATTGTTGCCCACTGTAACCCACTACCACAACCCACCACTACCCCGTCGTAGCCCACCATCGCCACCAGCTACTGTCACCCACCCCCACCACACCTACCACCACCACTCGTCATCGCCCACCACTGTAGCCACCCACTGTCACTTACCCCCACCACGCTTACCACTACCGCCATTCGCCACCACCTATCACACTGTCGCCTAGAAACACCCATCGTCACCCACCACCACCATCGTCACAGCCCACCACCACCACTGCCAACCATCATCACCGTTGTCCACCACCACCATTGCCGTCACCCACGGTTGTCACTACCATCATTGTCACCCAAAATCAACCACCACTATCACCGTTGTCACCTACGGATGCCACCACTATTACGGTTGTCACCACCCACCACAACCATTACCGTCTCTCACCATCACCACTACCGGCCACGACCACTAACACCGCTCACTCCATTACAATCGGTACTTAAATTTATTTATCTCTCATTTATGTTTGTGATTTGATTTTGGGTGTGAATACAAATATGTTTATTGTTGACCATTTTTTTATTACTCCATGTCTTCAGGCACGGGAAATAACTAGTTATTAAATATGGTATCCCGGAAACTCTCGACGGCTCGCACACAGCCCTAAATGAGACATATTTTTTTGTATCAAAATTACTTAAGAAGTTTATAATAACGACACCAAAAAAAAATATAAAACTAAAAGAGTAGAGTCTCCAATTTACTGGGTCAATCACATCGAGTTCGTTTCTCTTTTTAAGAAAAAACAAAGGTAAGAGGTAAATGACAATTATTGGCACAAAGACAACACGAGTTGTCAAATTAGAGTTGATTAGTACACGATACGAAAACGAAAATGAAAATGTCATAACCCATTTTTTTGGTATAGTATAAGGAAGCTTTCTCAGTCGTTAGAGGATTAAAGGATTTGTTAGTTGATTTTGTAAATGTCTAGACCTGAGTGAATTTGTGTATAGAAAGCCTATGAGTTGTTGATTTAGTAGATGAAAAAAAAATGCAAATTTTGGATTTTTAATTCACCATTTATCATATCGACCTGAATCCGACATGAGTAATATTTTTTTTTTCTTTTTTTTTTTCAACATGAGTAATAACTAGATCAAGTTAATGTCAAAACATCCGACAAAATTAATTGAATAGGTCAAATTAGAATGACTTAATAACGGAACTATTACTTAGAAGTATATTTTATGCTACACCAGGGTAAGACATGATATAACTCGATTGATACCCTAAGAGGGTTTTGGCAGCTTTAAAGTGTTTGATTTACTATAAACTAGACTTCAATCTACCATTAAAAAAAAAAATCTAAGTGTATGATACAAACTCTCTTACGGAATTTAAGAAGGGTCAAATTCTTAATGTTCAAGTTCCATACCTGGTTCAGACTATAGCTGTGTGGGTTAATTGGTTTTGTCCTCCTAAAGGGGTTTTGAAACTCAATGTAGATGGTGCTTCTAAGGGTAATGCAAGCTTATCGGGGGGCGTAGTCGTCTTGTGTAATCAATTGGGGCAGCTGATCTTTGCAGCCTCCTATTTTATGGAGTTTGTACTAATATGGAGGCTGAATGTAGAGCTCTTCTGGATGGACTCAAACTGTTTGATAGATATGGCTTGAAGGATTACAAGGTTATCATAGAATCAGATTCACAAATTTTGGTGGATATGCTTAATGGCAAAGGTCAAATTTCTTGGAAACATTGGGATTTCGCTTATTAGATTTTGCTATTATTGAGGAGTTTTGATTTTCAAATTGTACAAATCCTTAGAAGGGCTAATTCAGCGGCTGATTTTAGGGCTAATAAAGGATTCAAGATAGGGATACCAGAGAAGAAACTTCAACTAATTCTCTTCCTATTCAAACTCATCTTTTGGTATTGCAAGATCAACGGCAAAGTAGAGCCCCGATGAGGAAGAATTCTTTCATTCAAACTAATCCTTAATTGCATTATCTGTGGATTCCGTAGGATATAATAAAAGTCCAATTGTTATGGACTTTCTTAGAATTTTATTTTTCGAAATATGTAAACAACATGCATTTTTATTTTTAATTCATAGATTATGTTGTATTTAGATTGCATTTGATGGGTAAGAAACATACCGCCCCCCCCCACCCCCGGGGGCTAGGTGTAATCCTTTTTTTCCAAATTAAAACTTTTCTTCATGAGTTGTGAACAAGTTGTAAATTTTAATCCACCAAAACCACCTGACATCAAGCAAACATATGCATCTCTCTTAAAGCCACAACCTTGTGAAAATCAAGAGGAACAAACGGATTTAAAGCTCAACAAATCTGTAGTCTTTTATGAGGGAGAGCCGGCAATTTATTGGAACAAAGAGGATATGACAGATTCTTGCATATCTCTTAATCTTGATTTGATAGGGAAGTGTTCATACGGGAGATTATTGTTGGGTGCTATTCAAGAAGTTATAAGAACAAAGTGGGCATTGAAAGGAGTGTTCGCTGTTGGAGTTCTTACCCGAGACATTATTTCTCATCAGATTCCAGCTTCATGATGATTATGTAAGGATTTTGTTGAAGGATTCTACTTATATTGTGCCTATGTGGATATCTTTACCATACCTACCTGCCAATTTCTTCCAGAAAGAATATTTAGAATTGATTGTAAGCCCCATTGGAAAGGTTTTGGCCTAGGAAGCACGGATATGGACACGGGGATACGACAAAGTTAAAAAATATGAGACACGGGTACGGCAAAGATACGGCTATTAAAATAATATAATATATTTTTTAAATAATAATAGAGTTGTAATATATTTAAAATAAAGCATATATTATAACAATATTAATAATAAGACCAAGCAAATATTATTTTTTTGATTAAAATTGAAATAGATCAAATTAAATATCCACTATTTTTATCAAACATCATTGCATCTATTAACATTTATAGTATATAAGTTACGTAACAAAAAATATATTAAAAAAAATAAATTTTTAATTGTTAAAAGTTATTTTTTTAATAAAAAAATTCTTGGTTGTGTCCTGGCTGTATCCTAGACGTATCCTGGCCGTGTCCGACTGAGTTCACTATTCAAGACACTTCTAACCGTGTCGGACACATGTCCGGCCGTGTCCTGAACGTATCCGTGTTGGACACATGTCCGATACTGCCACGGCACCCCCATAGGAAGTATCCATGCTTCCTAGGTTTTGGCGTATGACAAATCCTCTCTTAATCTTGCAAGGCCAAGTGTGGAGGTTAATGTCTTAGCAAAGAACCATCGAGAATTTGGTTTGATATGTGGGATGAAAAGCCCAGATGGCAGAAATTTTATTATGAAAAGGATCGCAAGTATTTCAAATTTTGTCAAAAGCAAGGCCATGATGAGAGCATCTGTAGGAAGAAATATCCTGGGGGTAAGGAATGAGAAGCAAACACAGGGTGTGGATCAGAAGGTCGAAGGAAATAAACCTAAAGAAGAACAAAGGAACGGGGAGGCAGCAGAATGTGAAAGGCAAGGAGGTGTATGTCGCAAAGCAAAAAGGAGAGTGTTAGTGCACAGGGGCAGCCTAAACCGAATATGCAGGAACAAAATCCCCAACCAGTCATTCCAGCTGTTGTACCAAAGGAAAAGGAGACTAGCGGTGAGCGTGAATATCAGAATGCAGCAGGTCAGCAGGCCTTGAAGGTGTAAATATCAGATATGGTAAGACCCTTCGAAGGTTCAAGACAAGATCATGGTGGAAAGTGCAACAACTTCAATGGATGTGCAAAAACTAACAAAGGTTAAAACTAGTGATAAGCAATATCCAATTTTAATATATGACAATCCAGTGGTACCCAGTGAGTTAGTTCAAGTATCGGCTCAAATGATTCATCCCAGTCAGATCTTATGGCCATTAATGAATGTACATTAAAGAGGCAGAATTTTTCACCTTTGGATTCTCCATTGGCAGCAATGGGGTTGAGTGAGGATGTGCTAATGGAGAATTACAATCTGAAAGTGAGTTAAAAAGGTATCAAGTTGTTGATAAAGAGCCACCAGATAGAGGCTACTATCAGAAGACGAGAACGGAGAAAGGACTGTTTTGGAGGATATGCGTACGATGATGGAGAAAGGAAAGCAACTGTTATGTAAACTTCACAACTTTCAGTAGCAATCTGCCACCGATGTGGAAGGTACTGCTTCAGAAAGTAATACTAGATCTAAATCTAGGGTTACTGACCTTCAAATTAGTGTCTTGTTATGAATTTCATCTCATGGAATGTGAGGGGCAAATAAACAAGCCTCCAGATGAAGATTAAGGGATTTAATTATAAGTAATGGGCTATGTATGGTTTCGGTATTAGAGCCAAAGTCCCATGTATCAAAGTTGCAAGTCTATGCGAGGAGTTTAAATATGATACACTGTACGGTGAATGAACCAGCAGATCGAAGGATCTGGTTGTTATGGGATCATAGAGTTCATGTCTTTGTGATTGATCAACATCCTCAAGTTTTAACAGTGGAAATCTCGGTTCTGGGCTCATCACCGTTAGGATTTTGACTGGTTTATCCCAGTTGTGAATAGAGCCAAAGGAGAGATTTATGGCAATATACTCAGGTGCCTTGGTTAGTTGTGGGGGATTTCAACATCATCGTTTTATTAGATGAAAGATTGCAAGGAAGAATACCAAGTTTCATAGAGATGGAAGACTTCAATTTATTTATGCAAGGGAATGGATTGATGGACTGTGGTTTTACAGGAAGCAAATATGCATGGTGTAATAATCACCAAGGTTTGGCTCGAATTTGGCCGAGATTGGACAGAGTGTTGATGAACTTGAAATGTAATCTTCAATTTGCTTCTTACCAAAGTCATCTATAAGGCCAGAGGAAGATCAGATCATTCCCCTCTTCTTATTAGGGTGACTGATTTCTTGAACATCAGGATTTCTATCAGATTGTTTTTTTTTTTTTTGATAACTCCTTTCTATCAGATTGTTGAGTATACTGGAATGGGTTTTTTTTCTAATAACCCATTAGAAAACTTGTTAGAGAAATTGAAGAATGTGAAGATTCATTTAGAAATATGGAATAAGGAAGTTAGTTGGAAGAAAAGTAACAAAGTGCGAAGATTGGACTTGAAGGAACACCAAATGAGCAGCAGATTTTCTGGTAAGTTCTTTAGAGTGGCATGTCCCAAGGTTGTCAAAACGTGTATCGGAAGGCGTATCTTGGCTGAAGAGGTGTTGAGTAGGGGGTAAAAGGAAGTTTATAAATCAGGTTGGGTTAAGTATTTTCATTCTGGAAGAGATACTATCCCTACGAGTCACCTCTTATTTGCAGATTATACTTTAATTTTCATAAAAAGGGATAGGAAGTCGTTGGTTAATTTGATGAAGATTGTGGACAAATATGAGAATGCATCGGCGCAGAAAGTGAATAAGCAGAAAAGTGGAATGTCCAACGTCCTCAAAAATCACAGTAGCAAGAAACAATATGTTCGCTTCAGTGGCAAAAATACCAGTCAGATCTTGTCCGTTACAGTACCTGGATTGCCCTCTAATTAAGGGCAGTACTAGACCTATTTATTTTGAGAATATTTTGCTAAAGTTCAGAAAGAAGTTAGAGTTGTATGCTCAACTTCTCTCCAATATGGGGAAGGTGGACATGATGAAAGCATACGACCATACTGAATGGGATTTTTTAAAGAAAACTTTGCTCTGTTTTGGTTTTTCAAATATGTTTGTTTCCATTATATCAAACTGTTTGAATAATATGGCAAGAAACAATGGAGCATCTGTGCATGAATCTCCTTTACTTTGAAGTATCAAATTCTTCTCCTTACATCAAAATATCAAATCCTCCCAACAATTATCCCAATTTCTGTTTCTTCCAAGCAGCAAAATACGTACTAGAAATAAGCGGAGGAAGAAGAAACCCAGAAGCACAAAGCAATGAAGACCACAAGGCAATCCGTTTTGTACTTATGTTTTTCTTCTTTGTTTTCAATCTCTCCGTTGGGAAAGCTCAGGTGTCAATTCTGGCTAAGTTTGATGGGTTCTGGTACGAGAACCAGTCACCCGAGATTGATTCGATCATTATCGAAGCTTTTTTTGATCCAGTATGTCCAGATAGCAGGGACGCTTGGCCACACATGCTTCTTATCTTTGAAGGAAAAAATTATAAAGAAGAAAGAATGGGAATCTTTCTTTCATTTTTTAAGTAGATGGTAAGGTTTATGTCCCCCCCCCCCCCCCCCCCCCCCCCCTCCCCCCCTTCCTTTTTTTAATTTTGAATAATATTCGGCCCTCTCCTTGACGAAGTTTAAAAAAAAGGGTTTAGGTGCAGACTGCTTTGAAGTAGTGCATGATATCCCACAAGAAATTCGTGAGTTCTTTGGCATTGCGACTGCGTTTAGGGTCAGGGATCTTGGCTTTCAACATGCTTTCATTGCCGGACCCGCAGTGGAATTCTATAGTGTCCTCTTCAAAAGCGCCACATCTGTCCTTGAGGCCATGGATTCTATCCTCCAACCCATTGGCCAATGAAGAAACCATTGCAAGAACATCAATGATCTTGCTATTTGCCTTGTTGAAATGATCAACTTTAGCTTTTAGGAGTTGTTCTTGGGCTACTCACGATTCAACTCAAGCTGCACAGAAAGGCCACAAGATCAATAGATTGTGGGGGACCAACAAAGTCCTCCAAAGGAGCCACCTCATCCCTCAAATCGACATTGGTTCCACAAGCCATGGATCGATCTTTCCTTCGAGACCACGCTCTGATACCAAACCGTCGATGGGGTTACTCTGGTTTTGCTACTTTTTTCACGGAGGAAGCTACTCGTGAAGGCGTTGCCTCAGTAACCAGCCACTCAAACATGAAAGGGGCACACACACAAAGGCAACACACAAAATACAAGAAAAACACTCCCTAACCTTATATTAATGCTCACACAATTACAAGAAACTTACACATCCAACCAAGGACTCTCTGCCTACAAAATGCCCCGACATCCCCTATTTATACAGAGAATATGGTTGTTGACATCCCCAACTGCCTAAGATTTATTGGTCCACTGTCTAGTCAGTTGCATAGGCAATGCAGTTTCCAACAACCCCTATCATGCCATACTTCACATATGCTTGACAGGTGGCTAGTCAGTTCCTCCTATTTAGCACCTGACTTAGTAACAACCCCTGATCAGGCCATGCTAGGTAACTGCCCTCAACCGTCTCCCATGATCAGGCCATGCACAACAACCACTTGGTTCCATGCATCGCACAGACCTGTCCCAGCAATATGCCAGCGAATCAGTAGCCAAGCCTTGCCCATGAACTAATCAAGCATGTTGGGTCAAGCCTAAGTCATGCCTTCCGAAGCCATGCACCGACATTGCCTCAATCAAGCCCATTACGTGCTGTCATCCTCAGCTGTGTCCATGTGGTCTTTTGTAACTACAAGTCCCCACAATTTTTCCACTCTTGCCATGTATCTTGCGTTCCTTTGTCCGCCTTGCCTCATTCGTGACAAAGACCTTGTTGCGTGTCTTGCCCAACGGTACCAAAGCTTGGGGCCCCTCAACTATAACCAACACTCTATATATGTTTTACAAAGATTTTCTAAAGCGACATGAGTGGACATCTTCTAAACCAAGGAAGCATAACAATGAGAGTCTGTGGCATAGCACTTGGATTTCTGTCGAACAACTTGCTTCGAAATCATGGAGTGCCTTGGTGCAAGGTGCCACCAAGACACATCCATTTATGCGGCTAAGTGCATTAGGGCCTGACAATTAGTGTATGTGTCCTTTTTTCATAATTTGTAAATTCATAGATCATGTAGAATACAACAATTAAATCAAGTTTTTTACTAGTAGTGAAAACTTCCCACCACCACAAATACAAAGAAAACACATTATTAATATTTAAACATGAAAACTAGATCAAACTAGAATATCTTTGTATCCAAAAAAAAAATAGTCATGTAGACATGTAAGACCGACCTATATATACTCTTCTTAACTATGTGTAGTGTGTAAAGTTGTGTTACTTAAACCTGGATTACCATTGACAAAAGCAACATGGTGTGAGATCTTCAAGTTTCAACATCAATGTCTTTATAGGTCGATAGCTGTAAAAAATCTTAAGCATAGGATAGAGATTGAAGATGATAACTAAGAACTTTACAAGAGGAGAAGAAAAGAAAATGCTAACATAATCATACCAACAAATCAATACCATACAATACCAAAAAAAAAAAAAAAATCACACCTTTCACAAGCTCGCCTAAAAGTAAATCTGCAACTGCTTGGATTGCTGATTTATTAGCCTCCCAAATTTCAATAGGTTAGTCTTTCCTCCACCATCTCAAGGTACTACACTAAATAAACAATATTACACATTGAGTCATAGCACAAAAATTTAAGAAATAAAATACTATCAGCAAGTAATTGGTAGAAAAATTCAAATAGCTGCCACATTAAATCATGGCACAAAAATTTAAGAAATAAAATATTGTAAGCAAGTAATTGGCAATAGAGTAATTGTATGCCTTGAATGATGACTAATAGAAAAACTAACGCACAAAACATGCACACAAAAGAGACTGCTCCAAACGAATTAGTAGGAGCCCTTCGATTTACCCCAGATAATTTTACGTTTCACTGCATGAAATATTAGAATTATAAAATCAAAAGATGTGCATGCCAAAGTTTGAAAATTTTAATTTTGTGCCACCACGTGAAGGTGATTGCAACTCTAATTTTAAATTACGTAATTAAAGAAAAGAAAATAAATAAATTGTTATTTAAAATATAAACGTTGCACGATTGTAGAATGTCTTTAGGCACGGGTTATTGTTATTAGATATATATTTGAATAGGCCATGATAGAGAGAGTGGAATTGCCTGGGCTCCCGATTACATAAATCTTGGCAAATTTGGGAGGTAGATGACTGCTAATATTTTTTATCACTTATATATTCAAGATCACTTATTGTTCAATTCATGAGGAATGAACTATTCCCGAGAAATAAACAAAATGTGTATGAGAGGGCCGATACACGATATCTACAAAAAAGATTAAATGCCCAAAAAATGCTGAAAAAATCATGAACAATTCTAAAAAATGCAAACAACAAAATCTATGCATCAGATATTCAAAATAAATCGTTTAGCAAATTGAAGACAGTGAAGATGGAATGTAGGTATGTTATCAGAAATATAACTGTAAAAAATTATATGACTTGGGCCTAATTTGAGGCCTAAGCGATTAATGTACAAGTATTTACCATGAATCCTAATATTGCATTGGGCCTACTACCAATTGTATGACAATAGTAGATTAGATCTTTGAATTAATTCTCCTAATTAGATCCAATCATCCAAGTAATATTATTTTTTATTAATATTATTGAGTTACCAAATTTAAAACTATAGCAAAACCAACAAACCCACATAATAAAAAAATATATAAAAGATATAGAATACAATAAAGTAGTACTTAACAAAAAAAATGAAAGAATAAAAATTAAAAACTAATAAATGTAAAAGAACTAGTCCACAGGACTACAACAGGAGTCTCTTCATTTCACAAGAGAGAGTGGAGAGAGAAATTACTAAGAGGGGAAATACCTTCACTATCGGAGCACAAACAAAGTCTATTTGGTGCATGATGGCTCACAGAGATGATGGAGAAGGAGAAGGAGAAAAAGAGCAAAAGGAGGAGGATAGGAGTAACAGGAAGAGGAGGAGGAGGAGAAGAAATAAGAAGAGAAGAAGAAGACGGGAGGAGTAGGAGGAGCAAAAGAAGAATAAGGAGGAAGCGAAGAAGAAAAAGAATGAGACGAAAGAAAGGAGAAAGGGGGTGGAGGAGGAGGAGAAGAAGAAGAATGAGACGAAGGAAAGGAGAAAGGGAGGAGGAGGAGGAGAAAGGGAGACTCTTGCCGCCTCTAATTGAAGTAGTGACTTCAATTTTACAACTTTGGTTCTCTAGGTTTCCCTTCTTTTCTTGCGCTTGGCACTTGTTTTGGTTTTTTTTTCTCTTGTTGGGTGTCTCGTTGTCGAACGAATCTTGCGTCTCGGTGTAATTCCGTGATGACTCGAAAAGTCATAACCGAGTCAATACCAATTCAAGTAAGACACGTATTTTATGTGAATAAGGTATTGTTATCGGAAGGTAGGGCCTAAGTCGGATGCAAACTCGGCCTCAGCCCTTACTATGAACATTGGTTCTTCCTGACCAGAACTAGCTAAACCATGACAACTTCCCAAATGAAGTGTTAAGGTTGCAAGAACAAAAGCATAACTTCGCTCAACAGCTTTCCTTCCAAGTTGGCCACCACCTTTGCAACAATGTGAAACAAGCAATTACATCAAAGGCTTAATAAAGTAGAAATCTGACTAGTCCATTTGGATAATTGCCAGACATGCAAAAATAAATCACTAGGTACCTGAAGAAGGCAGTGAGGACAACAATAGCAGCCTGCAAGATGTCATCTCTACGCTACTATCAACATAATAGCTGGAGTTTTCTCCTTTCTTCACATTACCTTTAAGGGTGGTTTCTCATTAAGAACCGATATCACATGTTCCAGGAACAAAGGTGAGACTTTTATTTACCCAAAAAAAAAAAAGGTAGAGACTTGTGTGTGCTGTGAAAATGCCTATGAAAACAACCAAGAAAGAAGAGAATGAAATAAGAAACAACAATTAGACGCTTTTGTATAATAAAATCACCTCATCTAATATTGACTACCTCTACTCAGGACAAAACGAGGTCAATCCGACGGAAATCACAATGGACGTTATGGCTGTGATCACTTTGTTACCAATTAATTTCATTGAGGGTACAATTTGAAACAATTAATCTTTGAGGGTACAAATTGAGAATTTTTTAATCTTTCGAGGTGCAAAACTACTATTTGTCCAAAAAACTAAGACAAGCCCATAAGGTGGGCATTACACAATGACATGAGCTTCGGAGAATTCCTGCAAATGTGGACATGACTTCTCTCAAAATTAACTACAAGAGTGTCGTCGTACCCCTCAAAAAAAGAATCAACGGTGAACCTTGAAGACTCCTTTTAAGAACATTTTGAGTTTTGCCATTCAATTTCCAAGAAACTTGCCGACCAATTACAGGAAATACCAACCATATTTCTATCCCCCCCCCCCCCCCCCCAAAAAAAAAAAAAACAATTACTAAGGAAAATTATAAATCATAAGCATTTTAAATAGAAACTATTATATGCACTATGCAAAAGAAATAGTCACGTAGACATGCAAGAAAACGAACCAATATGCCATACGAAGGTATGCACACATTTCCTCCCTTTCCAAAGCTCTAAAGTTGTGTCACTGGAGCTTGCATTACCATTGACAACAATCCACATCAGTCATTCTTATCCAAAACATAGTTTGATAACTGTAAGAAATCTGAAGCAAATGACTTAAGTTGATCATTGAGGTCGTAGGGGAGATACTTAAGAACTTTAAGGTTCAAGACAAAAAAAGAAAGAAGTAAGGCAAAAGCTTATCCAATCATACCTTAAAATCAAGCAAAATAATGTTCACCAGCTCGCCAAAAGGTAACTTCATAGCTGCTTATATTGTTGTCTTGTAGGTCTCCCAAAGTTCCAACATGTTGGCCTCTTATCCTCCGTCTTAATGTACTACAATCAATAGGGAATCTCCAACCTTGTGACACAACAGTTAAATGGCATGAAAATTTAAGAAACAAAAAAATGTAAGGAAATAATTGGCAACATAGGAATCATATACCTTAAATATCACCTGTAGACAAATCCAAGCACAAAAAATGTAGGCAAAAGCAACTCAGAAAACAGAAATTTCAACTTAAAAAGTGTCGAGTATTATTAAGTTCAAACTTTGGGATCCTGAACAAAGCAGATCAGAGTAATATCAATTCAGAAGTTTGCATTTCTGAAAAAGATAAAAAATGTGATATACATTCCATCACAAACCAAACACCTAATCAAGAACCTAGGCATTCTAAACACTCTTTCTACATGATTAGACTGCTCCAAGTGGATCAGTAGAAGTCCTTTGAAGTCCATAATTAAATATGCAAGCACACTCACAAAAACACACTAAAAAACCAAAAACACGCACACATAAAAGCACAATATTACACGCACACACAAAAACACACAAACATGCGCACACGCGCAAACACACCATCACCGAAACGCACACAGACATGAAAAAGATACACACTAATACACCAAAATACATACACAACAATTCACACTTTTAAGAAACACTAAATACACCAAAAAACACATATAATACATCAAAAAATATAAACACCAACACACCAAAACAAACACACAAAAAAATATACACACTACTACTCCATCCCAAAACACTCTCTAATAAACTATCCAAAACACACAGTAATACACCAAAAAACCCACACATTAATACACTGAAACACACATAAACTAATACACCAACATACGTACACAAAAGGTGTTAACACAACTAATACACCAAAAACAGACACTAACATACAAAAAGACACTATTACCCAAGCACAAACGCGCACACACACTATTACCCAAACACAAATGCGCACACACACTAATACACAACAAAATACACACTAATACAATGAAACACGCGCACACACACACACACACTAATACACCCTAACATACACACCGACGCACATTGTGTTAACACTCACTAATACACCAAAAAAAATAAACAGAATAAAACAAACACACAATTATACAAACACAAACGCACGCACAAAAACAAACTAACACATACACCAAAAACACACACACATACTAAAACAAAGACAGATATACCCACACTATTCACACACACACTAATACACTAAAAAACACACACCAACACACTCATACACTAAAACACCAAAGAAACACATACATACTATTGCACATTTAGGTTCATTGGACGTGTCAGAGATGCTCGGAGCACTTATGCATTGGTGAGTGCTTGTATTAATATTGTGTGTTTGGGTGTATTAATATGTATATTTTTTTTTATGTATTAGTATGTGTACGTGTGTATATATATTGTGTGTGTGAGAGTGTGTTAACAACGCATGCTTGAGTTTGTGTATTAGTGTGTGAGAGAGAGAGTGTGTTAACAGTGCATGCTTGACGTATGTTTGCTTGTGTTATGCCCAAGTCGTGTCTATACTTGTGCATGGATCGTGTTATGTCCCATGTCTGGTTCATGCTTTGTTCTTACTTTATGTGATATTTTTTGAAGTGAAATTTGAAAAATACATATCAATTCTCAACTACTCAATTTTGAATAAATTTTTTTTATAAATAAATTAAAATATTGATCAGTCGATCACAATTTTTTGAGCAAATCACGAGCGATGCGAGGAGTTTTATTAAAATAAAATCAGCCCAACAACCTTCTTTAGTTGTACTACTTTTTCTGATGAATAATTTGAAATTGAAGAAAATAATGATCATAAAAGCATGAGCATCTATTCATCATGAATCAATTATCTATCTATATCAACGTAATGTTGTTTTCAAAACTCAAGGAATCTAAAGTGAAATAGAACTCATGTACTTCACAGTCAATATGAACTACTCAGTCCATTATCTTCTCCCATGAGAAGGTTAGATCGAGGTATATTATGAATACCCAAGTTTTGCTAAAGAATATACAAGTCCATGTGGATAGCATGTATCCAAGATTTTATAATGGCTCATGAATCTCTATATATGCTCTCTAAAATCCCAAAAACGTAAAATGATGCAAAGATCACAATCACAGTCAAACCACAAAAAGTCCTAGAACACACATATGCATGAGAGCCAACATTACGTTTTTTATGCAAAGCACACAACCCAATATGTTAGCACTCCAACAGTGAATTAAAAAATTGAGTCTCATTCGTTATACTTGAAACTTTGTTAAGCAATCCCTCCTATCTTTTAATGGCACGGCACGAAGCAATCATGGGATCATAATGCATGCGAGTGAATTGAAGACTGCAAGCAATTGCTTGCTCAATTAGGCTTGAGCTTTTTTGTTTTTCACAACCTAAAACTTTAGCTTGCTCACAATGTCCCCTTGTTCAACTCCAGATTAACCCAAACTACTAAATGCCATATAGACTAAACATAAGAAGAAAGATAAGAATTTTGCTGTCAATGAAATATAAAAATATTTAACACTCAAAATTCATAGAACCAAATCATGACATATGGCCAGTAGAGAATTCTACAACCTTATATGTAGAATTCACTTCAACAGGACTACCAGCCGTGTTTTTAGGGCCAAAGTGCATGTCATTGAAAAATTTTACACTCAAAAGTCAAGCAACACTAAAACCTCCTAAAAGTGTTTCATGAGTGCTTTACTGCGGTAAGCAGCCTATGATCATGTGACCATACCTGTTGATGAGTCTGGAACAGGACAATAATGGTTCAAGAATTCCAGTTGCTGCATATATTCGGGCTTCAAAAGCATTACTTGTCATCAAGCTGTACCTTGTCGTCAAGAAGTAGTCACGTAGACATGCAAGAAAACAAACCTGTCTGCCCTACGAAGGTATGCACATATGTCCTCCCTTTCCAAAGCCCTAATGTTGTTTTACGGGAACTTGCATTACTATTGACAACAAATCCACATCAGTCATCCATATCCAAAGCATAATTTGATAACTGTAAGAAATCTTAAGCAAAGGACTTAAGTTGATCATTGAGATCATAGGGAAGATACTTAAGAACTTTAAGGTTCACGACAAAAATGAGAAGCAAAGAAAAAGTTTTTTGCAAATTAAGGTCCACCTGTAACAAGCTCCTCTGAAGGTAACTTCACAATTGCTTAGATTGCTGCCTTAAGCCTCCATAAGTTCCAACAGGTTGGCTTTTCCTCCAGCATTTAAATGTACTACAATCAATAGAGAATATCTAAATTGACATCAAAATTTTGAAAACAAAAAAATTTAAGTAATTGGGAGTAAAGGAGTAGTATACCTTGAATGACGATGAGTAGACAAACCCAAGCACAAAAATGCAGACAAACAAACAACTCACAAAATAGAAATTTCAGCTTAAAAAGTATTTAGTTACATTAAGTTCAACTTTGAGATCATTAACTAAGCCGATATATCAAATCAAAAGTTGGCATTTTTGAAAAAGTTCAAAAATATGATATTCATTCCATAATAAACCAGACACCTAATCAAGAACCTAGGCATTATGAACAATCTCTTTCTGTATGATGAGATGCTCCAAATGGATCAGTAAACACTCTCTTTCTGCATGATAAGACTGCTCCAAGTCCTTTAATTTATCTTGAATAATTTCACCGCTCAGTGTGTCATGGATGAGATTTGTAAGGCCAAAATTAACGAAACTACAAACTCTATACAATGAAGATCATAATTGCTAGATGTAAACAAGTCCATGCATAAATTTTAGGTTTTATCAGAAGTTGTACATTGAATTAGAATATTCTTTGACAGACACATGGATGAGATTAGTATGGCCAGAATCAACGTAACTACAAACTCTATACAATGAAGATCATAATTGCTAGATGTAAACAATTACATGCATAAATTGCAGGATTTATCAAAAGTTGTACATTGAATTAGTATATTCTTTCACGTGTCTGTCTCTCTCGCACTATCTTATTTCAAGTTTTCGACTCCCTCTCTCTCTCTCCACCCCTCCCTCCCAACAAAAAAAATAAATAAATTAATACAATTTGTTCACACAACAAAAAATGCACCATAATTTTCATAGACATAGAAACATTGGTAGCATTAATTAAAATGTTTCCTGCAAATTACAAAATTAGTACCCAACCTAGTAATTCATCCAATTTCAATACTCCAACTTTCTTCCTAATAAAAAATATAGACAACATGCACACCAGGTACAACAGATAATTGACAACATCAAAGAGGCAAAGTAATTTTCCTCTCATGATCTAACTCGCTATATTAGAGTCACTAGAATCCAATACTGATGAATAACTGAAATGTTAGTCTTAGGATTTGGAAAGACCTTAAAGACAATGTCTAATATATTATGTAACCACCAAACAAAAAAATATTGTTCAAATAACTATTAACTTTTGATGACCGTCCATAATTTATAACCTTAATAGTAGAGGTGGCAAAAGGGGGGTCGGGCGGGTTCATAACAACTTAGGTGCAAGACGGGTCCAATCCATTTTTAACCCGTTTTATAAATGGGCTATTACTTATAACAGATTGGATCATGGGTTTAGGAAATGATATTTTGTTTTTAGAGAGAAAAGCTCCAACTTCTCTATAGAATTTTCAATGCATGAGAATGACACAGCTAGCTTGAATCCACCAAAGCCACTTGATATAACCTTTTCTTCTCTATTTTCTCAAGCTCCTGCGCAGTCTATTCTTTCTACAATTGTTCCTCCGGTAATGATTCCGGTTAAAAAGCCAGTTTTCAATAATGGTGAGCCATCTCTTTATTGGACCAAGGAGGAGATTCAATCTACATGTCTTCCATTTCAACACGCTTTGATTGGCAAATGTTCTTATGGGAGGCCATCTTTGGGGGTAATTCGTGAGTACATAAACTCAAAGTGGGCGATTAAAGGAGAGTTTTATGTTAAAATATTGATCCTTGGCATATTGCCATTCGGTTTTCTTTATTTGAAGACTATGTCCGAACATGGTTGAAGGACGCTATATATATTGAGGGCCATCTGTTCAGGTTTTTTAAGTGGTCACCAGATTTTACTTCCGGCATTGAACCAGCAGTTGTTACAATGTGGATCTCTTTACAAGCATTGCCTTTCAATCTGTTTACTAAGGAATGCCTTACTTCTATTCTGAGCCCAGTTGGTAAGATTCTTGCTATAGATGAGGCCACTTTGAATTTAACAAGGCTTAGTGCTGACCGTGCATGTGTAGAGGTTAATTTATTAGCAGATAATCCTTAAGAGGACTTGGCTGGATCAAGGGGGTTATAAAGGGGGCTGGCAAAAAATTCAATATAAGAAAAGGTCTAAGTATTGTAGGAATTGCTTTAAAAGCAAGGTCATGAAGAGGTAGAATGTAATAAAAAGGAGCTTTCTCCTTATGATAATGGTGGGGTTGTTGTAAGAGAGGATAAAAAGGAGGGGAAAGAGATGATCCATATGATTGTACTGAAACCTGGGGCTGGACAAAGGAAAACGTACTGCCAGAAAACAGTTCAAGGCGAGTCAAGTAAAGTCCAGAAAAGTGGTAATATCAACGGATAAACAGAGGTTAACCATAATCATGGCCAAACGGAGGGGTTGCAGATAAATCAAGAGAGTAGGGAATCTGATGACTTGCAGTTGAAGGAAAAATCGAGGGTATGTAACAACCTCACTCTGGTGGAGCCTAGGAGTATGGAAAAGATGAGATCATTGGGCCAAAAGGCGAAGGCAAAGAAGAGCAGTAGAGAAAAGTTTGCAAATGGAGGATGAAACTCAAAACTGATCAGGATAATTACTCTCTCCCAGATAATTGCAAAGTTGCATCTCCTTTGCCCGTTTGTAATTTGAATGAACAAAGTTTTTCTACAGTAATGTTTCAGGAGATTATGAGAAACACCCATAAAGCTTTGTGTTCTAATAAGGTCAAGGCGAGGGATGATGTGGTTCTTCATGAGCCAAAAGATGATCCTCCAAATTGGGGCTATTATTCAGATGCGGAATCTCCCCTCTCTCATGTGTTGGAAGGTTGGGAGGTATTCAAGGAGCTTAGCAAGGAATTAAAGAAAAAGTTTGAGAGAGGAAAAAGATCAATAAGGGCTTCTCTGGTGCCTTCTTCAATAGCGCCACATCTGTTTCTTCTCATGTTCTAAGAAAAAAATTATGGGGCTGGCTCCAAACGGATCCCAAGGTCATGAGCAAATCACAGCACTTCCCGTATATCATAAACCTCTTGGTCCATATATGGAATCCAAACTGTCATTCTGCCAATTAGTATGCTCGTCAACTAAGTAGAAGTGCACAAGTAAACTATGAATTTAACAATCTAACATGTCACAAATTTAAACCACCACTCAAACATGATCTAGTTTTCGAGTGATGTAAAGGAATAACTTGCAAAAACAAAATCAGTAAGAAGATTTGACCCCTTGATATCGCGATGCAACACATGGTGCGTGTCACAATGTTCAAGCCCCGACAATCTTTCCAATTTAACTTCTCAACAGACTTAGTATTGTTAAATATCTAAATAATTTTGTTGACAACAACAATTTTCTCAAGAGCTTTTTTTTGGGTAAATAACCAAAATCAATTGTGGTCATTTTGAGTTGCCAAGGTCTGGTGGTCATAAATTTCAAAAAACATTTACTACATTGGAGCATGCCAACACTAGCTTGAGTCCTCAAAAAAGTGAATACCTTTTGGAATGCAACACATTGTCGAGATTATAAAAGAAAGAAATCCAAAGGCAGCTATTGGTGATACCTGAAGACCACCAAAACAATCCGTACAGCTGAAACTTTAATGCAGCTATTGGTGATACCTGAAGACAATGATATGAACTGGTTTGCGTCCATTGCTTGAATTATAGAAATCCAAAAGCAGTTCCCTGGAGCAAAAAAATTCAGCAACAACTCTATACTATAAATTGTGTGGGCAATACCTTGTTATTGAAGTTCCATCGTCCATTACGTGGGAAGCAATCTTCACTGTTACCAACCTTCAACTGCAGATTGGAAGAAAATTCGATTTTAAGAGCACATTCAATTCTTATCTTATTGTTCAGTGTAGTCATATCTGTATTGTGAGGGAAAATGCTAAACCGCGTCAAGAAAGTCAACCTCTACCTTGGGTGCCTCTAGGACCCGACCATCAACTTGGGTGAGTTGTTTCTCAATTGAAATGCCACAAGCAGCAAGGGGGGGATCATCATCATCATGGTAGTTTCCCATAGCCTGTCAAACTGAGTGATCAGTAAAATGCAATATTACAAACTACAAGAGCAAGCATTTAGGTGGAAGAAGATTTATATCAGTTACAACTCTTATTCTCTCCTGAGGATTTTGCCTACGCTTTTCAACTAAAGATGCTCTCTGCACTGAAGATAATGCCTTTGTATAAAGTTGAAGAGACAAAAGAGAACAGAGCTGGATTATAGGAAAGAAAACAACATCAGCATCTGTTCTAGAGAAGGACACTGAGGTATTATACATAAAGAAAATGGACCAACCCAGAAATTCTAGTGAGAGAATTATGCACACCTCCAGCGGCAGATAGTTTGGCTGTTTCAGTTTACCACAAGTTCAATATTCCGATGTTTGGAAAAATACTTGTATACCGTAATCTCCGTAGTCTGTCCTCCATCATAGGCACCATCACTGTTTTTCACTTTCAGTGGAAAACTTGGGAGGGAAAAGTAAAACAAATAAATGATTCAGACGACATACAATGAAAATTAGAAATTCTATGGAATAAAAAAGCACTTACAATAGCTGATTGCAAGCCTTGTCACTCAAACCTATGATCTTGAACTACCTGTTGTGTCTTGTCTTAATTCTTATGTTTTTTAGCATTCTTTTGGCCTGTACATGACACAAAATATTTAACTATATACATGAACTAAGAACAAAAATGAGATCCACTGTGCAATTAAACAGTTAGTTTACCTTTGCCCAGTCAATGTAACAAGGTTCACGTGTGTTCTGGTTAGCTAGCAGAAAATTAATAACAGATCCAGGCGTCAGGATCATAGTTGTAGATACATCTGCCCATAGAAATCAAAGGTACATTAATGGCCAGAAAGTGAAAGCAAAATCACATTGGCGCAGTGAGATGGAGAACAAAAAAAAAATGATATTAAGTGACAAACCACCATGAGTTGAACGAAAGCTGGAACGGAACCCCCAACACCTAGTGAACACCTCCTCCAACATCAGTGAAGTTCCTTAAGTCATCATGAAAGAATGAATGTCTTACCAAAAGATGACCCCCGCATTCAATATCCAAATTACATAATATGTAAGTAAGCAGCATTGAAGAAACTAGAAACCTCAAAAGAAACCTTGAAAGGAGAAATTTCCAAGTACCAATTAGTTGCTTGCTGTCCTAATATAACATCAAGCACCCTTAGTGCATCTTGAACATTGTCCGGATCACCCCCTTGGAGGGAAAGAGAAATGGACTACAAAGGTATTTAGTAGCATAGCTGATCTTGACTTTAAAAGTTTTTTATTGTAAAGAATGCTTTGACCTTTTACCAGACTCACTGGGGCTCCCATTGTGAGGAGGAGACTCCCACTACCACCAAGGAAAAATATACTATAAGTCTTGGAAAATATGCCACACACTTAAGTACTTAAAAAATATAAAGAAAGGACATACTGCTTTGCAAAAGATTCCCGAAGAACCACCGTGAACTCAAAATTGTTCTCTGGAAGAGGCCCTAATGTATACAGATTCTTATCTCCATCATATGCAAATCTGTTCCAAACATATTTGTTTCTACATATTTCACCTTCTGAAGTTTCCTTTTTTGCTAGAATTTTATTCCACATAAGCCGAGGCATTGTCTATTCCATCTTTTAAACGAAATGAAAGGCTAAATACCGCCAGTTATTCTATGAGCCGGTCTGGATTTCCAATTACAATGGCCTGTGATTTTATATGGAAACACATTCTATTTCGATGATTATATTTGAACAATTTTTAGCATCATGATCATGATTTCCACGGGATTTTGTCTAGAGTTTAAATGACTAAAAAATAAAAAACAGCTACAAAAATTGAGATCCCTTAATACTTCACGTGTTAAGTTCCATGAATGAATTCACCAGACTTCCAATCTTTTACCGCTATATGCGTACCAATCAAGTTAAGGTTCTATTAATAAATTTCTATGGTTAATCTAAAATACCCAGCAAAAAAATAATTGAGCATAAAAATTTCAATACCTTGAAATCCAGAGAGAAATCACAAGAAAAACAATAAACAGAAACAAAGAAGAAAGATAAGTGGTCCCTCACGTTCTTGTGTCAAACTGTCAACTATTGTTTTTGTTGTCATTAGGTTTCAGGAAATAGTCCCGTTAAATGCTGGAATGTGTTAGTTATTGAAGATAATGGGCCAGCAGAACCACCTAATTCGCTCTCTGAATCCCTATGCCTTATTTTTCTGCTCCTTGGGGGATTTTTAAGTCGTCGTAGGATTCGTTAGTCATTTATTCAGTCAAATTCCTCTCTTCCGATGGGAATCAGAATTGAGAAAAAAAGATTTTATATGGATGTTGAAGGGATGTCGGCAGATTCGATTCGTATAACAGAGTGGAATCATTTTGGCTCCTTTCCACTGTTTTTGAATAGGGGATGTGTGAACTGGTTAAGAGAGTTGATAGAAGGTGCTCTGAAGTGGAGGAGGAGTGGTGTATTCTTCAGTATATATGGGGATAGTGGTTTTTGTGTATGGAGTCCAGTCGATTTGGAGAATATGTAAGAGTCACTAAACTGATGAATAATGCTAGGAGGAAAGGGCTAATTATCCCTAAAGGAGTTGAAGGGTGTGGCTGGCAAGCTTTTGGGAAACTGTTGAATGAAGCTATGGATATTGGAAAGGCTCTGATTCTGGACAAGAAGAACAGGGGATGGGTCGATGTGGTTGGAACAGCGTTACTTAAGGCGTAAAGCGAATCGAAGCGAACCAGTCTCTTGAGGGCCTAGGCGAGAAGCGAAAAGCGAAGCGAGCGCTTCATCGAAACAAAGCGAACAATATAAACATAAGCAAATATTTTAGTTTGATACTTTGATTACTCCTAAATATTCAAGTTTTAACTTTATAAATACAAAATATTTAAATACAACCAAAATAATAAACATCAACATATTTTAAATAGACAAGATATTAAATATTGAACATTATTGCATTCTAAAAATAATCAATTGACATAATCACGTCATCTAAATGTAAAACTAGCAAATGTGAGTTCGACTTCACCGTGATTGATTAATATCACCACTAAACAGAGTACTCACAAACTGATTAATCAAATGGAGCATATAGCAAATTGATTAATCAATTTGATTAACCAAACAAATTAATTAACAAGAGCATTCACAACAAAACAGAGCATTCAACATTATCTAATCATAATAAGACAGATTGTCATATGATACTGTTAGATAAATCAATCAATTTATTTTATAGATATACACATATAACATCATCTCTGTTAGGGTTTAGTTAATATTAGGGAAGATGAAAAAGAAGGAGGAGGAGGAGAAAATAAAAAAACTACAGTCAGGCATTCGCTTTTCTCGCTTGGCTCGCTTCGTTGTCTAGGCTCGTTTTTTCCTCGCTTTACTAAATCTCCCTTCGCCTGGAATGTTCAAGGTGACTAAGGCTCGCTTCGCTTCACTTCTCGCCTAGGCACTCGCCTGGGCTCGCTTATCACAACACTAGGTTGGAAGAAGTGGAAACAATGAGAGAGGAGATGGTTCAACAGAAGGCCATTAAAGGGGGTGAAGTGATTTCAGAGATGAAAGATGAAGAAATGCAGTTGTTTGCATTAGGGAGAGTTTATTTCATCCATGGAAAGCTATACAAGAAGCGCTAATTCAAGTGCAAATTTGAGGTTAAATTGCAAGCCTTTCAAACTGACAAAGTAATTTTCTTCTGCCATGACAAGGATGGCGGAAGAATTTTGCAAGAATGAAGTTTTTTATTTTCAAAAATCTATCAAGATGAAGTTGCAGAAATGACAGCATGAAACGAATGCAGTTAGAAACAAAGTTTCATTTTTGGGAGGATGGATTGCTGTTGAGGGTCTTCCATTCCATTTGTGGCACTGAAACGACGGCATGAAACGAATTCAGTTAGCAAAGTTTCATTTTTGGGAGGATGGATTGTGTTGAGGGTCTTCCATTCCATTTGTGGCACTGAAACGACGGCATGAAACGAATTCAGTTAGCAAAGTTTCATTTTTGGGAGGATGGATTGTGTTGAGGGTCTTCCATTCCATTTGAGGCACTGTGAGGTTTTTAAGAGGATTGGTGATTGCTGTGGGGGGGTTATTGAGGTTGATTTATCCTGAATAATTCCACAGCTCAGTGTATCAAATACAAGATTTTTAAGGCCAGAATCAATGTGAGACTGCAAAGTCTATACAGGATGTAAACAGTTCTATGCATGAATTGTAGATTTTATCAAAAGTTCTGCATGGAATTAGTATCTTCATTCACAGGTGCCTATTCCTCGCACTATCTTATTTCAACACACTCACTCTCTCTCTCCCTCTCCAACCCCCCCCCCCCCCCCCTTTCTCTTCTCCCAAAACAAAAAAAAAAAAACTAATACGATTTGTTCCCCACTCCACAAGATCTTTAGCAAACAACAAGTCCAAAATGGATATGCAAGCACATCGCACACTAAAACACCAAAAGCGCACACACACAAAAACACACTATTACATACATACGTGCACACACACACACATGCACTAACACACCATCATTGAAACACACAACATGCGCACATGTGCACACATACACACTAACACGCCCTCACCAAACACACACAAACACATGCACACACTGTTAACACACACAAATACATGAAAAAAATACACACACTAATATACCAAAATACATGCACACCAACACACACTTTGTAAACAAACACTAATATACCAAAAAACACATAAAAAAATACAAACACTAACACACCAAAACAGACACACAACCACATACACACACTAATACACAATCCCAAAACACATTTCTAATACACCATCCAAAACACACTAATACTCCAAAAACAAACCCACAGATTAATACACCTAAACACACATACTAATACACTAAAATACAAACACACAATGTGTTAACACAACTAATACACCAGAAACATAGACACTAACATACCAAAACACACTATTACCCAAACACAAATGCCCACACATACTAATATATAACAAAATACACACTAATACACTAAAACACACACGAATACACCCTAACATACACACCAACACACACTGTGTTAACACTCACAAATACACCAAAAAATAAACAAAATAAAACACACACAATTATACAAACAAAAATGCACACACAAAAACATACACTAACACATACACCAAAAACACACACTAAAAAAAAGACATGCACACACTCTATTCACACACGCACACTAATACACTAAAAAACACAAAGCAACACAAAAACAACAAAGAAACACACACATTATTGCACAAGACACACACACAAACTAATCATGTTCAAAATTAGAGTTTATTAAATTCTATGGGATAGATCACAAATCAAAGTCTCACATCACAAGGCACAAGACCCAATGCTTTGATGAGTGCTTGTATTAACATTGTGTTATGGTGTATTAGTATGTATATTTTTTATGTATGAGTATGTGTACATGTGCTTATGTATACTATGACGTGTCAATGTGAGTGTGTTAACAATATGCGTGTAAACATTACATGCTTGTGTTTGTGTATTAGTGTATCTTAACATTGCATGATTGAGGTATGTTTGCTTGTGTTATGCCCAAGTCGTGCCTATGCTTGTGCATGGATAGTGTTGTGTCCCATGTCTGGGTTATGCTTTGTTCATGCTTTATGCTATATCTTTTGTTAAGTGAAATTTGAAAAATAGATATCTTATACCAACTTATTCCCTTGTAGATCATAATTTGCAACTCTAATCTCCCCATAATGATAGGCCGAGTTTTCTCAAAACTCTTTTACCTTCTCACAGTAAAATTTGGACAATTATGTTATACATTACATCCACATGAAACATGTTCAATTCATCCACACAAATTATATTTAACAATCATATTGTAATTCAAACATCCTTCCAACCAATTTAGATAATTAGCCCAACAGCCTTCTCTGTACTACTTTTTCTAATGAATAACCTAAAATTGAAGAAAACAAAGATCATAAAAGCATGAGCATCTACTCATTTATACACATATCATGAATTAATTATCTATATATATCAACGTAATGCTATTTTTTCAAAACTCAAGGAATCTAATGTGAAATAGAACTCATGTACTCGGTAACAGTCAATATGCAATTCTCAGTTAACAATGAATCAGCAATTGTCTTCTCCCATGAGAAGGTTAGATCGAGGTATATTATGAATACCCAAGTTTTGCTAAAGAATAAAGTCGACCATGTGAATAGCACATATCCAAGATTTTATAACAGCTCATGAATCTCCATATATGCTCATCTAAAATCCAAAAAATGTAAAATAATGCAAAGCTCACAATACAATCAAACCACAAAAAGTCTTGGAACACACGCATGCACGAGAGCCAAGTACGACATCATGCAAAGCACACAATCCAATATTTTAGAACTCCAACAATGAATCAAAAAATTGCCTCATTCGTTATACCTAAAACTTTGTTAAGCAATCCCTCCCATCTTTTAATGGTGCAGTACAAAGCAATCATGGGATCATAATGCATGCTCACAATGTCCCCTTGTTCAACTCCAGATTAACCCAAACTGCTAAATGTCATATACTAAACATAAGAAAAATAAAGATAAGAATCCAACGGACAATGACAAATTTTACAGTTAAGCACACAATAGAGGCACAACGCCATCCCAGATGGCTTTGTTCACCATTTTGAGGATCATATGTGCATATTCTACCACCAACAAATAAATGCAGTAGTAAAGCTGAATGGTGTTTCAGAATCTCAAATAAATGCAACTGAAACATTATAATATTACCGGTGTACCAAATGAATAGAGAAAAAAAACCTGACATGAACCTCGTAATAGTAGTCCATCTTTCTCATGATGTTATGTTTTCCATGGAGGCTTCGTTATCTGCGGACATGAAAAGGTAATATAATGATGAAGCATTACATGAAATAAACAAACACAAAAATGAAAAAGAAAAACAAAGAATCAAGGCGTACAGGTTTCAGTAATCATATAAAATTATGAGAAATCATAGTAAGGGTGGACTGAACAACAAAATAAAAGCAGGATAATTAAACAAATTACATTCAAAGAAAACATGGGAGTGACAACTGAACTACATTCAGTAAAGAAAATTTCTTTAAGAGAATCTCTCGAAACTAATACCTTTGAGCAACTTCCTTTCTTGGCGAGCTAGAAGGAGACACACCTGAGTTTCCATCACAGATAGGAGGAACCTACAAAAGAAAGTGATTCCAAAATTATTATACCAACCAGAAAAGTGTAGACATGTTCTAACAGCACCCCAAACCCCCCACCCCGACCTCCACCTCCACCCCCCAACCGAGAAAATAAAAAAATAAAAGTAGAAAAAAATTCCTGCGAATAGAATAATCAAAAATAGTGAACGAAAGTACCTAAAAAGGAAAATTAAGAAAATAAACCACTATATCTACAAGGGAAAACAAATGAACAAACTGCATGGAAGAAAGTGATTGTTAAGCACGACAATTCTCGATAAACAAATAAATACAGATTAAGAACTCCAATATCCAAATCATAACCAACATAACATGTCTTGGGTATGTTAATCCTGTGTAGAAGTGGACATGAGGGACGTCAAGATATGCAATAAATGCAGAATCCATTCCTTGGCAATGCTGAGGTGGAAGTCTTGTCAAATCAACTTACCTGGCCTAGGCGGACTTCAAACGCAGGTCTATTTGCAAGATCCTGAGCCAAATGCAACAACCTCTTTATGGGTGAGAACATCTTCCGCCCTTTCCACATTCACATCCAATGCATACCGTCAATGGACAATATAAAATGCCCCAACACAATCAGCGAACTCAAAAATTTGTCCAATTATCAGGCCGATCTATTAAATAGAAGCACCAAACCTGTGTTGTGTGTGTGTGTGTGTGTGTGTGTGTGTGAGAGAGAGAGAGAGAGCATGTACTATCATCCATTGTACTGCCATTATTTGAAAAGAAAGAACAAACAACAAAGAATGAGTTTAATCCATTATACTCAACTTAAATCTAGACACTATAATAATGCTCTACCATTTAATTACATTTACTTTCAACGGAAAAAAAAAAAAAAAATTGGAAGAATAAAAACAGAAAGAACTTTTAATAGACAAACTGCAAAACCGAATCAATGAAGAAATATTGACTAAAAAAATCAATGAAAAAAAGATTCAAGCAAGATCTTGATCAAATAAAGACAAAGCATTCAGTAATAAAGCTGAATGGTGTTTCAGAATCTCAAATAAATGCAACTGAAACATCATAATATTATCAGTGTATCAAATGAATAGGAAAAACAAAACCTGACATGAACCTCTTAAGGGTAGTCCATCTTTCTCATGATGTTATGCTTTCCATGGAGGCTTCGTTATCTGCATACATGAAAAGGTAATATAATGATGAAGTATTACATGAAATAAACAAACACAAAAATGAAAAACAAAACAAAAAATCAAAGCATTACCCATTCATAAAGAGGGACGCATCAGCAGTAGAGATTCTAATTTGTAACTTGTCATTGCATTCTGAATATTTCATCCCACCCTGCATCGTTAGCCAATACTTCAAGAATAATTTACACTTAAATTTGAGTTTTTAAACCAATTTGGATGGAAGGGGAGTCTGGTGTCAAAGTCACTGTCCTTGATAGGTCGTGTCTGTGTAAGTTGTGTCTAGTCCAAATTTACTCAACTCATAGCCGACCCATTTATAATCTTGTCGAATTGATGATGTGTTTGGTTTCTATTGTGTATATTTGATGAAAATAGTTACTATTTTCTTTGATGCAGAAAGTTGTATGACTCAGATGACCTCTAAGTGAATGTACTAGACCAGATAAAGTTTCAAATTGAAATTGACAGTCGTGCTCTAGCATGCTTCTTTCAGATGTATCACTTCTAGAGGACCAAGGATGATGCATTCCAACAAAAATAATTTTCCCAATGATTGGTTGACCACTCAGGCGTAAAATCTACTCTCATTCTCGAACTATACATCCAGTCTCACTTTGATCTCTTAATTTTCAATTGTGTCATTTTGACATTTAAAATTCTAATTAATTTTTAAATGGTCTAAACACCAACTTCTAGTCAAATAATTATCTGAAAGGGACATGTGGTGGACATCATAAAAAACAAATAACCCTTTGTCAATAATTAATTAGATGAAAGTTAGCAACTAGATCATTTACATAAAGAATTATAATTTTTAAGTACAAAAAAGAAACAATTGAAAGTTGAGAGCCCAAAGTGATGCTTAGCACATATTTTGAGAACAAGTGTTTTTTATCCTTTACTTAGCAGCCCTATTCGCATTCTCCATTTTCAGTGGTTGCACTCCTTGGGCAACTCAAGATTTTCACAATCCTCTTAGCCTTCTTTTGACTTGAGGACGTGATGCAGCAACCTCGCAATGAAAAATGAAAAACACCATAAAGAGAAGTTATGATTATGTTGCATTCATTACTTCTCCACATCCTTGTTCCTCTGTAAAATAAAATATACCCAATATGCCACCGCCTGACCCCCTCTCAATTGTGTAACAGAGCTATATGAGTTGATGTGTTCTGCAACACATAGGCTTGCCCTCTTCGATATTGGTGGTTTTTCAATTTTTTTGTTTTAAACCTTACTTATTAATTTAAACCTTGTCAGTGTTTTTCAACAGATCCACTTCATGAAGGTGATAGTCAGATAGCAAATCATATCCATACAACAAGTTATATGAAATCAAAGACAAAATGATAGAACGCCAGAATATATGAGTCGTTATGAAATTTGGTCTTCACTAAAATATATGCAACAGAAATAGTCACATAGACATGCAAGAAAACGAACCTGTATACCCTACGACATATGGACATATGTCCTCCCTTTCCAAAACTCTGAAGTTGTTTCACTGGAACTTGCATTACTATTGACAACAATCCACATCAATCATCCATATCCAAAGCATAGTTTGATAACTATATGAAATCTTAAGCAAAGAACTTAAGTTGGTCATTGAGATCATATGGAGGATACTTGAGAACTTCAAGGTTCAACACAAAAATGAGAAGAGAAGTGAGTAAAAAGTTTTTGCAAAATAAGGTCCACCTGTAACAAGCTCGCCTGAAGATAACTTCACAACTCCTTAAATTACGGCCTAGTAAGCCTCCCAAAATTCAACAGGTTGGCATTTCCTTCACTATCTTAATGTACTACAATCAATAGAGAATATCTAAAATGACATCAAAATTTAAGAAACAAAAAACTATGAGAAAGTAATTGACAGTAGAGGAGTAATATACCTTCAATGACGACTGGTAAACAAACCCAAGCACAAAAAATGCAGACAAAAACAACTCAGAAAACAGAAATTTCAGCTTAAACAGTACCCAGTTATCTTAAGTTCAAACTTTAAGATAATTAACTAAGTCGATCACAGTTATATCAATTCAAAAATGTGATCTTCATTCCATAACAAACCAGACACCTCATCAGGAAACCTGGGCATGGGCATTATGAACTCTCTCTTTCTACATGATGAGACTGCTCCAAGTGGATTAGTAAACACTCTTTCTGCATGATAAAACTGCTCCAACTCCTTCAATTTATCCCGATACGGCTCAGTGTATCATATATGAGAATTGTAAGGCCCGAATCAATGCGAGGGAGAGATATTTTTGGGTATGTCTTTTTGTAATGTGAGGGAGAGATATATCAACGTGAAGGAGAGATCTATATAAGGTCAGAATCCGTTTATTTGTTTAGGCATGTCTTTTTTGTGTATATATATATGTGCACAGATATATTTCTGGGGGGAGGAAGAGAGAGAAACTGTCTACTTCGCGCCAGAGAGAAATTGAGTTGGGAGTCCAACAAACAGACAATGTGGGGAAGTTCTATTCAAACACCAAGATCTCAATTTTGATTAGAGTAAAATCTAAGATGATCAAAAAATCAAAATTACTATACTTTGTATCTGTACTGGTTTCCTAACAAAAGCTTAATTTGTAGAAGTTACAAAATTTTGCAAATCCTAAAATCAAAGATCATAGTATGCAACATAAAACAAGCGAAAAAAACTCCCAAAAAATTAATTCTTCATTTTAACCAACAATGAAGATACACCGTTCCTGTTTAACGCACAAATCAATTAGGGGATTAAAGAAACATGAACAGATGTAAAAGATAACCATATTAAACAATAAAAATAAGGCATGAAATAAAAGAAATAAATCCAAATATAAATAAATCAATATATGTGGCATTCAGCACAAACAATCACAATGTATAACTGGGTGTATTTGTTTAAGTATGCCTTTCTTTGTCCATGTATATTTACCGATATATTTGTAGAGAGAGAGACAATCTTACCTCGATCCAATTACATAGCAGAACAATCAGGCCTAAATATAACAGTAATCAGATACAAAATAATCACAACGTAAAGATGGACTACACAAATCAAGAACCCGAGTCAAATAAAAAATAGCAAAATACAATTTATAGATAAGATATCCAATTGCACACCCGTGAAGGACCAACCCCACTTTCCAAAGAGCATGAACGAATTGCATTAGAAATTAAAAAAAAAAAGATAATATAATCCAACCAACTATTTATAATTATCTACCCATCACTTAACAATTCACTCCTTACACCTATCTCGTCCTAAAAAGCGATTCGTAGACACTTAAAATTGGGTACTCAACTGTTTCAAGCTTCGCAAATTTTTTCTTTTTTTCTTCCGGAGACTATGTTGATGAAAATCAATAATTTGCCAGATGCAAACTAGCCACTGAAGGTCCCCTTTTACGACATTGCACTTTTCAATCTAAAGACTGTTTTGATCATTACAATTCCATCTGTTCATCCACATAAAAAGTAATTTGTGTTAGAGTGTTCAAATAACGTCCATTGTGCTTCCGTCGCTCAACTCAGATCATTAGGACCTCAAACTCTGATGAAACCGATTGACTGCATAATAACAAAGCTCTAATAATCATACTCAACTGATGAAAATGATTATCACCAATAATGTCCAACGTGCTTTCGTCGCTCACCTCAGATCATTAGGACCTCAAACTCTGATGAAACTGATCGACTGCATAATAACAAATCTCTAATAATAATACTCAACTGATGAAAATGATTATCACCAAAAATCACACTAGATGAATTCCAATACGACGACAACCAAAAAATACCAGAAAATAAGAATCTGCATAATAACACGAATGCGAATACATAAGAATACTGAGTGTTGCACACCATCTGTCAAAAAATCACCATGCAGAATACCGAGATGCCAAAATACTAGAAAACTGTGCATCATATTACGGATAAGAAAACAATATAACAATATCCAGCTAGAGTATCCCATTTATTAGAAAATCACCACCACTCCTATAGGAAAGCTATATAGAAAAAACAAACATATCCAAATAACCCATAGAAATACTGATGTTTTCCGCTATCTTTCACCACATTCCATAACTAATTTTTTGTCCACTTCTACCGCTGCAAAAGATTGCCATCTAGAATACCGAGATGTCAAAATACTAGAAAACCGTGTGTCACCATATTACAGATAAAAAAACCACAATATAGCAATATGAATGCGAATACATAAGAATACCGAGTGTCGCACACCATGTGTCAAAAAATCACCATATAGAATACCGAGATGCCAAAATACTAGAAAACCGTGCATCATATTATGGATAAGAAAACAATATAGCAATATCCAGCTGAAGCATCCCATCTATTAGAAAATCAGGTGCACTCCTATAGGAAAGCCATATAGAAAAAACAAACATATCCAAATAACCCATAGAAATACTGATGTTTTCCGCTATCTTTCACAACATTCCATAACAGAAACACTGATGTTTTCCGCTATCTTTCACAACATTCCATAACTGATTTTTTGTCCACTTCTACCACTGCAAAAAATCACCATCTATAATACCGAGATGTCAAAATACCAGAAAACCGTGCATCACCATATTACGGATAAAAAAACCACAATATAGCAATATGAAGCAAGAGCATCCCATTTATTAGAAAATCATAGAGACTCCCATAGGACAGCCACATAGAAAAAACCAACATATCCAAATAACCCATAGAAATACCATTGTTTCCCTGTATCTTTCACAACATTCTATAACTCTTTTCTTTATCCACTTCTACTGTGTGCTCACATCTGAACCATTAAGCCACTTTGTCATGTCTATCTTGAAATCAACTATGAGTACCCAATCTAGACTCGTTACTTGTGACTAAGTACTAACAACTTTACAACTCTAACGCACAACTACCTATGAGTCTACTGCATACTTTACAACGCTCATGTCACCATTTACTAGTATATAGAATCATAAACCAAAGTTATGATAACCCACGCCGGAGCATGAATACAATTTTACCATCCAACCATATCATACAATAGTTGTAAGTAATAACTATAAAGGAAAAAACTATATTTCATATAATTTGCACCTTGCAAAATGCTCATATACAACCAACGTTTTAGAAACACTCATATATGATGCACATAAACACTTTTTCCTCACTCTCTAACTCTTTCTCTTTCAAGCCAAACCATACTAGATCTTTTTCTATCTCGAGCATCTAAAAGGAACATCTGTGGGGGAAATGAGCTAATTACGAGCTGAGTGAGGGTGAAAGACACACAAAAATAGAGAACATCATGAAACAATTATGGACCAAGCATAACACTGAGCAAACCATTTAGGGTAGATATTATTGATGTAAACCGATTGAATTGCAAAAAAAAAAGGATCTAAGCTGCTTTGGGTAGATATTATTGATGCATACACCACTAAAAAGAAAGCAGAAATAAAACGAAGTACGCACTAGCCAGCCTAGTCTTTTGCCATAAGCAAATAACATTCTAGCTACATAAAAATGAAAAATTGTAAGAAGGGAATACCTCATATGGCCAGCCAACATCTAAGGAATAGTCATCTACTGTTGAAAAGACATGTGTTTCCTGGATGTTCAGCCCAACCTTAGCTAGTAAGGAAGTCAACTACAAATTTTGCACAATAATAAGTTCATTAAATCCACATTTCGCAATTTTGGTAGTATAGCAACCACTAGTAATGCAAGCATGTGGAAACATACACAACCCCACATCCGCACCTACTCCCCCCGGGGGGTGGGGGAGAGGGGTGGTTGAAGAGAAGAAAAATATCTCACAGAACAGAGAGAGAAAGAGGGGTAGGGCAGGCTTATTTAGTTTTAGATCTACATTTCCAAATGGTCAGGAAAGTTTTCCACTCAACCTAATAGCATGGTGTAGAGACATCATACTTCTACGAGAAAGAGATCCTTGTTAAATTTGAGACTTTCACCAGGTAGCCAAGAACTATATGTCCTTAGTCACTATTTTCTTGACATGACATTTGGCTCTCCTTTTTGCTCCCCATCGGAGAGAAAGAGATAAGACCAAGTAGCACATATTTAAGGTTCCAGGTTGACACTTTTCCGACTTTGTTCACAGATGGGACACAACTGGCAAAAAGGAAAATTTCTGTCACTAGCTAGAGGCATGCACAAATCATAATATTTGAGGCTTCAACGCATTCCACACAACAAAAAGCACATTTTGCGAATCTCAGATGAATTACTGTGTATGTCAGATAGAATTAAAGTTTCACGAAGTAAACAGAACTTTTCAAGAACCCAAGTTCTCATTTCTTGAGATCTCCAATAGCATCTTTCTTGCGAACTGGTTAAACCAAAAATGTCACTAACCCCAACACAAATTCTTAGAATTTTCTAACTCTATCACAGGGAAAATCAGAGAAACAGGAACTACATTAATTCTTTTCTAGATAGAGAGAGAATTAAAAGTCCTGCCAAGTACAGGTGACAAGATCTCCGCACGTCCTCCTACAGATGGAAAACAGTTTGGAATGGAAATTACAAAGTGGTTCTCTCTCTATCCCTCGGAATTCATGCAAAGCCAATTCACTGCCAATAGTTGGCACATTTAGTTACTTAAAATATTGAATTGGGTAGAAAACAATGTCCTTCCATATCACTACCCTCTATTTGAGAACCTACAATACTATAAAACTATTGGCCTGGTACTATTATATTGGTCTCAGAATATACTTTTACTTCTACACACACAACATATAAATTTATAATAAAAAAATAAATGCTTGGCCATAAACCTATAACGCAATTATCAACATCATGTTTTGTATTATAGCATGCACATATAACCATCAAAACAACATTCCGACCAACATATCATAGGCTGCCTCTTGAATACCCCACATCATAATATTATCCCCAACATAAAAACAGGATTGAGAAGAAACCATTCTGGGCATCAGCATTACCTAGAACAATTGATAAATTTCATTTTAAGTGAATCCCTAGGTTAATTTAATGCAAAAACAGGAAATCAAAGATAGATCCTAAGAAGGCCAACTTGTGCAGCTCACAGCAACAGAGAAAATTTTCACTAACCTCATAATATATACTTCTTGTGCAAACTCTCTTTGCACATCTGAACTTACACACACAGCCTTGAGGACTTTGATGGCTACTTCTTGAGTACGGTATGTACCCCTGTACCTGAAATAATCGAAAGATACAGTTAGTTGAACGCAAAACACCCCAACTACTGGCTTGAGTGGGATCTAATGCCATCACAAAGCCAGGCTTAAGTGGGATCTAATACCAAAAGAAAATGTGCCTAGAATCTGATAAACTTACAAGTCCCCATATGACCCAGATGCAATTTTGCTCTCAAATTTCAGAAATCAAGGATCAATTTACCATACATAAGTGCCATCACCAGGAATTGTCAAATGATCAGGTTCGCTTTTTATCAGTGACTGCTCATGCTCACATAGAGAAGATAATGATAGTTGATTTGCCAAGATTGCTTCTACATAGCAACACAAGGCGTCCTAGTTCAAATCAATGTGTCACTTTTCTGTATGGTAAATTGGCATAAAAAGAAAAACACATTCAACAGACAACATGATGACCCACACTCCCTGGGTGGGTGGCAAAAAAAAAAAAAAAACAGATAACCTAAGTGAAGGAAACATGACATAATGAATTACATCATTATGATCCATACTGGGAACTAAAACATACATCTAGACTCTAGAGCACATTAACATTTTCTCTAACTGTCTGCAGATTCTACATGGTTTTAAGTATCGTCTTCACTTCGGGCTCGAAGAATACACTTTAAACTTCAGAAATTGCTTATGTCATCACACAGAAAGTTCATAAGACCATAATTCCAAGAAATTGCATGCATATGGGTCAAACAAAGAATTGGAAAGCTCTGATTACAATGATCAAGCAGAATAAAACAAATGTTAGTTGATCGCCTGAATATATATTCCGGTTTTACTATATTCTGAACCAAGTATAGAATAACCAATCAGTATGATAGTGTGCAAAAAGCACAATTAGATGCCATAATTATTCAGTTGCACAAATATTTTCAGAGACCCGGGCACAATGATTTAGTTGCAAAACACTATAAGAGACTAAAACACCACTGAAGCCATTTTATAATTTGATCTAACAAAATGATTTTTCCAACCTGTGTGCAGCATTCAAATAGGTGATATG
Organism: Ilex aquifolium; assembly: GCA_951799425.1. Lineage (NCBI taxonomy): Eukaryota > Viridiplantae > Streptophyta > Magnoliopsida > Aquifoliales > Aquifoliaceae > Ilex > Ilex aquifolium. The sequence continues at coordinate 4,689,444 of OX637392.1, forward strand.
AGACAAAAGTTTTTTCGCATCTGGTTAAGACAAGATTAAGAATTCCCACCAAAATTCCTAAAAAGCTTTATTAACTCCATCCAAGAATAACATAACCAATTAGGGACTTAACACAGGACGCAATTCACAACCAATACATGAAGTAAATACTAAAAAATTAAATTAGGTTGATTAGAAGCAATTTTTGTACCTCAAGAACTACATATAAATCACAGGGATATAAAAAACCATAACAAAGACCAAAAATCAATGGATTATCCAAACTACAGTTCTAGACTGCAAAATATCATCTCAGCCAACTGAGCAATAATACAAAGTGTATCGAATGACTGGGCCCTTAATTAACAATAGGAGTTTTTGGGTTCTAGGAAAGTAATATTACCAAGGATAACCAAAAAAAAAATTATTTTTTTTTTTGATCAAGAATCTACCCTGATAAAAAAACAAAAAACTCTGAAGTACCAGCAACGGTCAATTTCAAAATGGAAACTAAGATGATTTTCTACTTCAGCATAACATAACACGTGTTAAGAATCTCACACGCAAAATTTTGATGTCCTAACAAGTTAATGAAACGTTGAGGTACCTCGATCTTCAAGACATCCTTTGCCAATGCAAATTGGAGTCGCTCAGTTTCCTGAAAGTTAATGGCAAGTAAATCAAAAATCTAGGTCGTCAAATATACCATGAGAAGTGAAAAAACACATACAAAAAACTTAGCCATTACTCAAATATAGTTTCTATTTCTGTTCTTGCAATTTTAAAAAAAATCATGAAAAAGAGCTCAAAATTTGTATGGTTTCCAGAATGACATTGAATAACATAAGGGCGTTAGAAAGTCAAATCCGTGACTGCTTTCCATAATCTTGAAAGAACACTAGCTGCATGTAATTTTACTGATGAAATCCACAAGTAGACGAATAACATAGCAACAACTAACTGATTGAATTGCAAAAAAAAAAAAAAATATCTGAGCTGCTTTGGGTAGATATTATTGATGCATACACCACTAAAAAGAAAGCAGAAATAAAACAAAGTATGCACCAGACAGCCTAGTCTTTTGCCATAAGCAAATAACACGCTAGCTACATAAAAATGAAAAATTGTGAGAAGGGAATACCTCATATGGCAGCAATTTTGCTTGTATAGCAACCACTAGCAATGCAAGCATGTGGAAACATACACAACCCCACATCCACACCTACTCCCCCCCGGGGGTGGGGAAGAGGGGTGGTTGAAGAGAAGAAAAATATCTCACAGAACAAAGGGGGAAAGAGGGGTAGGGCAGGCTTATTTATTTTTAGATCTACATTTCCAAATGGTCAGAAAAGTTTTCCACTCAACCTAATAGCATGGTGTAGAGACATCATACGTCTACGTGAAAGAGATCCTTGTTAAATTTGAGACTTCACCAGGTAGCAAAAGAACTACATGTCCTTAGTCACACTATTTTCTTGACATGGCCCTTGGCTCTCCCTTTTGCTCCCCATCAAATAGAAGGAAAGAAAACCAAAGTATACACATATTTAAGGCTCGAGGTTGACACTTTTCCCACTTTGCTCACTGATGGGACACAACTGGCAAAAAGGAAAATTTCTATCAACAAAACTTTTCAAGAACCCAAGTTCTCATTTCTTGAGATCTCCAATAGCATCTTTCTTGCGAACTGGTTAAACCAAAAATGTCACTAACCCCAACACAAATTCTTAGAATTTTCTAAGACAATGTAAGGCTAAAAATGTGCTAGTTAAAATTATAATACATTATTGTACGTTTCTCGAATCATGCCTTGCTCTGCAACAATAGTGGAACTCTGGAGCTAACATCTAACTATCTACTTCAGAGAATGTAAAAGGACTTTCTTATGAATGAAAAGCAGAAGGCCATCAAAAAACAGAAGGCATCTTTTTGCCTCTAGACCAATATATTTAATATATTGAAACTTGTGAGCACACAATGATCCAGTTTCCCCTTCTCTAAGTAACCATCATTGAGAAAAGCAGGCAGGATAGAGACCATATGCCTTCTTGATTTCAAATTACACATTGAGTCTCAGATGTTCGCATTATGTTAGGTATTACATATGCTAATCGGAGAAAGGGCGTATCACGATTACGTACTTTAACCATTCATCCAAGCAATACACAATTAATAATAACATGAAGATACAAGTCGTATAATAGAATAAGCAAGCACATTAACCACCTGACTGAGGAGCTTTGGCTTGTCATCTGTTGAAAAGGTGATTTCATGCATGGTCCTACATAATAATCAATTACATAAAACAGCACGCTGATAATTACAAGCCTGTGAAAGTAATCTTTCTCCGGATAACCTAATCCATAAATATTCATAAAGATGAGTGTAAAGCTTTGCTAAAAACAGTAATAACCAACAGCTTATGAAGTTATATGAACTCAAAACTGAACACCACTAACCATATCTGTTATGCTTTGAGTTCCTTCCTGTACCTTATTGATCATTTTCCCTCCTTTTTTTTTTTTTTTTTGTATGGATAACTGTTTGTGGCTTCCTTTACAAGAAATATCTCACTTGAGGGAGGAAGAGTGAGAGAGAGAGAGAGGAGTAAAGAGTCTGCATTTGGTGATTTTGAACTGGTGAGTTTTTTCATTATCATCCAATAGCCTCCCATAATCGCATTAGGAGCCATAGTCTCCTCTTTGGCTTCCACCTACTTGTACATTTTACAACTATTACTCAAGAATGAAAACTCTATTAATTTTCAAAACAAAAAATGAATCAGCAACATGGTCATTAAGATCTAACCATACCGTTTTGCACAAGATATAAAATCGGTTAAGCATCTAACAATTGAGGTCATGGGGATCAGACAAGTTGGAAGCATAAGAATTACTATCAAAAGAAAAGATAAGATAAGAGGAAGATAAAAGGACACAACTGTTGTCTTCTTTTCCAATGCCTCAAGAAATTTGAGACTTGAGAGTTTCACTCTCTGAAACTAACACAATAGGCAAAGCAAGCAAAGGGAAATGCAATCAAAAGAACATCATTTGATAACAGTGGAGAGATTCAAGTTCACATGTCCTTTGAGATCTCTGGAAGCACCAATAGATGCTTTTTGCTGATAAGGAAATTTGTGGACTAAGGCAAGATCAAAAGTAAGAAAAAATCAATAATATACTGGGAGAACTTTATACAACAAGGGCTTTGTTTGCTTCAAGTGCAAGGGCTTCAAGATTACAAGATGAACCAAAGGTTGGTGATGGATGAATGCTGACATATTGAGAGCAAGGCGTATAGGTTTCAGTAATAATATAAAATTATGAGAAATCATAGTAAGGGTTGACTGAACGACAAAATAAAGGCGGGATAATTAAACAAATTACATTCAAAGAAAACTTGGGGGTGACAACTGTTCAGTAAAGAAATTCAGTAAAGAAAATTTCTTTAAGAGAATCTCTCAAAACTAATACCTTTGAGCAACTTCCTTTCTTGGTGAGCTAGGAGACACACCTGAGTTGTCTTCACAGATAGGAGGAACCTATGAAAGAAAGTGATTCCAAAATTATTATACCAACCAGAAAAGTGTAGACATGTTCTAACAGCACCCCAAACCCCCCACCCCGACCTCCACCTCCACCCCCCAACCGAGAAAATAAAAAAATAAAAAGTAGAAAAAAATTCCTGCAAATAGAATAATCAAAAATAGTGAATGAAATTACCTAACAAGGAAAATTAACAAACTGCATCGAAGAAAGTGATTGTTAAGCATGGAAATTCTCGATAAGCAAATAAATACAGATTAAGAACTCCAATATCCAAATCATAACCAACATAAAATGTTTTGGGTATGTTAATCCAGTGTAGAAGTGGACATGAGGGACGTCAAGATATGCAATAAATGCAGAATCCATTCCTTGGCAATGCTGAGGTGGAAGTCTTATCAAATCAACTTACTTGGACTAGGCGGACTTCAAACACAGGTCTATTTGCAGAGTGACTGGAACGTCTTATTTTGGAAAAAAAAAAAAAAGGAAAGGAAAAGGCACAACTCTCAATTCTAGAAACAAAATAATCAGCAAAAAGAAATTCAAGAAACAAAACAATCAACAAAAAGAAATTCACGAAACAAAAAAATCAGCGGAAAGAAATTCAAGTATCACAACAATCAGCGGAAAGGGATAAGCATGAGAAACTATGAATAAGAGATAAACAAGACACTAGTTCTTATTTTCAAGAAAATAGAAATATTTAAGCACTAAAAACGATTGAACACAGGAACGAAACCCTAACAATCCAAATTTAATAGGAAAGGATAAATAAATAACCCTAAAAAAGAACCAACAGATTTTAGAAATCTTTAATCCGCTCACTTTTCAAACAAGCAACAGATAAAGAAAGATGAGCGAGCAGAACCTCGATATAAATAATTTGGCAATGGCGACAGAACAGTTTCTCTTGAGATCAATGGCGACGGAGAAAATCCTAGATCATTGGGCAAGGTGGTCCGCTTCAATAACCAGAAGGGCTATGGGTTCATCAGACCCTACGTGTCCACCAATCGGAGATCAAACTCGATGACTTTCGAACTCTCTATGAAGACCAAGAGGTAGAATTTTTTGGTTATTCGTGAAAACAAAAAGACCAAGGCCATGTCACTGGCCCCAACGGAGGGGTTGTGGTCCGAGAGGTGGCCGCGGTGGTTATGGGATTGGCAGTAGTGGTGGCGGCCGCGGTGAGTATGGGTTTAATCGGAGGAATGGTAATGGTAATGGGTGGTTGCAGCGTGAGTGAGCTCCACAGAGAGAGAGAGAGACTGAGGAGCGTTAGTGAATTAAGTCAGCCTTTAAGTTTCTTAATTAGGGTCCACCGACTTTAAGTGACCGTTGTACAATCAAGTACTATTTCTAATATTTTATTTTAAAAAAATTCTAAACTCAATTAACGACATAAATTTTTGTCAAATCTTAAGGGAGGTCTGTAATTTGTCATATTAGTTAATTTACCCTAGTGGTTACTAACACTTGCATATAAGAAAAACTAACAATAAATTACAGAAAAATCATACAATTTAAGTTTATTATCTGGACGCCCCTTGTAAGACCCGATCACGCATATTACGCTATTTTATCTAAGGTTGGGGGCTTAAGTATAGTACGCTAAAATTAGTTATGAGTTAAATTATAATTACTAGATTTGTGGGAAGTAAAGTATGGTTTTTATTAGTAGTTGTCATGGTTGGATTATTAGATGGTAAAGTGTCTAAGTTAATTTAAGATGTGGTGGAAAAATAAAAGTTATGAATATAAATACAAAAAATTAAAGGGGATCAAATTGTAATTACAAAGAATGTTGTGTCATGGGATGGGATACTTGTTATGCTTAGAATCTTCCAACCAAAAATATATATATCGGTGGAGAGGGAGAGATAGGGGGGGAATCCCTTGCATGAACCGGTTCAGGAGAATTGAAAGAGAGGTGAGTGGGTTTTGGGAATTCTCCGGCCTTTGGCATCGGGTGAGCGGTTCCTCTTGCCTTCTTGAAGAAAATAAACACTCTTTTTCTTATCTCATCTTCAAATCTAGGGCTATACTCCATTTTCTTGGGTGGTGTTAGATTGAAGAATTCAAAAACTTCAGAGATTTTGATGTTCGAATGTCGCGACAGTTTTGAGAAAAATATTCTCCTTGTGGATAATCTTTCATTTTTTTAAATTAGTATGTTTTTGAGGTGTTAAGTTCTAAAGAATGAGTTTGTCAAATGTTTAGAAAGGGTCATGAGTGTAAAGAATGATGGAATGAGGTGTTAGAAAACAGTTTCATTGTTTCAGTTCAAGGAATAACCAATGCAACAATGTGTTGTACCTTTACAACCGGTACAAAGGCATTCTATCTTGGGAAGAATCGGTATAACGGTACATCGTTAAACCAATAGGACTTGCACTGGTACAACAAGACTGAAATTCTAATTTTTGTCGCAAATCCTCAAATCCTTCATCCGTTCATTCTTAAAGAATTTTGAGACATTCAACCAAGTTCAAAACAATCCTAATTGAATTAGTTTGTCTACAACTACATGACAAAGATAAAATGGATGTTGAAATAAGAATTTACAATTGCTTGATCAGGTTAGCTCCTTTCAAACCAAACATTTGTTTTATTCATCTCTTTTATTTTTCCATCATTCATTTGTTTTCTTATATAAAAAAGATTATAATTTTTTGATCTAGCATTACATAATTGTTTGCATGTTTATAGCATTACAGAATTTTGTACTTGATTTTTTTAAGCATCTAGAGCAAATGGAATATAGGTTGTGAGTGGTTAGTTTAGTTGAGAGAGAGAGTAATGCATTAATTGAGGACGTGTGTCCAATAGTTATGCTTATGCATCTGAATGCTATATACCACCGGATTGCTACCCAAACTAACCATACACCGGGTATAAGAGGGAAAAAGGTAGGCCGAATTTATTTTTTCCAACCTCCCTTTGCTAATATCTAAAGCAAATACACCCATCTTCGATCGTTAACCTTTTTTAAATTTAAATTTAAATTTGAATAAAAAAATTTTAAAAACTTTCTTAAAAAATTCTTAAAAATTCTTAAATTTGAATCTAAAATGCATTTTAGTTAATTTCATTGATAATATGTGATATGTTATTGGAGAAAATATTATTTGAAACTTTGGATGAATGATTGAATGGTGTCTTTAATGGTAATAAACAAGTGTAAAACAGGTTGTGTGTTAAACAAGTCGTATGATGTGTGTTAAACAAGTCTTATTATGTGTTTATTAAACGTGTCAAACATGTCAACTTCGGGTAACCCGTTTAATGGTCAAATCATGTTAGTGTCTACACATCTCGACATGATTATTAAACAAGTCAAGTCCTTGTTTGAGGGTTTTCGACACAAACCTGAAACTAACTCGACACGAAATGACTCAACTCGACACATTTGACACTCTTAATTTATAGCTTATAATCTGGCATTTGAGTTTTAGATAGAGAAATTCGCCGGTGGGTTTTTTTAAACCATGTTTTACGGATAATAACTGAAATAAATTTGTGTCAAACAACATAATTTTATTTAACGTGACAAGCCTGTTTAGTTAAAATTTTATAATTTTTGGTCACATGCGGACAATTTTTCCTAATCAAGGGTAGGGGGTACAAGGGTATTGATACAATCTAAGTGAGAAGAACACGGAAAGTGACCGTAATGAACAAAATTCTCCCTCGTATATGTATGTCTAGACTCTTTTGGAATGTTTTCATTTTATTTTATCTTATACTATATGAATAATTAATTGGGCAATTAAAGGATTTGTTTTTTTTGTTTTGTTTTGCTAGGATATAGAACAAATACTTTTTCAACTTTTGAGAGAACTTAAGCGTAGTGGATTTAATTGAGACAAAATTTTAATAAAACGGCTCAAACGTAACAAGATCTTCTATATGACACGTCCTAATTATTACATGACTCAATCCACACTCCTAATTTAGATGGGTTTTCCAAGTTGCAATAGAAGCAAATGAAAGTGCAAATTTCAAAAATAAAAAATAAAAAACTGTGATTCATATGTTGTATAGGAAGAGTTGGTGGAGAAATTTAGAGAGAAGTTAGACCCTGTATCCATCCATCTGGGGCTTTTACCCTCTCAGTCTCATGTGTGAACATCTCTACTTCATGCATAGGCAACCCACCAACTATTTGAAACAAAGTCAAGCAGAAATACCATTCCAATGGGCTAAAATGGAACATGGTTAAGCACTACACTGTGTTCTAAGACCCTGACGAAACAGACACTCATACAGAGTCACATGTAACCACGTGACCATGCTTACTAACTCAAAGTTTCCTCCTTCTCTGATTATGACTTTCACACCATTAATTACGGGGCTTTTGGACCCTATTCCTAGGGTTTCTGTTATTAATCAACACCATGTTCAAAAAGCTGTTGAATTGTCTATAAAACTTTCGGCAGTGTCATGGTGTTTGCAGTAACTAATCCAACCGACCAAGAACCTTTTTTTGGTATTTGGAGCAGACATACACTGACATATAGTTTTTTTTTTTTTTGAGAAGAAGAATGATCATAGTTTCATTACGTTGGGAAATTCTGATTACAATCAGATGATAAAAAAACTTTTAACTCGGGGGAGGACAGCAAACCTAACTCAAAGGAATTGAGTTAGAAAACGTCATGGCTGCCACCCAATGAGTTGCTCTATTAAGAGCCCTAGGCTTATGAACAAAACTTAAATTAAGATCATTAGCAAAGCATCTAATATCACAAATAAAAACACTAATTTCCCATGGGGGAACATCTTCGGTTGAGCCCAGCTTGATCACCTCCATATTGTCACTTGCAATGGTCACATGTCTTAACCCAGATGTAGAGGCCAACAAACACGCTTCATGAACAGCAGTAGCTTCCGAATAATACTTTTGTCACTCTAATATTTTTGCAGTAACTAGTCCACATTTTAGTTTCTAATAACGTTATTCTTTAGTTTCAGTCATATACGGTCTATACATAAGATTGATAGTTGAACGAGCTAGAACTAAGCCTAAAAAACATGTAGTCGAACGAGCTAGAACCAAGCCTAAAAAACATGTTTTCTTAATTGAGCTTAAAAAATTGTTCAAGTTCGGCTCATTCCTGAAAAGCTCAAAACAAGCCGAACCCGAACCGAGCCAAAATATTTGCACATAAACGAGTCGAACTTGTCAAGTTAACGAGTATAAAAAATTATTCAAATTTAACTCGTTTAAAAAACGAGCCGAACCCAAACCAAGAATAGCATAATTTGATTAACGGCCTATTTACACATGCCCCCAAATCCAAAAACGAGAGAAGATGTGTAAAGCAAAGAGAAGTGCCAGAAATTAGACAACATGTTTCGAAATGATCGGTTCTGGTGAACGGCATACCCGTGTCCTCCTCTCTCTCTCACTCTCTCTGCATACGTTTTTATCTCGTAAAACAATTGCACCTAGGTATCCTCACTATTACGCACAAAAACTGTGGTTTGCTTATGCAAAAACAAGGTACCAAGCCCATAGAATATCCCAGTACCTCCGCTTATAAATTACAGTACTCATCCCATTGCTTTATCCACCATTCACTAGCAGAATAGCTACACTTAGCCACCACCAACCTTCATCACCACATTCTAGTTAATCAATTTTCTGTGGGCATTGAGCTTTGAGTGTGTGTATATATATATATACACATGGATGTGTATATTTTAGAAGAGTATGTAGCTCGACGAAGGATGGAGAGAAAGGCAGCCGCTGGCAATGGCGTCGGAAAAAGGCCCGATAAGGCCTCCGAATCTGGGAGGAGCATTGCGCCGGAGGAGAAAATTGCCAAGCGACCACCTTCTATGCAGCTTGAGAATGACTACATCTCTGCTGCTGGGTTCAGTGAAAATCTAGTCTTTACTTGTTTTTCAGCCTAATTAATGTACTTTCGTTTTGTATGCTTCTGTTTTATGTATAGAGCCCACTAGAAAATGTATAATGTAAAATGAATATCTAAAGTTGTTTTTTTTGGGTCAGCTACTATTAAAGGGAGAGGACGACCGATGACGAACTTCGAATCTGTGATCTTAAGTTTTAACAACGGGAACGATGGTCATTAGATTAACCGTTAATCTCGAGTATCTGAAGTTAACACATATAAAACAACGGACAAAAACTCCACTAGACGAGTTGAGACTGAGTCACCGCATTTTTTTTTAGGGAAGGGAGACTTGAACCCTTGACCTCAAAAAAACAAAATTTTCAGAAGACAAAAAGTACTATTAGACCAAAAGGCTTCACAAAGCAAAATCTTGACCACATAACTAGTCGAAATGTTAAGTTAAGCCAAGTATTTTGGGGTTAATTACGGAGCTTCATCTTTTGTTTTATCAATAATATTAGAACCTTTTGCTAAGATGCTTAGTGGAGTTAATAATACCTACTAATCTAATCATCCATATCAATTTGGTATATTAAAATTTTATAAGCATTGTTGTCATAGGTGCCCCAAGCCCTATAGCTGCGGAGCCGGGGGGAGGGGGGGGGGGGGGGGAACCTTAACTCGTAGTAAAATGACAGTTATGCCCTTAGGTCATATATGAGGGGGTCCTCATCCCCAAGGAAAATAAGCTAGACTAACCAAAATATGAGAGCAAATAATTTGACGTTGTTATAGTGATGCTTATAGTCCCACACTTATTTAGAATTCAGTAATACTATGCTGACCAAATTTTGGGACCAAATTAAGAGCTCAAATGATATGACAATTGACTTGAGCTTCTTTATTTTGTGTCATATCATTTGGACCCCAATAAAGACTCCAAATGATATGCTGCCATGTCATTTAAGCTCTTAATTTGGTCCCAAAATTTGATCAGTGTAACATTACTGATTAGAATTTATGTTATATTCACCATATAAGTGTAATTTCTCAATTTCAATACTATTAAGTGTTTTGTTCAATGAATTAGAAGCCAAGGTGCTGGTTGTCCCCGGTAACTTTGAGACTATCTAAGTTTGGAGAGTGATACCCATGCTTGAAAGCTCGAACTGGGACTCCCAGCACCTAGGCATGACCACTGAGGTACTCATCAAAACTTTGGTTTTTTTTTGATCAAGCATCAAGACTTTGTTGACTAGCCAGGTTTAGTGGGTAGGAAGTTTTAACAAGAAGAAATCAAAGTAGCTAGCTCAAGGTGTAAAGCAAGATAACAAAATGCTTTGATCTCATGTTTCTGTAACACTTTTGAGCAAGTGTATATACTCAGAAACTAAGGGTTCGAGTGGCGAAAATAGCTTTTCTACATGCTGCAATACTGTGTATACCTGAACCTGCTTATACTTGTAGCGGCGAGACTTACACTTGGCCAGAAGTATAGAGACACTCCAACTCTTATGTTCCAATAATAGACTGGGCGTCGTCCGCATTTGAGCAATCAGAAACCAAGTTGACAAGAAAATCGACGATATCAGTGGTTATAACAGCAGAAACAACATCTTCTTTGTGAAGTGTCCTTCTCTTTCCTTCCATGGTCATCATCCAAGACTTACTTGTGAGTTCCTCTATGAACAGCTCACAAGCCTTAGAGAACACAATGGGGGCCTCCCCAGATATCATTTTTACGTCGTCGTTCGATTTCTTCATGATCTTCTTGATCCTGGCCAATGGCAATGAGTGAGGTCCACTTTTACCAGAAACCCCCCTGCTAGTATCCCTGAATATGCCCCTGCTTGCCTCATTTTCCTAGTCTAGCTGATAATATATTATGAATATATGTACCTGTTAATGTGTGTGTGTGTGTGTGTGTGAGAGAGAGAGAGAGAGAGAGAGGTTAAAGGAGAATAATGTTATGGGAGAGATAGTTGAGGGATTGGTGTGATAAATTACAGGGATTATTTAAAATTTTCCTTTAAGTTGTGTATGATAGAGTTGCTAGTTATATATATGGTATGTGTGGGTGGATAAAATAGGGTAAGGAGGTCGGCAAGCCTGCCAGGGCCGGCTATAGATAGCTCACTAAAGTTTCTTCATGTTTTGTATGCTTTCTGTATTTCCATTATTCTTTTCTTTTTTTTTTGGTTCAACGGGTGTCCAAGCCAACTTATCACATCTCGACTAATTCTCTCCTCAATTCGGTCAAAGTCAGATCATCCACGCCGAAACTAGTGTATCATGATAAATAAATCCCTCATAGTCTAGTGTTAAGAGGTTGTCAAGATTCGAATTCAGGACATCTGAGTTTACTACTCGTTCTTGTTACTACTTGAGCTACTATTTAGAGTTGTATTTCCATTATTCCAATACTAGTATCTAGAGGAAGGATGTAAAAATTCGGGAAAAAAATAATCCTCACTATACTAGTATCAACTGTAATAAATAAGACACATTTCACGTAATTTGGATGGAAAGACCTTGGAATTTCCTATCTCAAGGTCTCATTTTGACTCTTATATTAAAATTTACATGATATTCTCCGTTTGTGAAAGATTACACTACATCTAAAATTTGTATTGTAACCACAGGCCACGTCTTCGAGGTAGAAGCACCAAAGGCACCATAGTACTCTTTTTAGCTGTAATTCTTTTCTAATTAAACTAGCAAATGTAGGTGGATGAATCATAACAATGTCATTTTTTCCATGGAATTATCTAAACAATTGGATCATTTGTTTGAATGATCACTCAGCGTCGAATTTAATTTAATTTAATTTAAGATATATTTTTCTATTTATAGGTAATAATCAACCAGCTCACTCAAGAGCTGCAAATTTCATTATTAATTAACGATGAAGGTTGTAATCAAGATGAGTTTGTCGAGTTTGAATACTTAGATTCCTCTCGGTTAAAACCGGATGAATACGAGCTGAAGTAACCAGCTTAAGTTGTTGATCACACTCAGCTCAAACAGAAACATACAAACATTCAATTGAAACTTGAGTCACTCGAGTATTAGAGCTTGTCAAAGCAATCATTTGTTTTTGTAAGGTTGTCTGCCCAATTATTTATTATTTGTATTAATTAAATTTTCTATTTTTAAATGTGTATTGTGTTTAATTTATTTTGTGTTGTTATTAATTTATAAAATTGATTCTACTACTTGCAAGGAGTAGACTAGCAGTACGTTGCCAATAGTAGTAACAAGGCCTACCCATAGGATAATGGGCTTCAAAAGTCCATTTGCAGCGGGTGAGTCCGGGTACGACAGAAGTTTAGTTAAGCCTATTAAGGCTTAATAAGAAGGCCCATATAATCGAGCAGACATTTATCCATGACAAGGCCTAATCACAAATTGAGCTAAGCTTCTCTACTATATTGCAAAAAAATAAAAAAATCAAGGACACTTGTTGGAGATGATTTTGGAATTTGACAACCTCTGAGGTTTGGATATTTTTTTTTTGTTGAGAAATGATGACGTACAAGGAGAGAGTGCAATAAAATTAAACATTTATATTTACATTTTCTACTCCTACTGTTAATCCTGTTTCTACCCGCTGCTGTGAGTCATGACCACTGTCCATATCAATGGCTATTTGCCTCATAACCAAGGGGGGAGGTTTTCAACATTAAGGGTTCCCTGATAATTATTTCTCAGCCCCCATTGCATCAATTCGTGCGGAACTTTGTTTGCTTGTCTGAATGCATGAATCATACTCCAGTCTATGTGTTGTTGTAGAAGGTGTTTGATATCTTGTATTATAGATATGATGGACCAGTGTGGATTGATGTGGGGGAGTGTGGCTGCATGTGTGACAAGTTGTGAATTCCCTTCAATGATGACATAGTTCCAATTTTTTGAGAGTGCCCAGAAAGCTGCTCTTCTTGCAGTCAAGGATTCTGCAACAAGTGGGTCGTCATCATGTTCTTCTTGTGTGATTAGTAATTGAATTACTTGACCCCTCTTATCTCTTGCAATTGCTGCCAAGCAAGCTTTACCTTTCCCAATAATTGCGTCAACATTGATTTTTATTTCTCCTTCATTTGGTGGGGTCCATGTGCTCATTCCTTGGCGCGCTGGTGGTAGTTGATGAGTATTAGCAGGTTTGGAATTCTTTGATTGCGCCACAAATTCATCACAGAGATGGTTAATCTCCTTCATTATCAAAGTATGCTGAGGTGTTTCGTTCCCAAAGATGATTTTGTTTCTCCATTTCCAAATTGTAACAATCACAACTCTAGCAAAAAAAAAGAATTGATCCTGAGAAAGTCTGCATAGGTTGAAAATTGGTCCAGGGTTAAAGAGATTGTGGATCCACTCTTGGAACGTAAGGTAAGAGAATGCTTTTGTGCGAAATCCCCATTTATGGAACCATATTGTCTTAACTAGGTGGCATTGAAAGAACAAGTGTATCTCAAATTCTGATTCTTGATGACAGAATGGGCATAAAATGTCTTGAATTGGAAACTGTTGGATAGGGTGGTTTTGGTGGGTAGGCTTTCTGTCACGGCTCTCCAAATTCCCATATTTAATCTCTCATGTAAGGGGGATTTTCACAGTTTGATCCAATCAAGGGTGTTGAGGTACTGGCTAGTTGTATCAAGATTTGCTCTGTGTGAGATGTAGGTTGATTTTGTTGTGAACAATCCCGAATTAGAGGGAATCCAAGCCTAAGGTTTGGATATAATAGAAAGAAAAAAAAACTATATGGGATTGGAAATATTTGAATATTTTAGGTTTTTTTCATCAAACATTATTACAGAGAGGAGGAAGACGAAGAAACTCGCGACTAAGGGTGTTCAAATTTCTGATTAGCCGCAATTTCCTACCTTACCCGACCCTATTAAACAGTTAGTCAAAAAAAATCGAGTAAGAATGCGAAAAAAATTTTGGTCTTCCGATTAAATCGGATAGGAATGCGGAATAGCCATTAATTTCCGTATTCCTAACCTACCCTAATTCCCTAACCATATATATATATATATATAAACTAAAAACCCTAATTCCCTAACCATATGGTTTAAACTTAAAATAATTATTATTATATTTGTGCAACAATTATGATGGATTGATGTTTATGCTTTCTTATGTTTTATTGTAATTGTTATTGTAATTATTTTAAGTTTTAGTGTTATTGGTTTATTGTGTTGTTAAATTGGTGCATGTTATTTAATTAAATTGTTAAAATGATCCAAAAATTAATAATTACAAAAGTGTTCACCTGATTTCCTACCCGACTAATTTAGAGACATGACACCTTTAATATTTAGAGCCACTTAAATATTCCATGGGCATTGAGAAACAACCAGCAAAATAGAAAAAAATAAAAATTACTCTTTAACAAACAACGATAATTATAATCCTTGTCAAGCTTATTTTTGTTTAGAATGGTTCCTATAATACTTGTTAGTGGATATATGAGTCCAACAACAAGGCCTAATATACATTTTTGTAACTCGAACATATGTAAAAGATTAAGTTTATGGGAAGTAAATTCATACCACATTCCCTCAAAAAAAAATTCATACCGCACTTAAAACTCACAGCAACATTTCCTTTTATCAAGACCCTACGGCTCGACCTTCGTCTCACCCTATGCTTCAAGTTAGGCTTGTCAATAAATCAAATTCCAGTTCAAATTTCGATCCGAATTCGTTTAACCGAATATAGACTAATATTTTCATCCATTTAATAATCAACTTCCCATAAATTTAAAGAGAAAACCCAACTTTAATAATCAACCTCCTATAAATTTAAAGTGAAAACCTATAAAATTCATATGCTCTCAATAATATTTACTCAAAAGTCAACTTATAGTCAAATGTATGTTACTAGAAGAAATACTCGTGCGTAAATGCACTATGATATGCTAAACAAAAAAAAAATCTAACAGAAGTTCAATTATGTTCAATAATATTCTCTGTTCTAGATTAGTTACGTACTTTACTCTAAGTTTGTTCGTAATTTAACAGAAGTCCAGTTATTAGGATTACTAAGCTCTGCTTTAGATTAATTTTCATTTTTTAATTAATATTTGATTTAATTTTCTTTGTTCTTTTAAAAGATTTGGACAAAACTTTCCCTCAAAATAGTATCCAAAAAAATATCCAATTTATAAAATGCTAAAATTTACCCAATTCAAAAAATGTGTACCTTTGGATTATATTTTTGAATCAATCTTTAATCCATTGATGTGGTTCACAAAATTTGCCCACATTGCTTTAATGAGAGAAATTGAAATCAGCCTATGAATGCTAGCAATGACACCATGCATGAAGATACTATGTAACGAAAAATTGCCTAATAAAAAGTGTGTACACAATCTCTATATTTCATAATCATACATATAAATGCTAGTCCTACCTTAATATAACCACATTAACCAACTACTGCAACAATAAATATCCATAACTAATTATTTGATAAATTTTGCCAAAACTAATCAATACGCAACAAATATAACAACCAAACAAACCTAGAAAATTAGTGAAACCAATCATTATCTACTCTTTCAAAATTAATAAACATATATAACAACCACACACACTAATATCAACGTAGCTACCAGAAAACTTTAGCCATGAAACATTCAAATCGAATTCTCATAAAAATTTGGTCATTCTTTATCTTCTATTTCTTCTTCTTATAATCTTTCATGTTCGTAGCAACTTGAGCATATGTGGCAACATATATGTTTGTTTTTCCCTAAGCAACATGATTAACGACTACTGGTATAACACTACTTTGATCCAAGTACTCATATTTCATGTGAAATTAACATACATCACATAAAATGTGCAAGACTATAATGTTAAAAGAAGGAAAATGGGGTAGGAGGGGTTCCAGCAGGGGAAGAGCTTTGGGTTAGTGGGTTTTTTTTGTAAGTTGTATGAGAAAACACACATGATGGAGTAGTAGAATGTCTTGCCAACCCTCTTAAACGGGTTACATAAATCACTCAGAGATGAAAATATATTAACACTGTACATCACGACAATCGTAAAACAAATGGGACCATAATCACAATTTACTCCAAAAATCAGTGAATGCTGCTAAGAGGAATGAAAAGAACGACAAAATGACGAAATTCAGTTCAAGTAAAAGGCAGAATGAATGTGTGCAAACGCAATTCTGTCATATCTTATCATATTCACTGCCAAAACATCACACCATAAGCAGAAAAAAATCCACACCAAATCCAATCCAATATCTCTATTCTAAGCATATAAACTGGGTCATAAGAAGCAAAAAAAAAAACATTGCATAACCACCATGAGAATACAATCAAAAGAGATATTAAGAGAAAGGGGCTTACAGTAGAGTCCAATTGAAAACAATCCAAATCTTGTAACATCCTGTCAAAAGAGGTATTGAGCAACTTTACCTGCCACTCTTATAGCTCACTTCCAAACAGTACACAACTACCATAATGCCTAGCACAACCATGTCCCAAAACAAATAAGAACTTAAAAAAACAAAGAATTGAAGTTCTTTAAATATAGATCCCCCTCTCTCCACTAAATGCAATTTGGGAAAAAAACAGACACTTAGGTAATTAGATCCAAAGTGAGCACAACTTTTGAGCAAAGAGAGATAATCGCAATGGTTCCAATGGAACAACACTTAATTCAAATACAAAATCATACTTTCAACTCAAGCATAAAATTCCCTATTCAAGCAAAAAATTCCAATAATCCTATTGGAGTTCACATAGACCATAATAAATCTTCCATTCATCCACTTCGGGACAAATAATATTCCATAGAAAATAAAATGTGAAAATTCTTTTGACCTTTCAGTAGTTCCTCACTCACCCTCAAATCCCCAAGTACCCCATTAAAATTGAAACTAATATGCACAATGGAATCATATAAGTTCTTCAATAAACTAAAGTAGTATTTAGATTCAAGTAACACTAGTGAACTACACCCATAAATATTTGAACCGATGTAATTTTACCTCTTAAATCAATCAATAAGTAGAAGTAAAAAAAAAAACTTTTAATTCTTTAAAAACAACTTCTCGTATTTATCTTATTTAAAAATACACATACTAATACACACGCATTCACACACAATAATACCACACATACTAATATGTAAAAACACACAAATACATCAAAAATCCCAACGCACACACTAATACATAAAAAACCACAGTCACATACACACACGTATCAATACACCAAAAATGACACATGCACACAGTCACACACACTAATACATCAAAAATACATATATATACTAATACACCATACACACATCATGTTAACTCACCAAAAAATACACATGCGCTAATACATAGAAACAGATGCGCACATATACACAAACTAATACACCAAAAACAAACACACATATCCCTATACACCAAAACAAGCGTACTAATATATCCCAAAAAAAAAAAAATACACCCAACAAAATACACACACCAATACACCGAACACAAGCACGCATACTCTAATATGTAAACACACATAAAACACTAAT
Organism: Ilex aquifolium; assembly: GCA_951799425.1. NCBI lineage: Eukaryota > Viridiplantae > Streptophyta > Magnoliopsida > Aquifoliales > Aquifoliaceae > Ilex > Ilex aquifolium. Next base: position 4,707,378 of record OX637392.1, read on the forward strand.
ATGTAAAAACACACACTAATAAACCAAACAACACATGAGAATACAATCAAAAGAGAGATTAAGAGAAAGGGGTTTACAGTAGAGTCCAATCGAAAACAATCCAAATCTTGTAACATCCTGTCAAAAGAGGTATTGAGCAACTTTTAACTGCCACTCTTATAGCTCACTTCCAAACAGTACACAACTACTATAATGCCTAGCACAACCATGTCCCAAAACAAATAAGAACTTCAAAAAACAAAGAATTGAAGTTCTTTAAATATAGATCCCCTTCTCTCCACTAGATGCAATTTGGGAAAAAATAGACACTTAGGTAATTAGATCCAAAGTGAGCACAACTTTTGAGCAAAGAGAGATAATCGCAATGGTTCCAATGGAACAACACTTAATTCAAATACAAAATCATACTTTCAACTCAAGCATAAAATTCCCTATTCAAGCAAAAAATTCCAATAATCCTATTGGAGTTCACATAGACCATAATAAATCTTTCATTCATCCACTTCGGGACAAATAATATTCCATAGAAAATAAAATGTGAAAATTCTTTTGACCTTTCAGCAGTTCCTCACTCACCCTCAAATCCCCAAGTACCCCATTAAAATTGAAACTAATATGCACAATGGAATCATATAAGTTCTTCAATAAACTAAAGTAGTATTTAGATTCAAGTAACACTAGTGAACTACACCCACAAATATTTGAACCGATATAATTTTACCTCTTAAATCAGTCAATAAGTAGAAGTAAAAAAAAAAATAAAAAACTTTTAATTCTTTAAAAACTCTCGTATTTATCTTATTTAAAAATACACATACTAATACACACGCATTCACACACAACAATACCACACATACTAATATGTAAAAACAAACACACACTAATACATCAAAAACCACAGTAACATACACACATGTATCAATACACCAAATATGACACGTGCACACACAGTCACACACACTAATACATCAAAAATACATATATATACTAATACACCACACACACACATCATGTTAACTCACCAAAAAATACACATGCGCTAATACATAGAAACAGACGCACACATATACACAATTTAATACACCAAAAACAAACACACATATCCCTATACACCAAAACAAGCGTACTAATATATCCCAAACAAAAACAATACACCCAACAAAATACACACACCAATACACCAAACACAAGCACGCATACTCTAATATGTAAACACACATAAAACACTAATATGTAAAAACACACACACTAATAAACCAAAAACACCACCCACGCTAATACAACAAACAAGTACACCCACTAGTATACCAAAAAAGTACGCACACACACAGTGTTAACAAGCACTAACACACCAAAAAACAAACATCAACTACTACACCAAAAACAACTAATACACGAAAACACATACACGTGCACATACATTAAAAAATACACACATACCCCATTACACCAAAACACACATACTAATACACAAAAAACGCAGATGTTAATACACTAAACAAAAAACACACACAATACACACTCTTATACACCAAACACATACGCACACAGTAATACAAACAAAAACACAAACACACATACATACAAATACACAACAAAAATACACGTACACTAATACACAATAAACACACTCATAGTAACTCAACAAAATACACACACACTAATGCACCAAATAAGTATAAAATTGCGAGCTCCAGAACAACACTGCTTCTACCAGACAAAAAATTTACAAACCGAGCACCTACTCGCTTTGAAAAATAAGATGAATACTTTGGGATGGAAGCCTCATAGTAGTGTCCCCCACACAACAAATGTCAGGCAAAAAGTGAAATATTCAACTATACCCACCACAAGCAAGATAGACTCAAACAAGTAAAATCAAACACTTGATCCGCCACTCCATGAACAAACCACATGTAGATTTCTAGCCTCATTAGAGATCACAATTGGTAACCCGAGTCATTCTATGAACTAGCTACATGCAAATTTCTGACCTCAGTATCACAAAACTCTTTGAAAAACTATGCTTCCAAATACTTTCCAAAGTCAGTTAAAACAGAAGTATAGAACCATTAAGTGGAGAACAATTTCAAATACTAGGACAGTTTCCCACATGTTAAACATGCATACTTCTACTGTGCGTGTGTGTGTTTATTTTGTTAGTGTGTTGTTTGCATGTGTATGTTCTATATTTTGTGCGTGTTGGCGGGTTGCATGTTGTATAAGAAAACACACATGATGAAGAAGTAGAATGTCTTGACAACCCTCCTAAACGGGGTTCCAGAAATCGTTTAGAGATGAAAAAATCTTAACACTGTACATCACGACAACCGTAAAAAAATTAAATAAGTTAATTAACCATGTACATCACAACAATCGTAACCAAACGGGACCATAATCACAATTTACTCCAAAATTCAGTTCAAGTAAAAGGCGGAATGAGTGGGTGCAATCTCAATTGTGTCTTATCTTTATCATATTCACCACCAAAATATAACACCATATGCAGGAAAAAATTCAAACCAAATCCAATCCAATATCTCCATATCTCTATTGTAAGCATATAAACTGGGTCATAAGAAGCTGGAAAAAAAAAAACATTGCAAACCACCATGAGAATACAATCGAAAAAGAGATGAAAAGAGAAGGATTTACCGTAGACTCCAATAAAAAACAATCCAAATCTTGTAACCTCTAACCAGTCAAAGGAGGTATTGAGCAACTTTACCTGCCACTCTTATAGCTAACTTGCAAACAATACACAACTACTACAATGCCTAACATAACCATGTCTCAAAACAAATAAGAACTTCAAAAAACAAAGAATTGAAGTTCTTTAAATATAGATACTCCTCTCTCCACTAAATGCAATTTGGGGAAAAAAAACCGGCAAACAAACATAAATTTTCAAGGGTAATGAAACGTAGCAAAAGGATGGCAAAATAATCAACAGGACAATACCCAATTTTTCCGTTGAAAACAAATGTGATCAAGCACATCAGCTACCTACCAACTAAATGAAAGTAAAAATTGAACTACAACAATCATTAAAAATGGTAAAGAAGCAAAAGGGGCTCACAACAATGGACACCAACTGTAAAATTTCCCCAGCGGAGTGTCATGTTCTTTGCCACAGATCCTAAACTGTGGCCCTACTATAGCGCAAAGACACTTAGGTAATCAGATCCAAAGTGTCAAAGTCCTTAATTTCACACAAACCAAAACCCAGCAAAGCAAAGGAATGCCAATAGAACAACAAATTCAATAAGCTCAACTTTTAAGCAAAAAGAGAGATAATCTTAATGGTTCCAATGGAACAACACTTAATTCAAGCACAAAATCATAATTTCAACTCAAGCATAAAATTCCCTAAGCAAAAAATTCCAAGAATCCTAATTCTAATAATCCTAATTACTTTAGCTCCAATTACTCTCAGTCCCAGTTCAAGCATGTATTTCCCCGTTACTCCAAAAAAGTATTTACAGAGTAATCCTAATTCCAATATTTACTTTCAATTACTCCAAAATACTAATTTCAATACTCTCAAATACTAACGTATACACATATCATAGTAGATTTGGTAGAAATTAAAACAAAAAAATCACATTAAACATAAAATTCGTTGCGCGTGTTTGTGTGTGTTGGGCGGGAGAAGGGGGAAGTATAGAGGAGAGGAGAAGGGAGGGGATAGAGAGAAGTTCTCCCTCTGTGCGTTTGCATGTATTCTAAGAGAGAGAAAGTAGGTGGAGTGTTTTGTGTCTCTCTCCATGTGTTTTGAGAGAGAGTTTGGTAGGGGGGATGAGTGTTCTGCGTGTTTGTGTTTGTGTACACGATGTGTGGGGATGTGTGCGTGGGTGTGTGATATGTGTGGATAAGTGTGTGCACTGGGTGTGTGGGATTGTTTGTGTTGTGTGCAGTTGAGTGGGTGTGTCTATTTGTTTTGTGCTATGCGTGCGTGTACAGATGTGAGTGATGGGTGTGTGTTTCTATGTGCTGGGTTTGGTGGTGTGTATGCGATGTGTGTGGGTGAGTGTTTGTGTGTGCTAGGTTTGGTGGTGTGTGTATGCGATGTGTGTGTGGGTGAGTGGGTGTGTGTCTTTGTGTGTGATGGGTGTGGTGTGTGTGTGTGAAGAGAAGAGGGACAGACACCAACGTTGGAGACAAATAGGTTCGCAGGAGTTTCGATAGAATTTGTTTTTATTATATAGATATGTTGGTCTTTATTCCATATAATATATTGATATGTGTATTTATTATTTGTCTTTGATCTAAAACAAAGATTTTTTGTTAAAATTTTAATGGAATACCATTATGAATTGGATCGGGTAATTGGACTGGTTGTCCAATTATAAACAGATTTGGGTATGGACTAATATTTTTTTATCCGTCGGGTAAACGAATCATATTTGATAATGAACTTTTTAATCGAACCCAGATCCGGTCCGAATCCGATCCGTTGATAGGCCTACTTCAAACCACGCCTTAGTTGCTCTAGGAAGGATACAATAGTCAAATCACTTCAACTATTCATCAAGGAAAACTCCGTAAATTTGATTGAGACACTGCTTTATTACTAGGAACAAGCTATCCGAGTAGCTCACCAACCATTGTCTCAAATTCTAAAATCCATCACGTTCTTCTTTGAAAGCCATCCTAAATACGAACCATCCGATGGCGGTATGAGCACACAAAGTAATTCCACATAACACCTTGTGACAAAGAAAATAAATCTCACAACCTAAGACTGGAAATACAAAATAGTTATCTCACTTCCCAATTGGCTAAGAATTGCAAACCCACTATTGAACTCAACTCATCCCAATCTGTGTTAGTTCTCAACTCGTTATAGCCCAATTTCATGTAACCAATGTTGTCAAAATGTGTATCGGAAGGCGTATCGTTTTTCAAAAATTGTGTATCGTGGATAATACAGTATCGTTTGTCGGAAGATACGTGCAGTTTTATAAAAGATATTAAAAAATGCATACACCTATGAGAAAAGGTCATAATAACATTTTATTACAACATAAATTTCTCACAATAATTTAAGGAGACTACAAGAAGGATCAAAACAAAAAGTTAACGATCTAAATTTTTAAGGTTCTAACGTAATTCATCAATATCAAAATTTAGAGACTTCTAATTCTCATTCAAACATCTACTAGAGGAGTCAAAGGATGACACTTGTAACAATCAAACTATTTGCTCATGTGATGGGACGAAGAACAAAAAAAGACTTATTTTTTAAAACCCTAAATTGTGAAACGACGTCGTTTCACTACCTAGTGTTTTAAAAAAATTACTCCCATGTGAAAAGACATCATTTTCTGGATAAAATACAAGAAAAAAAAATTGACATGTTTTACCCCCTATCAACCGACTCGTAGATATCGTATCGTGTATCGCACGACACGGTGCAAATCCGATACAATTAAACAATACATCAGTTTTTTCATGTCTTGAAACATATGGTATGATACTAACAACTATGATTCAACACGAAATAAGCCAGCTGTAGAGTTGTTAACGTCTAAAAGAATTCAACATAGTACACAAAGTTCCGCCACTGTTAGGTCTATGAACAGTTGGATATACACAGTTTTTGTCCTATTTTTTGCTCAGCCTAGCATTATCCTTTTTTTCTTTAGCTTAGACTGAGGATAAACTAATCCCATTTTCTAACGTGAGCACAAAGAGATACTAACAGTGTTCGCTTATTCGGCCAAATCACCAAATCTGACGCATTTCTCATTTGCTTTCAAAACAAAATAGGGCATACCTGGGTGTAGATGCTAGAGACTGCCCAAACAATATCCAGACTGCTTAGAATGTTGGGAGGGGAATCAGATAAGCTGAAAGCCAAACCCAAGCCCAAGCTTCAGATCTGGAATTTTGTCACTGCACACATTGAAGCAAAGTACCAAACACATTTCAGTCTCTGAAAATACAACATCCCAAGAAAATGTAGCTGTAAGAGGACACAATTGTAAAAGTGCACTAATTTGATAATTGACTATGATTTCATCCAACTCTGTTTCTTAAAAAGAGCATCCCAAAAAAAATAATATATATAAGCACTCTGCATAACAATATTGTATCCTATATCAAACTCGATCACAGATTGTCCCCTCTTTTCATAAAGAGGAAAAGGAAGTTCATAGTTTTTCCCACATTTTCGGACCAAAATTTCATCACCAAATGAACTCCAAACATAACACTGCTCTTGCAACTCGAGCACAACAAATTATACATTTGTTACCGGAGGTACGAGGGATTGGACACCATTCGTGAATCCCTGGTTCCAAATGGACAGACACCAATTAGGAATTTAACCAGGGGAACAAGTCAAGGGATAGAATATATCAAAAAGGATCTCGAGACTCTTGAAATGCCTAATGATTGGCATATGAGCACAATAAATGCAACATTGATTGTGTTAAACGCATATGGTTTTGGTGTGTGTTCTTGGGGTTCACATAAATGCTAGAACACTTCACTTTCATTCCCAATATGCCAGAAAGTTGGTTCTAAGAATCTAAGAATTTCAGTGCAGTAATCATTTGTGGAAAGGATTCAACATCAATTGGCACATGTACTTCATAATTTCGTCGCCGATGAAGATGATAAATAGGTTTCCAATAAAACTTGATTCAGCAGCACTCAAAATTGACGGAATGCATCTATTATTATTGCTTCCCCAAATTGAAGATGGAGCCAGCTCATTCAGAAGAGGACAATGCAACTAATCTTAGGGGTACAACAAGAGAGTAAATCAGGGAGGTTAAGTTAGAGGTCTAATAAGAATTAAAACCAGCTACCCAATTGGCAATTGCAGCCAAAGATGCATTCATGCACCATCAAAAGAAGCCGAATTTAAAGAGAATAGTCATTCGAACTGAAGATAAGAGTAAACCATGACTGCAAATAAATATTTCCGAGGCATAGTAATCTTGTACGAAATCCAAAGTTCATATGCAAAAAAATAAATAAATTGCAATCAGCATTGAGGCAAAACAAAATCGAGAAAGAAAGGGCCATGAAGTGGAAATGAAGTGTTACCAAAAGTGTGTTCACACTGAGCACTGTGTTTCCCAGTAACAGCAGTCCATCCATCAGGCCACATCCGATCACGCCAAACACCTATCATGGGAGTTCTTGAAGATGTACGGAGCAAGTGACATGATGGTGTAACTCATAGATTATTCAATTTCTAAGCATTATAAAATTACCTGCATTTATCATAGGTTCAATGGTAAAGATCTGCTCAGCCTTCATAACACCAATTGCTTTATTTCCTGCTTAGGTTGAAGAGATTGAAATTGTTATATCACAGAAATATGGAGTCAGTTTACTCTACACTTTGTGTTCCTCAGTTTGTTCATCGGCAGATTTTTAATGCAAACAAATATTCAAATGGAAAAGCTGCTTCTTTAAGGATACTTGCATCATGGGGAATGTTTGGTGCACAATGGAAGAGCTCTCCAATACCATGACCTCAGTCATCAGACTTCACCTGTCTCCACAAGACAACGAAAGAAAGAAGTGTTAAGAACCTGCCATCTTCTCATTTGGTATAAAGAATAAGAGAGATAATCAATACCTAGGATTGCAGATTACCACAGAGCAATGCAAGCATGTCAACTAATGACTTCCCCAATTTCCCAGGTTTAACAGGAAAGGACAATGCATGCATATCAGAATGAAAGAAGCACAAGGCCTTAGTTTTGGAATATTGCAACATACAAGGAGACTAATCGAAAGTAAATTAATGAAAGTACTCACAAAATCTAAGAAAATGTGCAAATTTATATTAAAACGCCAAGCTCTGTTATTCAAGAATCAAGAACACGATGAGGATTCTTTCCTACAGGTTTGAGTTACATATTCTCAACTACAAAAATACGCTAACATTGCCGAGGTTGATATGGGTCATCCAAGACCTTATAGCTAGTTAGGTTTTTTACAGAGTCATCAAGTTCACTTCGGCGATATAAAATTTAAAATAACAAATTACGCTAATCAGATTCAAATACTCAAAAGAGAAACAAGAAAGGACTTCTAATAAAAAAATATAACTGACCACTCAGAAATAGACCACATCTATGTCCATGAAATCAGTGTCCACAAGCACATCAGTTTTCGTCTAGACCTGTAGAAAAAAAGGTGCCAGAACCTATTATGGAAGTTGAAAGTTGATTCTACAAGATAGAGAATCAATATTGTATTTCACGGGGAAAAAAACAAAAAACACACTCAAACCACAAAAAAAAACCCTACCCATCCTACACAACACATTTTATTTATGTTCGTTAACCATAGTATTAAAGGCTACAATTCCTAAGAACTTTGACTACAACATTAATTCAGCAAAATCACATAGGGTGTGGAGAGAAAAAATTGGATGGACAGATGGGTGAAAAAGGAGGGGTGTTGCGTTTGGGTTGGATTTAAGAGGGGCGGCTGCGATAGCATGTTTCCAACTGCATTACAGATTAGGTCATAACTTACAAGATCAACACATACCAATTGATATTGCTTTCTCCAAGCACTCATAAGTACATTGAACCAGCTGTCGATATGTTTCATCAATGTCCCCCACAAAGAATGTTTCATTAAGATCACCTGCGAAAAACATAGTATATGAATGATGCTATGAAACAATGATAGAGGTATAATCATTCTTACCATGGACAACTTTAGTACACGGTTACATCCACATTTAAAATATCACCATCCTCTAATTTCCTGAAATGATCAATACATATTCAATCAAATATCATCACACAGATTCAACGTAAATTTATAAGTTAGCAGAAGGTATCCCCCATGGCTTCATCATATACGTCACCATCGTTACATTGCTTTTCGATCATCTGTAAAAACACTGATTGTTAGTGATAGATGACAGAAAAATTTTAACACAAGAGATGGCTAGAAAATAGTCCCAAAATACATAATTTTAAATGAGGGATAACTAAGGAAAAACAGAACAAAAAATTAAAAAGAAGAAATTCATATACCTTTACCACGTCTAATTAAGTAGAGGAAAGCTCCATGCTGGGTGGAGTTCATGTACACCATAATAAATTTCTCATTCATCCATTTCAGGACAAATAATATTCCATAGAAAATAAAATATGAAAATTCTTTTGACCTCTCAGTAGCCCTTCAATCAACCTCAAATCCCCAAGTGCCCCATTAAAATTAATGAAACTAATATGCACAATGGAATTATATAAGTTCTTCAATAAACTAAAGTAGTATTTAGAAACGCTTCTATGTTAAAAACTTCTTATATTTATCTTATTTGAAAATACACATACTAATACACACACAATAATACCGCACAGACTAATATGTAAAAACACACACAAATACATCAAAAATCCCACACACACACTTAAATATAAAAACACACACAATAATACATCAAAAACCACAGTCACATACACACACGTATCAATACACCAAAAATTACACGTGCACACACACATTCACACACTAATACACAAAAAATGCATATATATACTAATACAGCACACACACACATGACACATCATGTTCACTCACCAAAAAACACACATGCACTAATACATAGAAATAGACGCGCACATATACACAAACTAATACACCGAAAACAAACACACATATCCCTATACACCAAAACAAGCGTACTAATATATCAAAAAAAAAAAAATACACACTAATACACCGAACACAAGCACGCATAGTCTAATATGTAAAAACAAGCGTACTAATATATCAAAAAAAAAATACACACTAATACACCACACACAAGCACGCACAATCTAATATGTAAAAACACAAATAAAACACTAATATGTAAAAACACACACACTAAAAAACCAAAAACAACACACACGCTAATACAACAAACAAGTATACCCACTAGTATACTAAAAAAGTACGCACACACAGTCTTAACAAACACTAACACACCAAAAAACAAACACAAGCTACTACACCAAAACAACAACTATTACATTAAAACACACACGTTCACATATACCGAAAAATACACGCATACCCCAATACACCAAAACACACGTACTAATACACAAAAAACACACACAATACACACTCTTATAAACCAAAACACACATACACACACACTAATACAAACAAAAACACATACACACAAATACACAACAAAAATACACGCACACTAATACACAATAAACACACAAACTAGTAATAAACCAAAACACATGCACATACACCAAAACACTCATAGGCACTCAACAAAATACACACACACACTCTAATGCACCAAATAAGTATACACAACTATACCAAAACAGCACACATACTTAGTTATTGTGTGTGAAAAAAAAACACTATATAATACACCAAAACACACTTAACTAATTGCGAGTTTTGGAGCAACACTGCTTCTACCAGACAAAAAATTTACTAACTGAGCACCTACTCGCTTTGAGAAATAAGATGGATACCTTGAGATGGAAGCCTCATAGTAGCGTCCCCCACACAACAAATGTCATGCAAAAAGTGAAATATTCAACTATACGCACCACAAGCAAGATAGACTCAAACAAGCAAAATCAAACACTTGATGCACCACTCTATGAACAAACCACATGCAGATTTCTAGCCTTATTAGAGATCCCTTTTGGTAACCCGAGCCATTCTATGAGCCAACTACATCCAAATGTCTAACCTCAGCATCACAACACTCTTTGAAAAGCTATGTTTCCTAATACTTTCCAAAGTCAGCTAAAAGAGAAGTACATAACCATTAAGTGGAGAACAATTTCAAATACGAGAAAGTTGGTTCTAAGAATCTAGGAATTTCAGTGCAGTAATCATTGGTGGAAAGGATCCAACATCAATTGGCACATGAACTTCATAATTTTGTCACCGATGAAGATGATAAATAGCTTGCCAATAAAACTTGATTCAGCAGCACTCAAAATTGACGGAATGCATCTATTATTATTACTTCCCCAAATTGAAGATGGAGCCAGCTCATTCAGAAGAGGACAATGCAACCAATCTTAGAGGTACAAACAAGAGAATAAATCAGGGAGGTTAAGTGAGAGGTCTATTAAGAATTAAAACCAGCTACCCAATTGGAAATTGCAAGCAAAGATGCATTCATGCACCACCAAAAGAAGCCGAATTTAAAGAGAATGGTCATTTGATCTGAAGATAAGAATAGACCATGGCTACAAATAAATATTTCCGAGGCATAGTAATCTTGTACAAAATCCAAAGTTCATATGCAAAAAAAATAAATAAATTGCAATCAGCATTGAGGCAAAACAAAATCGAGTAAGAAAGGGCCATGAAGTGGAAATGAAGTTTTACTAAAAGTGTGTTCAAACTGAGCACTGTGTTTCCCATCTGCAGTAACAACAGTCAATCCATCAGGTCACATCCGATCATGCCAAACACCTATCATGGGAATTCTTGAAGAGGTACGGAGTAAGTGACATGATGGTGTAGCTCACAAGTTATTCAATTTATAAGCATTGTAAAATTACCAGCGTTTATCATAGGTTCAATTGTAAAGATCTGCTCGGCCTTCATAACACCAACTGCTTTATTTCCTGCTTAGGTTGAAGAGATTGAAATTGTAATATCACAGAAATATGGAGTCAGTTCACTCTATACTTTGTGTTCCTCAATTTGTTCATAGGCAAATTTTTAATGCAAACAACTATTCAAATGGAAAAGCTGCTTCTTTAAGGATACTTGCATAATGGGGAATGTTTGGTGCACAATGGAAGAGCTCTCCAATACCATGACCACAATCATCAGACTTCACCTATCTCCACAGGATAAGGAAAGAAAGAAGGGTTAAGAACCTGCCATCTTCTCATTTGGTATAAAGAATAAGAGAAATAATCAATACCCAGGATTGCAGATTACCACAGAGAAATGGAAGCATGTCAACTAATGACTTCCCCAATTTCCCAAAAATATACTCCAGGTTTAACAAGAAAGGACAGTGCATGTATATCAGAATGAAAGAAGCTCAAGGCCTTAGTTTTGGAACATTGCAACACACAAGGAGACTAGTCGAAAGTAAATTAATGAAATTATTCACAAAATCTAAGAAAACGTGCAAATTTATATTAAAAAATGACAAGCTTTATCATTCAAGAATCAGGAACACGATGAGGATTCTTTCCTACAAGTTTGAGATACATATTCTCAACAACAAAAATATGCTAACATTGCTGAGGTTGATATGATCTTTTTACACAGTCATCAAGTTCACTTCCACGATATAAAATTTAGGGTTAATTGCGGCTGTGGTCCCCAAAGTATTTGTTTTATCTCATTTTGGTCCTCATCCTTCTAATTGCATCAAGTTGGTCCCCAAAATATTACATATGCACTTACCTAGTCCCCGCCATTGACGTCATCCAGAATTTTGTCTGTTCATAGTCATGTGCCATCCGCATGACCCAGGTGAGGGTCTTATATGACACCACCTACCTTCTCTTCTCTTCCTACCTCATCTTCATCATGCAGCTTGGCTTCGCAATGCTCTGTGCCCGTTCAGTCCGCGCCAAGAACACCATGAACATCATGCTTACCAACGTAATTGACGCCGCCGGTGGCGGCCTCTTCTACTACCTATTCGGATTCGCCTTCGCTTTTGGAACCCCATCAAATGGGTTCATTGGAAAACACTTCTTTTGCTTGAAACACATTCTTTCCTCGTCTTTTGACTACAATTACTTTCTCTATCAATGGTGTTTCGCCATTGCAGTTGCTGGGATTACCAGTGGATCAATCGCAGAGAGAACACAGTTCGTGGTGTATTTGGTTTACTCATCGTTCTTGACTGGTTTTGTGTATCCAGTTGTGTCTCATTGGTTTTGGTCCAGTGATGGGTGGGCCAGTGCTGTAAGAACTAATAACCTCTTGTTTGGATCTGGGGTTATCGATTTTGCAGGTTCTGGAGTTGTTCATATGGTTGGAGGCATTGTTGGATTATGGGGTGCTCTCATTGAAGGCCAGCGTATTGGTCGGTTCGATCTTTCCGGCAAACCGGTGGCTCTCCGTGGCCATAGTGGGACACTGGTGGTTTTGGGGACATTCCTCTTATGGTTTGGTTGGTATGGTTTCAATCCTGGCTCATTTCTCAACATCTTGAAAGCTTATGGAGAGAGTGGTTCATTTTATGGCCAATGGAGTGCAGTCGGAAGGACTGCTTGCACGACGACTCTGGCTGGATGCACGGCGGCGCTGACCACCCTGTTCGGAAAATGGCTGTTTATCGGCAATTGGAATCTCACATGTTCATGGTGTTCTTGGCGCGGACTGAACCAGCATAGAGCATTGCGAAGCCAAGCTACATGATGAAGACGAGGTAGGAAGAGAAGAGAAGGTAGGTGGTGTCATATAAGACCCTCACCTGGGTCATGCGGATGGCACATGACTATGAACAGACGGAATTTTGGACGGCGTCAACGGCGGGGATTAGGTAAGTGCATATGTAATACTTTGGGGACCAACTTGATGCAATTAGAAGGTTGGGGACCAAAATGAGACAAAATGAATACTTTGGGGACCACAGCCGTAATTAACCCTAAAATTTAAAATAACAAATTATACTAATCAGATTCAAATACTCAAAAGGGAAACAAGAAAGGACTTCTAATAAAAAAAATATGAATGACCATTCAGAAATAGGCCACATCTATGTTCATGAAATCAGGGTCCACAAGCACGTCAGTTTTCATCTGGACCAGTAGAAAAAAAGGTGTCGGAACCTATTATGGAAGTTGAAAGTTGATTCTACAAGATAGATAATTAATATTGTATTTCACATGGACAAAACAAAAGACACACTCAAACCACAAAAAAAACCCTACTCATCCTACACAACACATTTTATTTATGTTCGTTAACCATAGTATTAAAAGCTACAATTTCTAGGAACTTTAACTACAACATTAATTCAGCAAAATCACATAAGGTGTGGAGAGAAAAAATTGGATGGACAGATGGGTGAAAAATGAGGGGTGTTGCGTTTGAGTTGGATTTAAGAGGGGTGGCTGTGATAGCATGTTTCCATTTCCAACTGCAGTACAGATCAGGTCATAACTTACAAGATCAACACATAACAATTGATATTGCTTTCTCTAAGCACTCATAAGTACATTGAACCAGCTGTCGATATGTTTCATCAATGTTCCCCACAAAGAATGTTTCATTAAGATCACCTGCACAAGTGACAAACCATCCAACTGTGAAAAACATAATATATGAATGATATTGTGAAACAATGGTAGAGGTATAATCATTCTTACCATGGACAATTTTATAGTACACAGTTACATCCACATTTAAAATATCACCATCCTCTAATTTCCTGAAATGATTAATACATATTCAATCCAATATCATCACTTAAATTCAACGTAAATTTATAAGTTAGCAGAAGGTATCCTTGGTGACTGTGCAAAGGTATCCCTCATGGCTTCATCATATATGTCATATACGTCACCATGGTTACACTGTTTTCAATCATCTATAAAAACACTGATTGTTAGTGGGAGATGACATAAGAATTTCAACACGAGATATGGCTAGAAAATAGTCTCAAAATATATAATGGAGGCGTAAATGAGAGGTAACTAAGGAAAACAGAACAAAAAATTAAAAAGAAGAAATTCATATACCTTTACAAGCAGAAATTCATATACTTTTACCATGCCTAATTAAGTAGAGAAAAACTCCATGCTGCGGTGGAGTTCACATACACCATAATAAATTTCTCATTCATCCACTTCGGGACAAATAATATTTCATAGAAAATAAAATGTGAAGATTCTTTTGACCTCTTAATAGTCTCTCACTCACCCTCAAATTCCCAAGTGCCCTATTAAAATTGAAACTAATATGCACAATGGAATCATATAAGTTCATCAATAGACTAAAGTAGTATTCAGATTCAAGTAACACTAGTGAACTACACCCATAAATATTTGAACCGATGTAATTTTACCTCTTCAATCAGTCAATAAGTAGAAGTAAAAAAAAATACTTTTAATTCTTTAAAAACACTTAAATGTTAAAAACTTCTAATATTTATCTTATTTGAAAATACACATACTAATACATATGCATTCACACACAATAATACCACACAGACTAATTTGTAAAAACACACACACAAATACATCAAAAATCCCACGCACACACTAAAATGTAAAAACACACACACACAAATACATCAAAAACCACAGTCACATGCACACGTATCAATACAACAAAAATGAGACTTGCACACACACTAATACACCAAAAATACATATATATACTAATACACCACACACAAACATCATGTTAACTGACTAAAAAACACAGGGCTAATACATAAAAACAGACGCGCACATATACACAAACGAATACACCAAAAACAAACACACATAGCCCTACACACCAAAACAAGCATACTAATATTTAAAAAAAAATACACCCAACAAAATACACACACTAATACACCGAACACAAACACGCACACTCTAATATGTAAACACACATAAAACACTAATATGTAAAAACACACGCACACTAATAAACCAAAAACAACACACACTAATACAACAAACAAGTACACCACACACATGCTAATACAACAAACAAGTACACCCACTAGTATACCAAAAAAGTACACACACACAGTGTTAACAAGCACTAACACATCAAAAAACAAACACAAACTACTACACCAAAACAACAACTAATACATGAAAACACACACACGTGCACATATACCAAAAAATGCACGCATATCCCAATTCACCAAAACACACATACTAATGCACAAAAAACACGCACATCAATTCACTAAACAAAAAACACACAATACACACTCTTATACACCAAAACACACACTAATACAAACAAAAACAAATACACACATACATATAAATACACAACAAAAATACACGCACACTAATACACAATAAACACACAAACTAGAAATAAACTAAAACACATGCACATACACCAAAACACGCATAGTAACTCAACAAAATACACACACTAATGCACCAAATAAGTATACACAAATACACCAAAAAAGCACACATACATAGTTATTGTGTGAATCCTAATTGGTAACCCGAGTCATTCTATGAACCAACTGCATGCAAATTTCTAACCGCAGCATCACAAAACTCTTTGAAAAGCTATGCTTCCAAATGCTTTACAAAGTCAACTAAAACAGAAGTACATAACCATTAAGAGAAGAACAATTTCAAATACCAGGACAATTTCCCACATGTTAAACATGCATACTTCTACTGTGCGTGTTTGTGTTTATTCTGTTAGTGTGTTCTTTGCATGTGTATGAACTCCAAACATAACACTACTCTTGCAACTCGAGCACAACAAATTATACATTTGTTACAGGGGGTACGAGGGATTGGACACCATTCGTGACTCGTGAATCCCTGGTTCCAAATGGACAGACACCATTTATGAATTTAGCCTGGGGAACACATTAGGGGATAAAATATTTCAAAAAGGATCTCGAGACTCTTGAAATACCTAATGAATGGCATGTGAGCACAATAAATGCAACATTGATTGGGTTAAACGCATATGGTTTTGGTGTGTGTTCTCGGGGTTCACATAAATGCTAGAACACTTCACTTTCATTCCCAATATGCCAGAAAGTTGGTTATAAGAATCAAAGAATTTCGGTGCGGTAATCATTTGTGCAAAGGATCCAACATCAATTGGCACATGTACTTCGTAATTTCGTCACCGATGAAAATGATAAATAGCTTGCTAATAAAACTTGATTCAGCAGCACTCAAGATTGACGGAATGCATCTATTATTATTACTTCCCCAAATTGAAGATGGAGCCAGCTCATTCAGAAGAGGACAATGCAACCAATCTTAGGGGTACAACAAGAAAGTAAATCAGTGAGGTTCAGTGAGAGGTCTATTAAGAATTAAAACCAGCTACCCAATTGGCAATTGCAAGCAAAGATGCATTCATGCACCATCAAAAGAAGCCGAAATTAAAGAGAATGGTCATTTAAACTGAAGATAAGAATAGACCATGGTTGCAAATAAATATTTCCGAGGCATAGTATCTTGTACGAAATCCAAAGTTCATATGCAAAAAAATAAATAAATTGCAATCAGAATTGAGGCAAAACAAAATAGAGTAAGAAAGGGCCATGAAGGGGAAATGAATTGTTACCAAAAGTGTGTGTTCAAACTGAGCACTGTGTTTCCCATCAGCAGTAACAGCAATCCATCCATCAGGCCACATCCAAGCACGCCAAACACTTATCATGGGAGTTCTTGAAGATATACGGAGCAAGTGACATGATGGTGTAACTCACAGGCTATTCAATTTATAAACATTGTAAAATTACCTGCATTTATCATAGGTTCAATGGTAAAGATCTGCTCGGCCTGCATAACACCAACTGCTTTATTTCCTGCTTAGGTTGAAGAGATTGAAATTGTAATATCACAGAAATATGGAGTCAGTTCAACTTTGTGTTCCTCAATATGTTCACAGACAGATTTTTAATGCAAACAAATATTCAAATGGAAAAGCTGCTTCTTTAAGGATACTTGCACAATGGGAAATGTTTGGTGCACAATGGAAGAGTTCTCCAATACCATGACCACAATCATCAGACTTCACCTATCTCCACAGGACAAGGAAAGAAAGAAGGGTTAAGAACCTGCCATCTTCTCATTTGGTATAAAGAATAAAAGAAATAACCAATACCCAGGATTGTAGATTATCAGAGAGAAATGGAAGCATGTCAACTAATGACTTCCCCAATTTCCCAAAGACATACCCCAGGTTTAACAGGAAAGGACAATGCATGTATATCAGAATGAAAGAAGCTCAAGGCCTTAGTTTTGGAACATTGCAAGATAAAAGGAGACTGGTCGAAAGTAAATTAAAGAAAGTATTCACAAAATCTAAGAAAACGTGCAAATTTATATTAAAACACCAAGCTTTGTTATTCAAGAATCTGGAACACGATGAGGATTCTTTCCTACAGGTTTGAGATACATATTCTCAACTACAAAAATACGCTAACAGTGCCAAGGTTGGTATGGGTCATCCAAGACCTTAGCTAGTTAGGTTTTTTACAGTCATCAAGTTCACTTCGGCGATATAAAATTTAAAATAACAAATTACACTAATTAGATTCAAATACTCAAAAGAGAAACAAGAAAGGACTTCCAATAAAAAAAACATGAATGACCACTCAGAAATAGGCCACATCTATGTCCATGAAATCAGTGTCCACAAGCACATCAGTTTTCATCTGGGCCGGTGGGAAAAAAGGTGTCAGAACCTATTATGGAAGTTGAAAGTTGATTCTACAAGATAGAGAATCAATATTGTATTCCATGGGGAGGGAAAAACAAAGACACACTCAAACCACAAAAAAAAACATACCCATCCTACACAACACATTTTATTTATATTCGTTAACCATAGTATTAAAGGCTACAATTCCTAGGAACTTTAACTACAACATTAATTCAGCAAAATCACATAGGGTGTGGAGAGAAAAAATTGGATGGACAGATGGGTGAAAAAGGAGGGGTGTTGCGTTTGGGTTGGATTTAAGAGGGGTAGCTGTGATAGCATGTTTCCAACTAAATTATAGATCAGGTCATAACCTACAAGATCAACACATACCAATTGATATTGCCTTCTCCAAGCACTCATAAGTACATTGAACCAGCTGTCGATATGTTTCATCAATGTCCCCCACAACGAATGTTACATTAAGATCACCTGCACAAGTGACAAGTCAGCCAACTGGGGAAAACATAGTATATGATTGATGATGTGAAACAATGGTAGAGGTATAATCATTCTTACCATGGACAACTTTATAGTATACGATTACATCCACATTTAAAATATCACCAACCTCTAATTTCCTGAAATGATTAATACGTATTCAATCCAATATCATCACTTAGATTCAATGTAAATTTATAAGTTAGTAGAAGGTATCCCTGGTGACTGTGCAAAGGTATCCCTCATGGCTTCATCATATATATCACCATGGTTACACTGCTTTCAATCACCTGTAAAAACACTGATTGTTAGTGAGAGATGACATAAGAATTTCAACACAAGATATAGCTAGAAAATAGTCTCAAAATACATAATGGAGTCATAAATGGGGGATAACTAAAGAAAAACATAAAAAATTAAAAATTATAAAGAAGAAATTCATTTACCTTTACAAGCAGAAATTCATATATCTTTACCATGCCTAATTAAGTTGAGGAAAGCTCCATGCTGCGGTGGAGTTCACGTACACCATAAAAAATTTCTCATTCATCCACTTTAGGACAAATAATATTCCATAAAAAATAAAATTTGAAAATTCTTTTGACCTCTAAGTAGCCTCTCGCTCACCCTCAAATCCCCAAGTGCACCATTAAAATTGAAACTAATATGCACAATGGAATCATATAAGTTCTTCAATAGACTAAAATAGTATTTAGATTCAAGTAACACCAGTGAACTACACCCATAAATATTTGAACCGGTGTAATTTTACCTCTTAAATCAGTCAATAAGTAGGAATAAAAAAAACTTTTACTTCTTTAAAAACACTTTTATGTTAAAAACTTCTTACATTTATCTTATTTGAAAATACACATACTAATACACATGCATTCACACACAATAATACCACACACACACACACTAATATTTAAAAACACACAAATACATATAAAATCTCATGCACACACTAAAATGTAAAAACACACTCAAACACACACACTAATACATCAAAAACCACAGCGACACACACGTATCAATACACCAAAAATGACACGTGAACACACACACATTCACACACATTAATAAACCAAAAATGCACACATACAGTAATACACCACACACATATCGTGTTAACTCGCCAAAAAACATACATGCACACTAATACATAGAAAGAAATGCACACATATACACAAACTAATAGACCAAAAACAAACACACATATCCCTATACACCAAAACAAGCACACTAATATATCAACAACAAAAAAAAGAATGCACCCAACAAAATACACACACTAATACACCGAACACAAGCATGCACACTCTAATATGTAAACACACATAAAACACTAATATGTAAAAACAAATACACTAATAAACCAAAAACAACACACGCTAATACAACAAACAAGTACAGCCACTAGTATACCAAAAAAGTACGCACACACACAGTGTTAACAAACACTAACACGTCAAAAATCAAACACAAGTTAATACACCAAAACAACAACTAATACATGAAAACACACATACGTGCACATATACCAAAAAATACACGCATACCCCAATACACCAAAACACATACTAATACACAAAAAAAAACACGCACATTAATACACTAAACAAAAAACACACTCAATACACTCTTATACACCAAAACACACATACAGACACTAATACAAACAAAAACACATACACACATACATACAAATACACAACAAAAATACATGCACACTCACAATAAACACAAACTAGTAATAAACCAAAACACACTAACTAGTAATAAACCAAATCACACGCACATACACCAAAACACTCATAGTAACTCAACAAAATACACACTAATGCACCAAATAAGTACACACAAATACACCAAAAAAGCACACATAGTTATTGTTTGTGAAAAAAAAATACTATATAATACACCAAAACACTTTTAACAAATTGTGAGCTCTCCGGAGCAACATTGCTTCTACCAGACAAACTCGCTTTGAGAAATAATATGGATACCTTGGGATGGAAGCCTCATAGTAGTGTCCCCCACACAAAAAATGTAATGCAAAAAGTGAAATATTCAACTATACCCACCAGAAGGAAGATAGACTCAAACAAGCATAATCAAGCAATTGATAAAATATACTACCAAAAAAATTTACCTTTATCAAGATCCAACATCTCAACCTTCGTCTCAACTAGGGGCGAAGCCAAGATTCTCGGTTAGGAGGAGAAAAATACTATTAAAAAAAGTTACCAATTCGTACAATAAAATTTTAGGTCCCATAAAATATATCAAGATTTAAGACTAAATTACTATATAAAACTGTAAAAAGCAATTTCTAAACAAAATAGATACAAAAAAAATTCAAAAGACATTTCAACCCAATCGGTTATGAAAGTGGAACACAATATTCTTTCAAATCTCAGTCACAAGTCCATGACAAAATTATACCTAATTTTTTTTGCGACATTGAATTTAGATCATCATTTGTCTTGTTAAAAAATTGAATCTTGAAACATCCAAAAATACTTTTGAATAAAAGCAAGGGCTACTATCTTACAAAAAAATAATTGAGAGCACTTGTACAATTGTATATAAAAAAATAATGGAAAATTCATTAAATAAAAGACATGTAAAGTTTATTACCATTATACAGAGTTTAAAAAATTGGGGTGGGTTGGGGGGGGAGGGGGGGGGGGGGGGGGGGGGGGGGTTCTTAAAATGAAGAAAATCATGGTCCCAAACTACTACCCATATAAAGTGGTTTTCCAAAAAAGTCAAGGTGGCCACTGCCCACCCATCCGAGTAGCTCACCAACCATTATCATGACTCCAATTCCAAAAATGTATCACATTCTTCTTTGAAAGCCACGCTAAATACGAACCATCCGATGGGGGTATAGGCACATGAAGCAATTCTACGGAGAAAAACTCAAAACAGCTTCTGACAAAGAAAATAAATCTCACAGCCTAAGACTAGGAATACAAAATAATCATCTCACTTCCCAACATGCTAAGAATAGCAAACCCACTATAGAACTCAACCCATCCCAATCCGCGTTAGTGCTCAACTCGTTACAGCCCAACGACATTCACCACATAGCAAGCCAGATGTAGAGTTGTTAACATCTAAAAGAAATTCGACAGTACACAAGGTTCCACTATTGCTAGATCTATGAACAGTTAGATGTATACAATTTTAACTCGTGTGCACATTTTTTTGGCAGGCACCTAATGCTTTTTTTGTCCTTTTTTTCACCCAGACTAACATTATCCTTTTTTTAGCATAGACCGAGGATAAACTATTCTCATTTTCTAACCCGAGCACAAAGAGATACTAACCGTGTTGGCTCATTCGCCCAAATCACCAAACCTGATGCTTTTCCTTCAAAAATAGGGTATCCCTGGGTGAAGATACCACAGCCTGCCCATACAATGTCCAAAGTGCTTAGAATGGTGGGAGAGGAATCAGATCAGCCGAAAAGCAAACCCAAGCTTCAAATCTGCAATTGCCACTGCACACATTGAAGGTAAGTACCAAACACATTTTAGTTTCTTAAACTACAGCATGCCAAAAATATGTAGCTGTAAGAGGAGTAGAGGACACAACTATAAAAGGGTAGTAATTTGATAATTGACTCTTTTTTTTACTCTGATTCCATGCTGCTCTATTTCTTAAAATAGAGTGTCCCAAAAAGATAATATATAAGCACTCTACAAAACATTGTATCCTATATCAAACTCGATCACAGATTGTCCTCTTTTCATAAAGAGGAAAAGGAAGTACATAGTTTTTCCCTCATTTTCAGACTAAAATTTCATCACCAAATGAACTCCAAACATAACACTGCTCTGGCAACGCGAGCACAATAAATTATACATTTGTTACTGGAGGTACGAGGGATTGGACACCATTCGTGAATCGTGCATCCCTGGATCCAAATCATGGGAACCATTGGGGGATGTTGGAAGGCGAGAGTAGGAACTTCAACTCTAGTGTGAGTCACCTACATGGCCGAATGCACAAAAATCATAGGATAGAATATTTCAAAAAGTATCTCGAGACTGTTGAAATGCCTAATGATTGGCAAGTAAGCACAATAAATGCAACATTGATTGTGCTAAACGCTTATGGTTTTGGTGTGTGTTCTCGGGGTTCACATAAATGCTTGAACACTTTACTTTCATTCCCGATATGCCAGAAAGTTGGTTCTCAGAATCTAAGAATTTCAGTGCAGTAACCAATTGTGGAAAGGATCCAACATCAATTGGCACATGTACTTCGTAATTTCGTCACCAATGAAGATGATAAATAGCTTGCCAACAAAACTTGATTCAGTAGCACTCAAAATTGATGGAATGCATCTATTATTATTCCTTCCCCAAATCGGAGATGGGGCCAGCTCATTCAGAAGAGGACAATACAACCAATCTTAGGGGAAAACAAGAGAGTAAATCCACAAGGTTAAGTGAGAGGTCTACTAAGAATTAAAACCAGCTACCCAATTGCAAGCAAAGATGCATTCATGCACCATCAAAAGAAGCCGAATTTAAAGAGAATGGTCATTTGAAGTGAAGATAAGACCGTGACTGCAAATAAGTATTTTCCGAGGTTTAGTAATATTGTACGAAATCCAAAGTTCATATGCAAAAAAAAAAAAAAAGAATTGCAATCAGCATCGAGGCAAAACAAAATCGAGTCCGAAAGGGCCATGAAGTGGAAATGAAGTGTTACCAAAAGTGAGTGTTCAAACTGAGCACTGTGTTTCCCATCTGCAGTAACAGCAGTCCATCCATCAGGCCACATCAGATCACCCGAAACACCTATCATGGGAGTTCTTGAAGATGTAAGGAGCAGGTGACATGATGGTGTAACTCACTGGCTATTCAATTTATAAGCATTGTAAAATTACCTGCATTTATCATAGGTTCAATGGTAAAGATCTTCCCAGCCTTAATAACACCAACAACTTTATTTCCTGCTAAGGTTAAGGTCATACAGAGAGGATGAAGGAAAAATACAGAGTGGATAAGAAGAGATTGAAATTATAATATCACAGAAATATGAGTCAGTTATTTCTATACTTTGCGTTCCTCATTTTGTTCATAGGCAGATTTTTAATGCAAACAAATATTCAAATGGAAAGGTTGCTTCTTGAAGGATACTTGCATAATGAGGAATGTTTGGTGCACAATGGAAGAGCTCTCCAATACCATGACCACGATAAGACTTCACTTATCTACACAGGACAAGGAAAGAAAGAAGTGTTAAGAACCTGTCATCTTCTCATTTGAAATAAAGAATAAGAGAAACAACAGAGAACCCTGACATTGAAGGATGTCGACTAATGACTTCTCCAATTTTCCGAAATGTACCCCAAGTTTAACTGAAAAAGACAGTGCATTATGTCAAAATGAAAGAATCTGAAGGCCTTAGTTTAGGAAACATTGCAACGTACAAGGAAATTAGTTGAAAGTAAACTAATGAAAGTATAAACAGAAATCTAAGAAAATGTGCAAATTTATATTAAAACGCCAAGCTTTATTATTCAAGATTTGATATACATATTCTCAAGTCTCAACTACAAAAACATGTTAATGCTGCCGAGGATGACATGGGTCATCCAAGACCTTAGGTAGTTAGGTTATTCACATAGTCCTCAAGTTCACTTTGGCGACAAGCATGGTCAATCCTAGTTTTCTCCAAGTCTTCACCTTCAAGATAGGTGATCAAGGCATAAACCTTGGTTCTTGGAGAATTTTCACGAAATTCCAGACTGTGTTACCAACATTGCATAATTTATATCTGAGGGAGGCTTTTCCATGGTTTTGGATTGACCATCACAGGGAGACAATGTGCTTGACATATTAGTCCTTTGGTGACACTTGTGCCTTTCCTCAGAAACAGAGTTCTCATGAGTTTCAATAGTAGAAATAAAGATTCTAATCAGGTATGAGAGGAATTCCCAATTTGGTGCAACTCTGGAGGGAATTGTTACTTCTTCATTATTGGTGTCTTTGTTGAAGACTTCTTCTCATCTCTACTTTTTGTTTTAGTGCATATCCAAGAGATCCTAGATTAGACAATGATGAAAACTATGCATTCAACTTATAAGATGACAAATGTACTCCACGCTATTATGATTTCAAAAGGAAAATGTTAATGAGTAACTTACTCGGCAAGTTTCTCTCATTCTCTCAATTTGCTCCGAAGTTTTCACCTTCAAAAGATACGTGAATTTGAAAAGAAACATAAATTGAGTTCATATCCATCTATCCAATGCCAAAATTATCAACCTTTATATCAATGGAAAAACTATCGGTCCTTTCTGATCTAAGGTTACCTCAACAACATGCAGCAGATCACTAATGGGCTCTATATTCGGGATTCCCTAAATGGTAAAACACATAAAGAAAAGTCTGTTACAAGAAGAAAAGACAGCAGAAAACAGAAGAAACTTCAATGGAAACAGGGAAGGCATGGACACAGCAGTATGAAACATCCTCAAAAATGGAATATTAAAATAAGTTGTCCACCCAATAGCATGCATCGAGTCCCATGATGGTTGACAATTGAGTACATAACCATAGACTAAAGTGAACATATGTACCAGACTAGAGCTGCTTATAGACCAACGTCAAAACAAGATGTACATAAGCTGGGCCTTCACATCCAAACAGAAATGGGTTAGTAACTCACATCAACTGCCCAGTTAGGTTGTTCAATATTGATCATGTATTGTACACTTTTTTGATATAGGATACGGCCTCAGTGTCCTATGCAAGAATAAAAAGCAGTTAGCATTTAAAGACAATATATATAGCTGAAGTTAAGTAATAAGCACAGAAGATTAGTACATTTAAGAAAACACATCCAGATTTTGAGTCATTTGTTGGTCTCATGGACCTTATAAAAATGAAGAAGAAAACAAAAAATACCAATCGGGCACGTAAAAAAATTATCATCCGCAAGCAGAGAAAGTTACTGCTTCCTAAACATCAGGATCACAATGTTAAAGCCAGAGGGATTTATTAGCATCACCATAGAAGATAAAAAGTGTCTATAACCAACATATCAACTCTTATTGTAGAAGTATTAACAACTGCTAAGAAAGATGGCCGAACCTAGAGTTCACCTTATTAACTAGTAAGAAAGACTCGACAATCCTCGATAGTGTCCAACCATTTTTCTTTTAAAAAAACTCAGCTCTCGAAAATGCAGAATTCTGCTCCTCCATAGCTTACTGATACATGCTGTCTCAGGATTATTGTTTGAAAACAGTTTCTGA
Source organism: Ilex aquifolium (assembly GCA_951799425.1). Taxonomy (NCBI): domain Eukaryota; kingdom Viridiplantae; phylum Streptophyta; class Magnoliopsida; order Aquifoliales; family Aquifoliaceae; genus Ilex; species Ilex aquifolium. The sequence continues at coordinate 4,733,470 of OX637392.1, forward strand.
CAAATGCATTCCAGGTGATTTTCAATCCATTTCCTCTTGAAATCTTATGGATAATACATTTAATGAGCCCTAACAGATAGATACCACCTGAATTGTCGTTCAACCACTTAATATACAAAAGAAAGGGCACTCATCCATAGTTTATTTTGCATTTTTTTCCCTATGGAAAGTACTTTTATGGCAAAATACTATGTTAGAAACAAAAAAAAAATGATATAAGAACAACATGGAAGTGCCCTGTGTCATAGCATTAGGAGTTAGTAAAATCTAACATCCATACACACGTCCATGTATATTTAACCATGTACCACTCGATATAAATAGGCCTTGGGAGCTAGAAATATCAATCGGGCAACCTAAACTTGAATCATTCTCAAGCACAATCTCTGGTGAAGCAAGTATTGATCAAAATTGCAAAACATAATGTCACAAGAACAAAATAGAATATAATGTGTAAGAATAAAAATACAAAAAGGAAAAAAGAGAAATACCCCGTCCAATCAAAATGCGGAAGTTTTGGAGTTTGAGCCTGCCCTTTCCTCAAGCAATACAACCAACCATCACGCAGTAAGACTGAATTTTGTTCACCAAGGGTATCCGGTGCAAGTGAGGAGCCTGGAATTTTCATTAGGGTGGCACTACAATTGTATACTCTAATTATTATTTTTCCTCTTAACCGATCACAATAAAATGATACATTTGCATTTATCATATTATATTTGATACATCAAGGCTGTTCAATATAAAAGGGTCAAATAATGTATATTGTGCATGTATACACAAATGACTAAGTATCACCATTATAAAAATGTGAGGTTAATTGTTATTGTGTAATTAAAAAACTAACAGCTATCTACTGATCATCCATTATATTTATTCGATAAACTTTTTTCCAAATATTATCACTAAACTGAAACTTAAGAACCAAACATAGTAAAAATTATAAAATTGAATTGACACATAATAAACACTACAATCAATTGTCAAACAAAAATAGAGATGAGTTCTCACAGGAAAATAAAAGTCAATTAAATGTCAATTGCAAGTATTATCACATTCAAATTAACAAAACAAAATTTATGCTCATTAACCAAGACACTCAAACCACCAAGAAAAAACCCTACCCATCCTACACAACACATTTTCTTTATGTTCGTTAACCATAGCAATATAGCATTAAAGGCTACAATTCCCAGGAACTTTAAGTAAAACATTAATTCAGCAAAATCACATAGGGTGTGGAGAGAAAAAATTGGATGGACTGATGGGTGTTGCGTTTGGGTTGGATTTAAGAGGGGTGGCTGTGACAGCATGTTTCCAACTGCATTATAGATCATGTCATAACCTACAAGATCAACACATACCAATTGAAATTGTTTTCTCCAAGCACTCATAACTACATTGAACCAGCAGTCAAGATGTTTCATCAATGCCCCCCACAAAAAATGTTTCATTACGATCACCTGCATAAGTAACAAGTCTGTCAACTGTGAAAAACATAGTATATGAATGATGCTATGAAACAATGATAGAGGTATAATCATTCTTACCATGGACAACTTTATAGTACACGGCTACATCCACATTTAAAATATCACCATCCTCTAATTTCCAGAAATGGTTAATAATACATATTCAATCCAATAGCATCACTCAGATTCAACATAAGTTTATAGGTTAGCAAAAGGTATCCCTCGTGACTGTGCAAAGGTATCCCTCGTGGCTTAATCATACGGAATCAAATCTTGAAAATTTCTTACTGAATGAAATAAAGTTAGCCCTATCTATTTGAAGCTGTCTTCATGGAGGAACATCAAAATTTTAAGAAGCGTGGTCAATCCTAGTTGTCTCCAAGTCTTCACCTTCAAGATAGGTAATCAAGGCATAAACCTTAGTTCTTTGGGAATTTTCACGAAATCCCCAACTAGGTTATCAACCTTGCATAATTTATAGCCGAGGGAGACTTTACATGGTTTTGGATTAACCATCACAAGGAGACTATGTGCTTGACATATTAGTCCTTTGGTGAGACTCGTGCCTTTCCTCCGAAATGGAGTTCCAACAGCAATATTAAGATTCAAATCAGCTACGAGAGAAATTTCCAATTTGGTGTAATTTTGGAGGGAATTGTTACTTCTTCATTGTTGGTGTCTTTGTTGAAGGCTTCTTCTCATTTCTACTTTTGTTTTAATGCACATCCAAGAGATCCTAGATTACAAAATGATGAAAACCATGCATGCAACTTACAAGATGACAAATGCATTTCACACTAACATGATTTCAAAAGGAAAATGTTAATGAGAGTAACTTACTCGGCAAGTCTCTATCATGCTCTCAATTTGCTCCAAAGTTTTCACCTTCGAAAGATACGAGAATTTGAAAAGCAACATAAATTGAGGTCATATCCATCTATCCAATGCCAAAATTATCCACCTTTAAATCAATGGAAGAACTATCCTTTCTGATCTAAGGTTACCTCAACAACTATCCTTTCTGAACTATCATAGTATTCTATGTTTATTACTTAGCTAAGTAATAAGCATAGAAAACTATGTTAGAAACAAAAAAAAAAAAATAGATACACGAACAATAGGGACATGCCCTGTGTCATAGATTGAGGAGTTAGTAAAATCTAGCATCCATTCACACATCCAAGTAGATTTAACCATGTACCACTCGATATAAATAGGCCTTGGGAGTTAGAAATATCAATCCAGTATCCTAAACTTGAATCATGTCTCTAGCACAAGCTCTGGTGAAGCAAGTATTGATCAAAATTGCAAAACATAATGTCAAAGGAACAAAGAAGAATATAAAGTCTAAGAATAAAAATACAAGAAGAAAAAAAGAGCAATACCCTGTCAATCAAAATGCGATGAAGTTTTGGAGTTTGAGCCTGCCCTTTCCTCAAGCAATATAACCAACCATCAACCAGTAAGGCTGAATTTTGTTCACCAAGGGTAGCCGGTGCAAGTGACGACAACTTTACCATCAAATGGACTGATTTGTGAGAGCTCCAGGATGCCTTGAAGCAGTCGTGAGCGCTGGTAAAAGATAAAACTTATTAAAACCAAAGAAGTAAACTACAGCCAAAAAATTGTTAGGAATAGAAAGTTCAGATGACAGCATGTTCAGGTCAAGGCTTAAATTTTCTTTTTCAGGATTACATTTGACTCATCAGACTAAAACGCAACAAAATCATCAATGATGAGCATTCAGAGCAAATACTCATCAGGGTTACATGTTTCTTACCTTCATCTGAGTCTTCAGTGGAGGTAAGGAATGCAGGGTTTGAAGAACAGATAAGTTTCTTCAGTGACCTCGCCTTAGTCTCCAATTATGAAGCACTAGGAAACCTCCACCATAACGCCTTCCACACAAAACTACCAAGCATAAAATAAAATTCAAGGTGGGTCTAAACAACACCAGACACATGCACCCCACACAACACATTCCAAGACATTAGACAAAAATCTGTTGTTTATAACTTAGGAAGCAACAATTTATCAGAATTTACAAAGGGCACACACAATTCAATTAGTTTATTTGCTTGTAGAATACCTGCAAATATCACAGCAAGAACCAATAGTGGATTAGGAGATGATTGTGGTACTCACAAAAGGGTAAAAATTAAAAGTAGTGTTATGGCAAGTGTTAATGGTTTTTCTCTTTTTTCTCAAGTTCACGAGCATTATTACAGTGATATATACCATCCAACAGATTTGTCATTCCCTCTTATCAATTAAATGCAATTCTTATATTGGGAAGAAGAGTATGTATTTGTTTGTTATGAGAAACAAGATTCTCAATACATGAAAAAAAAGTACAAAATGGTGAATTAAACATCCACCAAATGAAAAGGGAAAAAAGATAATGCAATAAAGGTCTTATGATTACAAATGACATTCCAATTCCGGTGTAATAATGAGAGGGGGAAATCACGGAACTCCATTGCTAGAAGAAGTGAAGATTTATGGCCACTAGTCCAACTACCACGCAAAAATAAATCCATCCTCAATTCATCATGCTGGACACAGAACTATATGGTAAGTTAACACTATTTATGTAACTACCTGCATGAATCATCTGGTTGATGGCACAACAGAAAGTACATTTGTCTATAACCTTTGTCACCGTTGCTACTACTGCTCAAGCTCAAGTCAGTGTACTCCTCTAAGAAGTCTATCACTGTATGAAAACAAACACTTCAAAAACAAAAAATTAAACTTATTAGAAGTTTTCAGGAAGATATGGACATAAACATCCAACACAAGAATCAACAGAATTGATTACAGATGGGGAGTTACCAGAACCTGAAAAGAGGTGAATGTTATCAACCCTTGTGAATGCAGCCAAATTTGATGATGTGGAAATGATCATACACTGACAATAAATCCTTCCTTTTTATTTCCACTATATAAGATGGGACGTTGTAGATTTCAAATTCTCCACCATTGTACCTATCCACTCTTGTAGGGATATATCGAAATGAATCTAGAGCAATGATGAAGATTAATCACAACCAAAATAGAATACTAGAATCAAGGGCATCATTAATCTAACAGATTTTACCTTAGATTTTTGCCATAATTGGTAACCTTCCAGAACTTATTTGCACCTTAGCATTTGACAGATACAAGTGGGATCTCTCAGGGAGCTTTACTGAATCAGATTTATCTCCAGAAACTTTGTTCTCTCCAGCTTCTTGAGCATCAAAAGTAGTCTCTGAACAACATTCCTTTCTCTCTCTCTAGACAATCTGATCTTCTACACACATCCCACAATTGAACAGGTTCAACTTTCACCCTTACTCCTCATCTTGCGAATGTACATATGAGCCAGACCGAGTTACTAGATCACTCTCATTTAGCCCAGCCTCAATTGATGGCAGAAGCTCAAGTGTAATCACATAGCCTGATGGAGCATAAACTAACAGATGCTCCAAGGAATTAACCCCAGAGTGAACATCCTGCAAAACAACAAGATACGGAACTGTGAAAAATCAGCTGGACCCGCACAAGATGGAAGGTTAACCTTTCCTTCTGCAGAAGTAGCAGTATTGCTAACTGAATAAGCAATCCCGACGCATTATTCTTTATCCTCCTTACCACATAAAGGGTAAAAGGGTGCCGAGGTGAATAAGATTGCTGGTTTAGGATGAAAGATGAAGTAGACCGCCGTGGTAGAGATACAATGGGATACGGGCATAGACCTTTGCCATGAGAAACAAGAGTTTGAAAGCTGGCATTGCCACCAAAGGGGGATAAAAAGTGGCAAGTCCCTTTGGATGGATATTAGCAATCCACTGATAGTAATGACTGAAGCACATGTCTTGGATGATCTGCCAAATAAAACACAGTAACCCGAACAAGATTGCACAAACTTAGATCATTTGGAAAGGGAGAGAAGAAAATAATGAATGCTGAGACACGGATGTATACTAGCAGCTGTTATCATTCCACGATAGATCTTGTAAAGCTGCACATGAGAAGAGCCCAGTCATAGGTTTGAGTGGCTGCACTATTATGTATCCAAGAATCAATTTCCTTAACAAAAACCTGCATTCAAAAAGACAAAGATATAGTGGTTTTTTAGCTGAGGCATGAAAATCCATGTATACATCTACTTTTCAACCTTAAAACTGTCAACCATAAATTTCACTTTTTTTTCCTTGTAAAATTTTGACTTCATTCAATCAATTAAACATAAAGGCTTCGTTTGTTTCAATAGACACCAAATAAGGAAATGACTTTTAGCCTCAGCCATTGGTATTGCCAGCATATTACCATGAATAAATGTTAATCACCCTGTATAAAAGACTTGCACTATCATCCATCTTACAAGAAGGAAGTTATTTTTATACATTAATGTGAAATTCAGAAATGTAATTGACTAAGCACCTATACATTTTAATGTAGCAAGGCAAAGCAATCATGGCATTCTAACTCCATTAAGAATCAAATTTTCCAAAAATAAAACAAGTACAATAAAAACGTCTAGGCAGAACTTTTGATTACTTTGCCCAGATGCCTAACCTGGTAAAAGATAATAATAGAATTTTCTGAATTAACAATGATTATAAGCTAACCAACTTGGACCTACAACTTTTGGACCATTCCCAATATTGACCCCAACCTGTTCCTTGTCCTCCAAACTGAGGAAAGGGATAGGTGAGAACACCGAGTTTGTCCTCAACAGTAGAAACCTTACCCAAATAAAGTACAGAACTTGGTACTTTAAACACTGCTTCCAATACACTATAAATCATTAATGCTTATTGCTTCATATGTACAGAGCTCAAGTACATATACATCCTTTCTACATTCCAAGGAAGAGTAGCAGAATTTCATTACCAATCCCTGTCCTAGATCTGTTATATTAGTTACAACATTTGTTAATGCAATATGGCGTTCAAGATATAATTCTTACCCAAAATATAATGAATCTGACAGCTGATAGTTTATTATAATCGGGTGGACATATAAAATAAGTTGGAGCTTACTTGCATTTCAAGACCCAGAGCTACAATCCGATGACTACATCTGACCATTAACACTGCCGACTGGAACCTGAGGGCCTGCACATAAAAGTTAGAACTTAGAGAGTAAAATCGACTAGCTGTAGGAGAGTTGATGGCATACCCCGATTGAAACTCCATAGAACCGTCTCTGCCATACCCACCCAAATGACAACGCTTTTGGTCAAGGCTTAACTTCTTGGTCTCATCACCCGCAACAACCAACAGTACAGGATGTGACCTTCTGAATCCTTCATTACCCTGATACTTTGCAGGAATCGACAGCATCTATAGAGAACAATTATAAATGCAGTATGGTACTCAACAAATAATTCCCACTCACAATATAAAGTATCTCACAGCTGTTTGTTTATTTTAACCTTGCCGACAAAATAAATAAGTCAGAGCTTACTTGCGTTTCAAGACCCAGAGTTACTATCCGATGACATCTCGCCATTAACACAGCCCATTGGAACCTGAGAACCTGCACGTAACAGTTCGATCCAGCTTTAATTTGCCCAAGCCAGGCTAAGTTACCTGCTTTACCAATAAAACTTTTAAACTGTGTCCAGGTAAATGAAGTCCAATACACTGATACAGTCAACTGGGAAAATTGTATAAACAAAAGAATCAGATTCAAACACTGCTGGTTCTATAGAAAAAAAAAACCCTCTAATGAAATTAAGCATTGAGATAGAGTTTACCAAGGCAAGGTCACAGCAACAAGCTGTAGAAAATTGATGAATGCACTGCAACATCAAATCAACGATAGTCCTTTATCATGCATGAATGTAAAACATCTTATGAATAAACTGCATCCAAAAGATTACCCTCTTTAATTATATATTTAATAGAATGAGCTAAGTAGACCAACAATCTATATCATGATCCAATAAGAATCAAGAGATTTCATCGACTCCTTAACCTGTTTGAGATATGATAAGACAAAAGCAAACCCTCTAATTACCTCTGTCTCATCAGACACTTCTTAGACAATTCTATTTGCTCAACAAACACTTGTGCATATGGTATACCTCTTTCTTTCTTTCTGCACCAAAGGCATGTGTCGCCCGTCTTGCTTGCTATCTGGTGCATTAATGGAAAAAAGTAGTTAAAAATTAGTTAGATGTTCCAACATCAACCCAGGGAAAATTCATCTCAACAAGAAGGGGAAAAAGTAAATCTTGAATCATCCAAACTATTTAATAAAGACGTTAGCAAGTCGAGAAATATCTTTTCTATATAAAGAAATAAAGAAGAGGCAAGGCAAGTAAATTCAAAACAACCAAGCATACAATAAAATTCAAGGTGGGACTAAGCACCCCAAGACACATGCACTTGTAGGCATGTGTGCATGTGCACAACCCCCCACAACACATTCCCAGACATTAGACAAAAATCTGTTGTTTATAATTTGGGAAGCAACAGTTTATCAGAATTTACAAAGGGCACACACAATTCAATTAGTTTATTTGCATGTAGAATACCTGCAAATATCACAGCAAGAACCAATAGTGGATGGAGATGATTATGGTACTCACAAAAGGGCTAAAATTAAAAGTATTGTTATAACAAGTGCAAATGGTTTTTCTCTTTTTTCTCAAGTTCACAAGTATTATTACAGTGATATACCACCACCCAACTGATTTGGCATTCCCTCTTATCAATTAACTGCAATTCTTATATTGGGAAGGAGAGTAAGTTCTATTTAAGGGTTGTATTTTTTTGTTATGAGAAACAAGATTCTAAATTCATGAGAAAGAAAAAAGTACAAAATGGTGAATACTGAATAAGACATCTACCAAATGGAAAGGGAAAAAAGATAATGCAATGAAGGTCTGATGATTACAAACAACATTCCAATTCTGTAGTAATAACGAGAGGGGAAATCCGAAACTCTTTCGCTAGAAGAAGTGAAGATTTATGGCCCCTAGTCCAACTACCACACATAAATCCATCCTGAATTCATCATGCTAGACGCAGAAGTATATGGTAAGTCAGCACAATTTATGTAACTACCTGCATGAATCATCTGGCTGATGGCATAACAGAAAGTAGATTTGGCTATAACCTTTTTCACGTTGCTACTACTACTCAAGTCAGTGTACTCCTCTAAGAAGTCTATCACCATATGAAAACCAACATTTCAAAACAGAAAATTAAACTTATTAGAAATTTTCAGCAATATATGGACATAAACATCCAACACAAGAATCAACATAATTGATTACAGATGGGGAGTTACCAGAACCTGAAAAGAGGTGAATGTGATCAACACTTGTCAATGCAACTAGATTTGATGTTGTGGAAATGATCATACACTGACAATAAATCCTTCTGTCTTATTTCCACTATATAAGATGGGACCTTGTAGATTTCAAATTCTCCACCATTGTATCTATCCACTCTTGGAGGCATAATTCTACCGAAATGAATCTAGAGCAATGATGAAGATTAATCACAACTAAATTAGAATACCAGAATCAAGGGAATCATGAATCTAACAGATTTTACCTTGGATTTTGGCCATATTGGTAACCATCCATAATTTATTTGCATTATTTGCACCTCAGCATTCGACAGATACAAGTGGGATCTCTCAGGGAGCTTTACTGAATCAGATTTATCTCCAGAAACTTTGTTCTCTCCAGCTTCTTGAGCATCAAAAGTAGTCTCTGAACAACATTCCTCTCTCTCTCTCTAGACAATCTGATCTTCTACACACATTCCACAATTGAACAGGTTCAACTTTCACCCTTACTCCTCATCTTGCGAATGTACATATGAGCCAGACCGAGTTGCTAGATCACTCTCATTTAGCTCTGTCTCAATTGATGGCAGAAGCTCAAGTTTAATCACATAGCCTGATGGAGCATAAACTAACAGATGCTCCAAGGAATTAACCCCAGAGTGAACATCCTGCAAAACAACAAGATACGGAACTGTGAAAAATCAGCTGGACCAGCACAAGATGGAAGGTTAACCTTTCCTTCTGCAGAAGTAGCAGTATTGCTAACTGAATAAGCAATCCCGAGGCATTATTCTTTATCCTCATTACCACATAAAGGGTAAAAGGGTGCCGAAGTGAATAAGATTGCTGGTTTAGGATGAAAGATGAAGTAGACCGCCGTGGTAGAGATACAATGGGATACGGGCATAGACCTTTGCCATGGAGAAACAAGAGTTTGAAAGCTGGCATTTTCACCAAAGGGGGATAGAGCAAAAAAGTGGCAACTCCCTTTGGATGGTATAATAGCAATCCACTGATAGTAATGACAGAAGCACATGTCTTGGATGATCTGCCAAATAAAACTCGGTCATCCCAACAATATTGCACAAACTTAGACCATCTGGAAAGGAAGAGAAGAAAATAATGAATACTGAGAAACAGATGTCTACTAACAGCAGTTGTCATTCCATGATAGAAATTATACAGATGCACATGAGAAGAGCCCAGTCATAGGTTTGAGTGCCTGCACTATTATGTATCCAAGATGGGTATGATCCAGAAAATATTTATGCTATTTCCATGCACTGAAGCAGGCATGGAAGGGTGCCACTTTGATCGAAACATAATGCTGATATCTGACTGGTATTACAGCTCTAAATTGTGATAGTATTACAGCTCCAGAATCAACATCCTTAACAAAAATCTGCATTCAACCATCATAACAAGAAAAACATAACATCTAAAAAGACAAAGTTATAGTGGTTTTTCAGCTGAGGCATGAAAACCTATGTATGCATCTACTACTTTTCAACCTTGTAACTGTCAACCATAAATTTCACTTTTTTTCCTTGTTAAATTTTGACTTCATTCAATCAACAATTAAACAAAAAGGCTTCATTTGTTTCAATAGATGTCAATTAAGGAAATGACTTTTAGCCTCAGCCATTGGTATTGCCAGCATATTACCATGAATAAATGTTAATCACCCTGTATAAAAGACTTGCACAACATGAAATATAAACTCAACATAAAAAGGTTAAAGGTGTCATCCATCTTACAAGAAGGAAGTTATTTTTATGCATGTAGCAAGGCAAAGCAATCATGGCATTCTAACTCCATTAAAAATCAAATTTTCCAAAAATAAAACAAGTACAACAAAAACGTCGAGGCAGAACTTTTGATTACAATTTATAAGCATTGTAAAATTACCTGCATTTATCATAGGTTCAATGGTAAAGATCTGCCCAGCCTTCATAACACCAACAGCTTTATTTCCTGCTAAGGTTAAGGTCATACAGAGAGAACGAAGGAAAAATACAGAGTGAATAAGAAGAGATTGAAATTGTAATATCACAAAAACATGAGTCAGTTCACCGTATACTTTGCGTTCCTCATTTTGTTCATAGGCAGATTTTTAATGCAGACGAACATTCAAATGGAACAGTTGTTTCTTTAAGGATACTTGCATAATGAAGAATGTTTGGTGCGCAATGGAAGAGCTCTCCAATATCATGACCACGATAAGACTTCACTTACCTACACAGGACAAGGAAAGAAAGAAGGGTTAAAAACCTGTCATCTTCTCATTTAGAATAAAGAATAAGATAAACAACCAATGCCCAGGATTCCAGGTTACCACAGAAAACCCTGACATTGAAGGATGTTCTTCCCAACAGGTTTGAAATACATATTCTCAACTACAAAAATGCGCTAATGCTGACGAGGTTGACATGGGTCATCCAAGACCTTAGGTAGTTAGGTTTTTCACACAGCCATCAAGTTCAACTCAGCAATAAGTGTGATCAATCCTAGTTTTCTCCAAGTCTTCATTATTGGTGTCTTTGTTGAAGAAGAAGTCTCATCTCTACTTTTGTTTTAGTGCATATCCAAGAGATCCTAGATTACACAATGATGAAAACTATGCATGCAACTTATAAGAAGACAGATGTACTTCACGCTAACATGATTTCAAAAGGAAAATATTAATGAGCATTCAGATTTTACACAACATCATTAGTCTTCAAACAACTATAACTTCAAGAAAGGAAAGAACAACGAGACACAAAAAAATAGTTGAATGGATGTGATAATTGAATGACTTAAAATAAAGATTGGTTGAGTTCAATATTGCCAACGAGTTATCAGAACAAAAGAGGTAATCAAGTTGACTCAAGTACACACAACTACGACGAACAATCTGACTAAACAACGTTGATTGAGCATTGAACAAAGATGTCATATAACAAAATAAGAACAAGTAAAACACAAAGTAGATAAACAGAAAAACAAGAGAGAGAGAGAGAGAGAGAGAACTTACAGATTTGAAAGCCCAAAGAAATTCATGGAAGAGAAGGCTACTAACTAACCGTGAAAATTATGAGAAGCCTTCTAACTTAAGAGAGTCCTGATTTCTTGTATTTTGTTCTCTCCTGCTATCTCAAAACTTCTATCTGTGGTGGTTGTTAACATCTCTAGGCTTTGATACACTACATCTTGAAGTATCTACAGAAGCTGACCAAGAGTTAAAGAAATTAAACAAGACAATCAAAATCAAACAAGACAATCAAAATCAAACAAGAAACTCAAACTAAAAGATAATCTGAACAAGTTGCGGTGTGAAATCTTTTTTTCTCATCGACGATTTGAGTAAAACATGACAAAAATGGTAAAGACTAACACAGACAGAAAGATCTCTTTAAACTTAATATAGTTCCAAAAAATAAAGAAGAACAATAGAGAGAGAATCAGAGAGGGATTAAGGAGAGGGAGAATCAGAGAGTGGTGAAGGAGAGACTGGGAGGGAGCGTCTGAAGGCGAGAACAGAGTGAGAGAGAGAAGGAGCGTGTGCGACAGAGAGATGGAGTTCAGATTATTTATAGTTGTTTAAACTTTAAGGCGGTTGAGGTTCGCATTAGGAAACAAATATGGGAAATTTCGAGCGGGCCATTTTTGCTATCTATTGTCAAAAAAAATTTAAAAATCTTTATTTAGTATAACCTTTTTCAACGGATTAACTCAAATTTAAATGAAGACGAATTTAAATTTGAAAAAGATAAAATATAATCATTGAATTTTTAAAATAGGGTGAAATCTCACCATTAAAGTTTTGTTTATGGATTTGATTCTCATTTGGTTTGGTTAAAAAAAAAAATCTTCCTTCATTTGATATGTGTATGAGTCTAGCATTAGAGAAGGTTTTTAGAAATTTTTTACCCTAATTTAAATTTGGGTTTAAAAATGGTAAGGAACAGAGATACTCTAATTAAAATAAATTTGAAAATTAAAAACTCCTAATGTTTATAATTTTTTCACAATAAAATTCTTTCTTTTTTTCATATTTATCTATATACACATATAATTAAAATTATTTCTCTCATACATATATACATATAACTAATAATGCACCACGTGTGTTGCACATTAATAGTTTTTGTACGCAAAAATTAGTAAAATATATTAGGTATATTTGTATCTGAATTAAATATCATTTCAAATTTACCAAACTTAATTTTCTATTACTCATATTCTATTATATGATTATGAAAAATGTGTATGTTCCAAAAATTCTTTATTCTAACTATAAAAAAAAAAAAGATAAAAGAAATACTTAAGGTTCTTTATTTTTAGAATTTTGTAATTGAGAATGATTTTTAGTGATGTTTGAGAAATTATCCAAATTATTTTTTAGTGATGTTTGGTCAATAATTATTCAAATTATTTTTTTGTCCATATTTAAGTATCACGTGACAAGTGTATGATAAAAAATCGTTAGCAATTTTGATTTTGTCTACTTGAGGAATCATATAGAAACACTAGTTATTGTCTGTGCCTGAAGGCACAATGCAATAAAATATGGTAAATAATAAATATATTTGTATTCATATTCAAAATCAAATCACAAACATAGAAAATAGATAAAAGAATTTAAGTATCGGTTTATAGTGGGGGTGAGAGGTGGTGGGCGGCAGTGGTGGTGGCAGGAGACGGTGATGGTTGTGGTAAGTGGCAATGACCGTGGTGGCGGTGATGGCAGCGGCGATGGTGGTGGTGGCGGGGGGTGGCGGTGGGGAGGCGGTTTCAAACACTATTATTTTTTTTAAAGCACTTATGAAAAATAATTTATATAAGTACTTTTAAAAAATCACTCCAAACACACCTTTAGGAATCTATTTTTTCTATTAAATTTAGGGTGTTAATATTAGCCGTCGGATTAACTTTAAAGTAAAATTTAAAGAGATCTGAACCGCGAAAAGCAAAAGTCATTTTGTTTATCTTTTGAAATTTGAATTGTAAGCTACTTTATTATATATAGAAACATATTCAATACATCAAGGCCTAAAATGATGCAATTGAAATATTAAGAACCAAAATAAGACAAATCTCATACTTTGGGGACCTACAGTGCAATTAACATTAAATTTAACTACTAGGGGTATTTTAGATAATGGAGATTAAAATGACTTTAATATTAAACAAGTTTTTTTAATGAATTTATCACCAAATAAGTTTACAAAAGAAGACCGACTTCCAGATTTCCACAAAAAAAAAAAAAAGCCAACTGTAATGGTAGCTTTTGGGCTGGGTGGATCTAGGGGTGCAACTTGGGCAAGGGTTGGGTGGATTGAGAGGTCAACCCTAGCCCAACCCTAAGTATATATAATCTTCAACTCTAACCTTAACCCTAACCCTAACCCTACCCCTACCTCAACCCGAGACTGCCCGAATTACTCGGGTTGAATTTGGGTTACTTAATTCGGGCTGATTTCGGGTTAAAAATCAAGTTGGGCTTGAGTTACTTAATTCGAGTTGATTTTTTAAAGTGTATATTTGATTTTTTCAAGTAATCTGATATGAAGGGCGAGACGCAGATGAAGAGAAAATGAGTGAGCGAATGAGGAGTGACGAGTGAGAGAGGGAGACTGAGAGTTTGAGACGACTCAGATGAGTGACGATTGAGAGAGGGAGGAGTGACGAGTGAGAGAGAGATCTGAGAGTGATGGAGGCGTAGAGGTGAAGACTTGAAGTAAAGTGAAAGTTTGGACTCTAAAAAGTGAAGATACATACTCACCCTAATTAAATATATTTATATATTTATGAAAGTTTGGACTCGAAACTAGTGTATTCATGATAAATAAATTCCTCATAGTCTAGTATTAAGAGATTGTCAATATTCGAATTCATGACATCTGAGTTTATTACTTGTTCTTGTTACCACTTGGGTTACCATTTAGAGTTGTATTTCCATTATTCCAATACTAGTTGAAGTAACCAGCTTAAGTTGTTGATCACACTTAGCTCGAACAGAAGCATACCAACATTCAATTGAAACTCGAGTCACTCGAGTATTAGAGCTTGCCAAAGCAATCATTTGTTTTTGTAAGGTTGTCTACCCAATTATTTATTATTTGTATTAATTAAATTTTCTAATTTTAAATGTGTATTGTGTTTAATTCGTATTATGTTCGTATTAATTTATAAAATTGATTCTACTACTTGCAAGGAGTAGACTAGCAGTACGTTGCCAATAGTAGTAACAAGGCCTACCCATAGGATAATGGGCTTCAAAAGTCCATTTGCAGCGGGTGAGTCCAGGTACGACAAAAGTTTAGTTAAGCCCATTAAGGCTTAATAAGAAGGCCCATATAATCGAGCAAACATTTATCCATGACAAGGCCTAATCACAAATTTGACCTAAGCTTCTCTACTATATTGCAAAAAAAAAAAAAAAAAAATTCAAGGACACTTGTTGGAGATGATTTTGGAATTTGACAACCTCTGAGGTTTGGGTATAATAGAAATAAAAAAAAAACCATTTGGGATTGGAAAGATTTGAATAAATTAGGTTTTTTCCATCAGACATTATTATAGAGAGGGAGACAACGAGGAAACCCGCGACATTAAAGTCCAACAATGAGAATGGTGACTGTTAGACCAACCCAGTGATCCGTACCTTCTCTTGAGTTTAGTTTTCTCCCAACCGGTTAAGTTATTAGAAATAACGTTATATCAGTGATTTTACATTTCAATACTTTTGTGGGTTAAATTTTGAACCACATAAATGCTAATATTATAATTATGAGAGTAGCGTAATCGAAATTCTACAAGTATTGTCGGCCATCTAGGGGGCTCAAAATTAAACTGTTTCAAAACATGAACTGGATAGCCTAGGTACATATTGTAAATATAGTTGGTGGCATGATTATAAGATCAGGCTCTGACTATTGTTGAAGTACAAATAAATTTCGAAAACCATGCTAAAACTAGTTAATTTAGATTTCGTACTGGCCGTATGTTTGTGTGGTTATTTCCCTCTTGATTTCCTCCTGTTACATTTGTCAACTTCTCTATATAATCTTTTTTTGTCTGCTCACTAACCCAACAAACTGTCATGTTCCTACCTTGCTTTCCCCTTTCTCTTTGTGTCTGGTGCAAGTGTAGGTGCAGGTGCGGGATGTAATGTACTAGACTCGTATTGGACAATATTGTTCAATTTGACTTATACTCTCGCACAATTTTAAAATGTGTTGTGCATTCGAGGCATACGTTTATGTAACAATCCACATCCACTTGCATATCGATCCCCTTAAGCCAAGAGATCTTCATTTGGGATCCATTACCAATTGTAACATCCTGGACCTATATTGTACAATAATGGCAGTTTTCACTCCCCAAATCATATGTGAGAGAGAGAGAGAGAGAGAGAGAGAGAGGAAAGGGCTATCCTAGCAGGAGATCATTTCTTTGGTAACACTCCTCACAGTAGATATCTTTGCATCTATCCTCAACTGACTCCTTTTCTTTTCCAGCAGATGTGAGCTGCTTTCTTGGGACAAGTAGGCAGAGAACAAATCATGTGTGTGTGTGAATGTGATTGCTCCTGGAAAGCTTGGACCCCTCTCTAGTGTCTATACTGCACTCTCTATAGTGTGTGTGTGTGAGAGAGAGAGAGAGAGAGTGCATGGGGTCGACCTGCCTTCACATGAGCACCTTCTATTGTCTCCTTTGTGTGCACACTGCCTCATGATTGCACCCCCACTCTTTGTCTGAACCAAACCAAGCCTTTGGGATCTTCTTTTCTATCTAAATGTTAATAATGACACTTTACAAGAATTAATTATGGGTCATGTGAACAAAAGAACATAAAGTGAAAATCTAAAGCAATCATCTTCTCGTGACTAAAAGTGATCCAAGGATTTAATATCTTATGTGTCTTTTATCCACTCTCACATGATTGATATAAACTTATTTATTATGTTGGCTCCAAAAGAAAAATTGGACACCCCACATCAACATCAACATCTATAATCTATAATATGACAGACTTCAATAACTCCATCCAACGGTTTCAAATTGACTCATCTAATGGCCACCAACATCTCTCGAAACCATTCACATTGAATTCCCCTCTCCCAAATTCATCACTTCGCTTTCAGGCACGGATTACCCATAGTAACAGTATAATATATAACCAAATCATATATTTTTCCTCAATGATATATCATTCGGTAAGTATTGGTGAAAAAGTCTTACTTAAATTTAGGACGTTTGATTTACCGTTCAAAAAATTTGAGAAAAATATATTAAAGTACATCTTAATTAGTCTGTCCAACATTGAAAAACAACGAGGAGAGAAAATAACTATTTGAATTGTTTCAACTACTTGGGTTAGCAATTTAAATATCTTTGACCATAATTCATTGTTCATGAAAATTTAAGATGACTTAAAAGCTCAACTATGAGCTTGCGCGGGTAATCCACTATTGTAGAGTTAATCCTAGAAGACGTTGAAACTTGGATGTATTGCATTATACTCCGTTGAGTGAGTCCGAGTCGAACTTATACTTGTGATTTACATGTGATTATAGATGTCCGAATTTTACTCGACATTCCTCCTCCAAGTGATTCTCATGATGATAACTTAATTATTAGCACAAAAGCCTACTTATCTCAATTTGCATGGATGAAAGCTTACTTACCATGCATGAATGAGACCTTATTAAGAATCGTAATACGTAATGAATGACAAAGCTTTGAAAGTGAAATTCATGATGATGAAGTTGATTAGTCGTCCCTCTCACGAGAAGTTTTACCCGTGATGATAAGCATGTTTCCTCTGTACACATAACATCATCACAAGCACAGTTACCTGTAGATGGACGCCTATCTCCAAACTATTTTTTGCATTTCCACCAACCTTATAATCAGGTTTTGACCCCTACTAATATTTCATCATTTTGACAAATTTTTAATGATTATAACGCAAATCTTAGATACACGTATGTAAATCACTAACACACCACATGCATTAGTTAAAACTGAATCAACTTTACTAAAGAAAAAGGGGTGGAATCTCAACTGCCACACAACTACTACACCACCCGCACTTGACGAGTGGATTAGTTGAGTAACTAGACTTAGACTCGAGACATGTTGATTTACGTCTCACTACTTATTCGCTTAATGGGTTCCTATTGTTGATGAGAGATGTTGACTAAAAATCTAATTTCAACATTATTGTGGTGCATCGTACGTGGGTTGGACATATAGACCTGAGTGTCTGTTTTGATAATGAACAAAAGAAAAAAACTGAACAAAACAAAGGACTTATCATGTATAACAGTTAAAGAAGTGGTTGCTTTCAAATATAAACCTGCAGGCTGCAGTATCACACTAAATAACCCTAACTTTTACCATTGCACCTACTATTTTTTTTTTTTGTTTCGACATTCAAGAATGTTTAGTCTAATTTATGTATATTTTGACTAATTTTTTTTTCGGTTTGATCAAAGATAAGTTATTCACGTCAGAACTAGAATATTCATGAGAGATAAATTCGAACTCAGAACGTTTGAATTGACAACTTGTCTATGTTATTACTTGAACTACCCCTAAGATTGTACCTACTAATTTAAATCATACACCGGCCTCAAGTACAAAGTATTTCATTGAGTCTTTTGCATCACATTGAGTCTTTGCTAGCAAAATGTTGTACTTGGGATATTTAGTAGCATGTCCAACAATGATGGGGTTGTAGTACTGTCCATAAATTATTCACCAACTATAGTACAAAGTCGTTATATACCCTTATCCAATTTAATGGGTGTAAATGTATTTCATGAACAACTTCTATGGCCAATTCCATTTGGCCTTTAACTACCAAGAACATTTTAGCTTTGTATTAAGGGTGCAATTTGGACGGGCAATTCGAAGCTAACCCAAATTATTCAATACTTGGACAAAGACATCCAATCCTTGAGTTGAACTTAGGTAAAAGAATCGCAATCTAATTAGAATATAAACAGTGCTCGAGTTAGGGTCTAACATTATCAGGACTCAATCCGACCCAAAACCAAATTAAAGAATATATATTAAGCCCGAAATCAATCCAAATTAAACTCAAACTTCAATGCAAATTGTGTAACCTAAGAATCAAACTCGAATTCACTCCAGATTGTATAACTCGAATTCAACCAGAATTTTAATTTAAACATTAACACTACTTTGATTTAATGGCTCACATTTCGGTTGAGTTTGGATCTCTCATCCCAACCAATCTGCCTGAATTGCACTGCTAGTATGCATATTTTATATTTATTAGCCAGAGGGGGTTAAGTACAATCTAGGACCAAGCTCGTTTGAGGGACTTCATTAGAGTTTTGAAGATGCTAATTGCTACACAATGTTGCAATGGAAACTGAGATGAAAATAGCAGAGTGAGGAACTGTCATTTAAGACTTGGACCCTCTTGTGGCCTTAAATACAACTTACTACAACTCATCACTTCTGTCCACCAAACCACACTTTCTAACACATGAAATTGTTTGCAGATATTCAAGCCAGTGTGTGGTCCAGCCATGTGTTGTTGGTATATTTAATTTTACCCGCAATACAAGTAGAGGTTGAAGAAGACCTCTCTCTCTCTCTCTCTGTCACACACACACACACACACACCATATCCATATATTGGTCCCTCTGCAAAATTGGGTTAAGGGGTGGACCATTTGTAAAGGGTAGTTGGTGTTTGAGTCAGAGGACAGAGTACTTTGCCATTTGTAACTACTCATATATACAGATATAGTATGCTTTGTGCATACGATACCTTTTTTATAGAATCTGGAAATCATCCCAATTATACGTTTTATTTATGTGTATCAATAAAACCCGAATTTAATTCGATAAACAAGAGTGGAATACAAAAGAAAGTATATACACTAGATTATGTTACTGGTGAATCTGGTATGGTCTGGAAAGTGCAGTCGCACGCTACAACCCAGGTGGACTAATGAAATAAGGTGTGGGTAAGGCAGCCTAACTGTCTCTACCTATGACCAGCTTTAAAGCCAAGGAAAGGTGGAAATGAATCCACAATCCTCTCCTTCCCATACAAGCTTCTCAGTGATTCTTTTTTTTTTTAGTAGTCAGATGTATTCGAACTAGTTTATGTATATCTCGATTAATCTCTTCTTCGATCTGGTCAAAACAAATCATTTACCGATTTACGCAAAGAGTATAATATTTATGAGAGAAAAATTTCTCTGATCCTAAGGACTAATGAAATAAGGTGTGGGTAAGGCAGCCTAACTCTCTCTACCTATGACCAGCTTTAAAGCCAAGGAAAGGTGGAAATGAATCACAATCATCTCCTTCCCATACAAGCTTCTCAGTGATTCTTTTTTTTTTTTTTTGTTTAGTAGTCAGGGGTATCCGGACTAGGTTATGTCCTCCTCGGTCTGGTCAAAGCAAGTCATTTATCGATTTACACAGAGATTAAAATATTTATGAGAGATAAATCTCTCATGGTCTGATTTTAAGAAGTTATTAAGATTTAAACTTAGGACGTCTGAATTTACAAAAAAATTAAGTTGATATTTGTTGGATCTTTTGTAACATAAAAATAGTTGCTTAAATAATGAAAATTTCAAGTTTAAATCTCCTCCCGCAACCAATCACTGTAAATCTCAAAACAATAGAAATAAAAACATTAATATTAATAAAAGTAATAGTACTTATTATAATAATGATAAATTGATAATAATGATGAAAACAATAACAATATAATATTTGTAGGCCAGCTACAAGCCAATTTGACCAGATTTTAAAAAATTCTCCAAGTCAAAAAAATGGCAAGATTCTAAGTGCAAGATGACCCAGCAAATGGTAATGCGAGCGAGACTCTCCACTTGAGAATAAAAAATCAACACATAATTCCAATAAGTATGATTTTTATAGTCTTATATATATGGGACACTGTTCAAACATGCTTGCCAATATGATATTTCCATTGAAATTGTCGGCGGGTTAATAGTCGTTAGATTAGTTGTAAATTTTAAAGTTTAATAAAATTTACTCTTAATTCAATAACCGTAGTTAATTAGATTCAGCCTCGAAAAAGCGTTTTCCTCCCCGATAAACATAATGATTAATTTTTTATGTATCTTTCTTTTATGTGTTTAATTTTATTCTTTTTTCGGGTTTCTTTCATACTTAGTAGGTGTAGGTGATTTCAGTTGTACTTTATCATAATAGTGATTTAATAATATTTTTTACAATAATACTATATTATAATTATATATTGTACTTGATAGTGTGTAAACTCGAAAAGTAAAATGTGTGCTTAAACTGAAGAGTTCAAGGTTTAAGAAGAGTAGTGTGTAAATGAACAGTGTAGAAGAAATTGATTTAGGGTTGAGCCTGATGTCTCTGTGAGATGCTTCGATAAACGTAAAATAGAGGTAAAAGATGCGAAAAAAGTACAAACACACATATTCTAGTGGTTCATCAGTTATAGAACACGACTAATCCACTCAAATAGAATCTCTTGCTCCTTATGAAGTTTTCTATTGATTGGGGAAGAAAGTAGAGTTACAATTGCAGAGTTTATAATTGGTATTTGTTATAAGGGAGTCTGTCATCATCACATAGTCCCCAAGTTTGTTAAGATTTTGTTGAGTGAATATTGGGTCGTTAGAGACTATATTCTCTAAGTGTGACGTAATCTTCTAGAACATGCTGATGTGATATTATGACCTATCTTCAAGCTTAAATACATTATAGTCTTTCATATCTATGAAAGATTATGTTATGAGGTTGTTTTGTTTGAAATGGTCTTTTATACTTTTAGTCAGCTCGTGAATAAAAAAGCTCGATTCAAACACCTAATATGAGTTAGAAATTATGATTTTCATTGTGATGTAACATAAGCGATTTGGATATCTGTATCTGCGGTCGTACTTGGACGACCTTGAAACTTTTACCGGAGGCTAAATATGCAACGGGAGGTCGGAAAGATAGACCTTATCCAATAATTTTTTTTGCAAATCAATTATGAAAATATCCTTCTACTTATTCCTGGTATCATTAGTACCTATGGTAACGATTAACCACGACTCCAAAAAAAGAAAAAAAAAAAGAAAGAGAAAGATTTGGTATCTTCATCAACCTCATGAAAATACCAAACTCCAACATACCTTTAGGTTTGAGTAATGCTTATTTAAAAATCATCTACCTGCTTCCAGTGCCTTTTGTTTTTTGGAATCGTAACTGAATATAATATATATATAGCTGGTGGATATATATATATATATATATACCTAACGTACAGGTACCAAACTTATGGTGTCTTTATATATGGGTATGGCCATTTCTGTTATACATGTCTTTTTTTTTTCTATCTCGTGAAGAATCAGACTGTGGCTCATCAGATGGAGACAACAGGATCCTCCCCTTATTTTTTATTTTATTTTATTTTATTCAATGATTAAACTATAATAATATTTTATTACATTGTATATAAATTATGCCGCGTTAAAATTAAATTTAACTCGATTATGTTTTATATATCGTAACTAATGGTAAACCAATTAGTTCATTGTTAAACTCTAACGGTGGTTCAGTGATTAAGTCTGACCTTTGATAATCCAAAAGTGTCATGTTCAACACTTCTCATACTCTTCGTATCCTCGAAGGATGAACCACCCTTATTTTTCAAGGAACATGTTCTAAATCTACTTGAACTACGGTGGTCAATATCTGAGCTCGAGGGAATTAGCTCGTTGTTATCACTAGCGCAATAGATGAAAAGATAACTATTGTATCGACAATTAACATTTCTGTATCTCATTAAAAAAATTGTCATCTCAAAGACGTGAAAAATTACTAATGAATGAGATTAAAAAATTTGGAATTGATCTTAAAAAATGCGAGATTCTTCTTACAAAGTCGAGATTGGACGTAAAAAAATTTTCATATTAATACAAAATCAAATTTATTAAATCAGACAGGGACCATATATGGTATGGTAAACTGTTGGTATATGAACTGTTGCTCCAAATTGACGTAACAGATAGGTGTTGGGTGCATCAATCAATAAAACATTACCTATTAGATCAAATAATGGCCTAAAGAGGAATTATTGTTGTTAAAACGTCATTTTCAGAAGATCAATTAAATCACCGAAAATACATTCATTACCTACGTAGCCTCCTGTCACGTGGTCTGACCTGACCGTTGCCATTGCCTTTTCTTTCTTTATTTCCTACTTTATTTTTCTCACCAGCTCCGTGGTTTCCAATGCTTGCTACACAAAATTACCAAAATCTCCATTTTTCCTTCACTCAAATTTCAATGTAAATCCTGACTTCATAAATTTGTATTTTGATAATTTTTTGGGATTATTATTTCTCATGAATATTCTTGTCTCCGTGTGAATGACTTTCTTTTGACCGAATCGGAGAAAGGATTAGGCGATATGCGTGTAAACTGACATAACCGTTGAATTAAAAAAAAAAAAAGAGAAATGCCAATGTAACCCCCATATTTATGGCTTATACCTGATCAGTCTTATTCCCAATTTGGAAATGGTGATATTTCCGGAATCAAACTCTATAGAGCCCATCAATGTCATTTTCAAGAGGTAAATTGAAGTGTATTCATACCAAAAGTAGAAGTGAACTCTCACACATGGCCTAGAGGGTCCGACAGAGTGGCTAACCCCTCCAGTTGTGTATCTTCAGGTGCGGTGGTTGAGATCTTCCCCCCTCTCTTGTACTGTTACGATCGAAAAAGAAAACACAAATAACTCACATAACTCTAATTGAATTTGGTTGAGAGCTTATTACAAATTATTAGATTACGGACGTTACGTATCAATTCAAATATAACACGACACAATTTGATTATCAAGCGAAAAAAAAGAGAGGAAGAAACTGACATCTTTGCCAACCAAATAGGAAAAGAAAGTTCCTTCAAACCCAACTTTTGAAGGCAAAATTAATGCACTTTTTTCATATAAAATGACCATGAGTGGATGGTTTGGTAATTTAGGGGGGTACATGGGAGGTTCTGATTAGGAAGGTACAAAACAAATCCAATAGATTAGACTTGGTTGTCTAAAGAGGAAAGGAGTGGGTAATAACTATTGGTGTCCATTTGTTGGAGTTGAGGGCCCTGGTTTATCAATTTCAGAGAATTACTTACTACTAATCTCTACCAAATTCCTCAATTTAAGTGTAATTATCTGAAATATTGATGCTACTGAGGGCCCTCACAATGCCATCTGTGTCCCATCGTTGAAATAACTAGCTACACATTCCAACCAGTTGGAGTACATTATATAAAAGATTCTAATGAATAGTAGTAATTGGAAGAAGTAGGCGTGTGGGCCGGTGTCAAAATATGATAAGATCTGTTAACACGATATGAAATTAGAGGGCTTAAGCCTTTTTTAAACCACCTGTTTAGTAAACGAGTGGACACGACACGATTAATAAACGAATCGAATATGGGTGAATTCAATCAAAAAAAATACACGACATGACTTGTTTATATATCAATTATACACGATTCATACACTACACGAACCCGATATGATACAATTTATTAGAAAAGAATGAATTGGATATCAATAAAATATTTTTTGATACGAACTCGTCTCACCTGACACGATTGAACGAAGTTAAGGTAATGTTGATGAGCAAATGAAAAACAAATAGGTCATAAGGGCATTTTAGTCAATTCAAAATCTCTACTGTTACTCTGTTAACCTCAAATCAGACAAACCATACATATTAAAACATGAGGTTTTACCTAATATCTGATGAGTCTCTTTACTTAACCCAAAGAAACTTCTCCTTCAACTTTTTTATTGTTTTCCCTCACTTTTTCTAAGAGATTGTATAATAAAAACAAAATAACAATCAATAACGTACACACAGGCAGAGAGAAACAAAGTATACACACAGGGGGGAGAGAGAGAGCGCCACCACTTCAGGGTAGAGAGAGAAAGACAGAGAGAGCCACCACTTCAGATCTGCAGTGTAATATCCTATCAGCTCCTTCTTAAATTCTGTCACGAGTGCTCAATGTAAAACCTCTGAGTAAATAACTCAAATCTTTCAATGAATTTGACTCGCATTGATCACCCGTGTCAACTCAGTTTGAAGTTCAATCTTTCTTGTTTCTTTCTCTCTGTTTGAGCCATCACAGGTTCAAACTCGAACTGGGTCTTCAAATTCTGACAGCTTTGGTGATCTTTGACCTGAATGGAGGTTTTTCCGCGGTGTTAGCCGGAGCTCCGGTGAGTCACAAAGCTCCCCGGTTGAGCTCCGATAACCAAAGTAGGATGTTGAATTGAAGCTGAGAAGCGAAAATGTTCAAGTCGGCGCGATGGAGGAGCGAGAAAAACAAGATCAAAGCTGTTTTCAAGTTACAGTTTCATGCAACTCAGGTTTCTTTCTGAAATTATTTACCTTCTTGTTAATTCAAAGGATGTGTTCATATATGCATTTTGTGTGTTCTATGTTTTTGTACATGTGTTTGATCATTGTATTGATCGAAAGATATGTCAAATGATTGAATCTTTCTATATGAAATTGAATCTTCAAGAAATTATTGATGGCAATGTGATTGGCAAATTGGAAATTCACCCTTTGTTTCTTTCAGGGAAGCTATAGGGAATGTATAGAATCTTGATATAAGTAATAGGGAAAATCTCAATTAAATAAAAGCAACTCAATCTTCTTACTTGTTCACTCGTTTGGATTACTCTTGAGTAGTGGGCTCAATTGATCAGCAATTTTGAGACTCACAATTATTATACAATTCCTTTTACCTGCATTTCCTTGGCAACCAAACTTTGAACTAAGGGGTCAAGGGTTTGTGAATTCAGGTATCCCACATTGCAGGGGATGCATTGATTATATCTGTGGTTCCTGCGGATGTTGGAAAGGCGACGGTCAGATTAGAGAGAGCGACAATTAAAGATGGAAGCTGTTATTGGGAGAATCCGGTGTATGAAACAGTGAAGTTCATTCAGGAGCCTAAAACGGGGAAGATTCATGAAAGAATCTATCATTTTGTTGTATCAACTGTAAGACATGTCCCCAATCTACAGGAATTTATGTTATTTGCTATGTTAAAAAGTGACATAATTGTGTGAATTCATACAATGGTTTATTGTAGGGGTCGTCATCAAAGGCTGGTGTTGTTGGAGAAGCTTCCATTGATTTTGCAAACTATGCTGAGGCAACTAAGATATCCTCCATCTCTCTTCCCCTTAAAAATGCAAAATCTGAGGCTTTATTGAATGTTAGTCACTCCCTTCCTCTCTCTTATACACCCACCATGCACATTTAATTTTGTCACAAATAACACATTTTGTCCAAATTCAACCTTTATGGAGAGCTCTGCTTGCCAATTCCTTTCATGGTCAGAATGCAGTGTTCTCTCACGTGATTAATTGTGTTCTACTGGCTGTGGAGATTCCTCATGTATGCATTGTTGTTTTTGGAATAGGTTTCAATTCAAAGGATGCAGGATTCTATTGATCAAAGGTGAATAAATTATGTCATTTCTTTTCATAGTCAATCCTTAGAATGTTCAGTTTGGCATGGAATTGAGTTTAATCGTGAATATGTGCTTTCCTGAGTCTTTTACAGAGAAGTTGAAGAAACTGAATATGCAAAACTTAATGCACATGATAGGAGCTTGAGGGCACAGTTTACCAATGGTGGTGCAGACAGAAGCATCAAAAGCAATTCTGCTGAAGTAAGGACTCATTTCATCTTCTCAAATGCTAAATCTTGTTTTCTTTGGCTTACTGCTTGAAAGTGAATGAGGCTGTTGAATTCATGCCCTTCCATAATAGAAATCAGCGTAATCCCAAGGAATAATTTATTGTGTTTTTATCGTCATTCTTCACCAGGATGAGCCTTTTAATAAGACCATTTCTGACGTTGCTGAGGTGAATGGGAACCGACGGGCTTCTAGTGGATCTGATGTTACATTGTCAAGTTCTGACAGCGGCTCTGGACTTGATACACCACGAGAACTTGGAGTGAAGAAAAATGACATCCACCATGACTCTAATGGCTTCATATCATCAGATGGTCATGCCTTAGTGCCTCAGCAGACAAACATTGATGCCTCAATAATAATTTATGATGAGCATCAAAGATCACAGTGGGAGTGGCTAGGAGGTTCTGCTCCAGAAGCAAGTACAGATGACTCATCAAGCAGTCCGAGAGGAACCCTTATACAAGAAAGGTCTCAAGAGGCTTCAGATACAGTGATTGAAAAGTTCAAAGCTGAGCTTGCTGTTTTGTCTAGGCAGGCAGAAATGTCAGAGTTGGAACTACAGACTCTCCGTAAGCAAATTGTGAAGGAAAGCAGAAGGGGACAAGATCTCTCAAGAGAAAATGTTAGCCTGAAAGAAGAGAGGGATGTTTTGAAAAGAGAATGTAAAAAGCTGAAGGCCGTTCAGGAACATATAAATGAAGCAAAAGTTAAGAACAATGTACAATTTGAAGGAGGTGGTCCTCAGTCTCTTCTTGAAGAACTCAAACAAGAATTGAGTTATGAGAAAGATCTAAATGCCAATCTTCGCTTACAGCTTCAGAAGACGCAAGAATCGAACTGTGAGTTGATCCTGGCTGTGCGTGACCTAGATGAAATGATGGAGCAGAAGAATAGGGAGATAATAAATATTTCTAACAAGTCCATAACAAGTGGGAATGCCAAAGAGTTGCAAGGAACCAACTCCCAAAGTGAAACAGATGTTGATGAAGAGCAAAAAGCACTAGAAGAGCTCGTTAAGGAGCACAGTGATGCCAATGAAGCATATCTACTGGAGCAAAAGGTCATGGACCTATGTAGCGAGATAGAGATATACAGGAGAGATAAAGATGAGCTTGAGATGCAGATGGAGCAGCTTGCCCTTGACTATGAGATTTTGAAGCAGGAAAATCATGATATCTCATATAAACTGGAGCAAAGTCAGCTCCAAGAACAACTCAAGATGCAGTATGAATGTTCATCTTCTTACGCCATCATCCATGAGCTGGAAACCCAGATTGAGAGCTTGGAAGAAGAACTCAATAAGCAATCAAAAGAATTTGCGGACTCCAGAGTCAGCATAAATGAGCTTGAAACTCATGTCAAGAGCTTGGAGGAAGAACTAGAAAAGCAGGCCCAAGGATTTGAAGCTGATCTAGGAGATCTTACATGTGCCAAATTTGGGCTCGAAACCCAGATTGAGAGCTTGGAAAATGAACTCAAGAAGCAATCAAAAGAATTTTCAGACTCCTTAGTCACCATAAATGAACTTGAAACTCAAGTCAAGAGCTTGGAGGAAGAACTAGAAAAGCAGGCACATGGATTTGAAGCTGATCTGGAAGATCTCACGCGTGCCAAAATCGAGCAGGAGCAGAGAGCCATACGAGCAGAGGAAACCTTGAGGAAGACACGGTGGCAAAATGCTAATACGGCAGAGAGGCTCCAGGAGGAATTTAGAAGACTCTCTCTGCAAATGGCATCTACTTTTGATGCCAATGAGAAGCTGGCTATGAAAGCATTGACTGAAGCCCATGAAGTCCGTTTACAGAAAAGCCATCTTGAAGAAATGCTCCTGAAAGCTAATGAAGAGCTCCAGTCAGTTAGGGACAGTTATGAAGATAAATTAGATGATCTTTCCAGCCAAATAGCTTCAAAGATGAATCAAATTGAGCAGATGCAGTCAGAAGTTGATGATAAATCCAAACAGCTTGAACATAAAAAAAACCATGATGAAGAAACTCACAGGAACCTCTCACAGGAAATCCGAATGCTCAGGGCTGAGATGGAAAAACTCACAAAAGAAAATAATATCCTTTCTGATCAAGCAGAAGAGAAAGAAACTCTGAGAGCTGAACTGGAACAAATGAAGGCATCAATTATGGAAGCTGAAATGCTGTCGGAAAGTCAAAATACTGAAAAAATTAAACTACAAAACACGATTGCTCTGATGAAGAAGGAAATGGAGAACTCACTGGAAGAATTAAACGTTATGAGGTGTCTTAATGAGGAGAAGGAATCAGTAGTTGGAAATCTGCAGTTGGAGGTGGAAAGCTTTAAAGTCCAATGTGATGAATTGAGACATACGTTGATGGAGGATGAGTTGGAGAACGAGAAACTCAGGAAGCAGGTACTCCAATTAAAAGCTGACCTAAAGAAGAATGAGGATGCATTCAATGGTATTGAGAAGAAGCTCAAGGATAGCAATGGTCGAGCAACAGGTTTGGAGGTAACCAAATCGACTTCAAGAAATAACAGATCTATCCCTGCTCCTCGTAGCTCTAAAGAGATTGTGAATCAGAAGGAGAAAATAAAATTGCTCGAGGTAAATTTGCAACTCCATATATAGCATATTGTAATAAAGTTCAAGAAGTTAGGCATTATTTCTAGATCAGGTAGTCATTTAGCCTAATTGACTGTTTTCATGACCAACAGGATAAGATAAAGCAGAAGGAAACTGCTCTTGAAACCTCAACAAATACATTTTTGGAGAAGGAGAAAGATCTTCAGACTAAAATCGACGATTTAGAAAGAAGACTAGAAGAACTCGATCGAAACAGCGCCAGTATTTGTAAATATGAATGCGGGAAGGTCAGCAACGTTGAAAACATACTATTCCTGCATTAGAAGCAAATCTTCTCTAATAACTATTTATTCTCCTCTAGTAGTTGTCTTTACTGCTGCATATTAGCTGTTTAGTGTGAGTGTGTTCTCTCAATTCTGTTTTTGTTTAGGGGGTACAACCTTTTGAAGGCTGTATTTATATTAGTTTTTTGAGTTATTGCTTGGCTTAGTCAACTGGATTGCTCTATCAAGTTTGAATATACAAAATGTCAAGTTGCACTTTATTTTGGTTTCATTCTATAATAGCTTCCAAATACAATGCTATTGTTTGTTAAGCAATTACTTACACAATTGTTTATCATGGGATGCAGGTAGCTGAAGAAGCTGGCGACCTCACTCAGAATGGTAATACTGGTGGGAATTTGAGCATTATGCCATCGATGTCCAATGGAAGTCGAAAGAGGTATGGCTTGTTGGAAAATAATTTCCCTTTTCCTTGTGTTGGTTTTGCTCTACTTTTTCTCCTATTTGCTGTACATGGGAGAGGGTAATCCAGCTGAGAGCAATTGTCTCAAAACAGTGCACTAACACCTTTTTAGACACTATTCGTCGATGTTCCAATCATACGTTTTTTAAATGCTGCAGCACGGATGACATTTTAACTGAGAAAGAACAGATGGTCTCTGCTATTGATACCAAAGATCAAACAGACCTTCAGGAGTTGCTAAATGAAATGGCAATACTGAAAGAGAGGAACAAATTGATGGAATGTGAACTGAAGGAAATGCAGGAGAGATATTCAGAAATAAGTCTCAAATTTGCAGAGGTAGAGGGTGAAAGACAACAGCTTGTAATGACTGTACGCAACCTTAAAAACACCAAAAAGAGCTATTAGCTACTCCCTAAAAAACTGGAAACTGGCTGCTATGGATAGGCTTCTCTTTGCGGAGAGTCCAGATGTGACAGTTCTTGGAGTATAGTCAACAATAAAATCATATGTAAATTCGTAATATATGTTTTTTTGTTCTTGCAAATAATATGTATTTTTCATTGGTTATAGTAGAAATTCACCAAGTTTTCCCATGTAGGTTGATGCTGTTCAGTACACACAATCCTCAAACTTTTATGATACATGTGACAACATTTGAATATATTCTATTGATTTATGTTTGTTAAAATCAGTTTTATCTCTTTACTAGCAGAATTATAGTGATCACATTTAGCAGTTTCTGTTCTTTTTGGTTTATTTTATCTGCATTCTCCTCTATGGTTGTTTTGTTTGCGCTTGTCAGTTCCTTATGCTTTGATTGTGACTTCCTCTTATATATGATTAGGGTAAAACTCAAAATTATACGCTTTGCTTTAAAGAACAAATCTTAGAATACATTCTCGAGAAACTAATCCTGCTATTAGGGAACTACATCTTGGAGTTGATCACCTATTTCAGTACACAAAAAGGTGATCAATTTATGTCCTTTAAACCAAAATCCTAACTTTTTAGTTTTAGTTAAAAACATACAAAGGACAGGAGGTCAGGTGAAGCTAGCAGCTACTTTTAGAAGCAAATCAACCGTTTTCTAAGATAGAACTCACCTAAGAAGAGCCACAAGCCAGAAGAGCAAGAGCCAAAGATCGCTTTAGTCTGTCTTGACTTAGAAACTGAGCCTTTTCTATTAACAACTAGTTTATGAGAAGGAAATACGTCAGATTTAGACTATTTGTTCCAGAATCAATGCTAGTTCTAAACACCACACCATGGTGGCTGCTCTCTTTGCTCATTTTCTCCGGCTGATACAGCCAGCCAGTAATGGACTGTCACAAACTGATAAACCTGTGTTGTGCATAGATCTAGGCATATTTGTTCGGTCAATCACCAAAGTCGGCAGGGCCAGGAACCACCATGGAGCAGACCCCCCAAGGGCCGGCCAGAGCAGAGCAGGAGGGTGTAGCGGCCCCCTCGCATGACACCATTCCTGGACCTAACTTTTCGTGGATTGAACAAGTAGAGCTCTTCTGGCACCGTGGGGGGGGGGGGGGGGGGGGGGAGTCTTAACCGATCTTCTATTAGGATTTCTTATCACGCCACACAATTGGTACTCTGTTTTTTTTTTTTTTCTTTTCTGGGAAGGAAGAAGGGGGCTTGAACCCTTGACTTCAAGAAGGTAAAGTCTTCACAAGATAAGGAGTATCATTTGATCAAAGGCCTATAAGTAATTGGTACTCTGTTTGGTTCTTCATTCATAAACTGCAAAAATACAAGTCTCCAAAATTGTCAGCGACCCGAAAAGCTCTTTCGAAGGAAAAAAAACCTTCATATCCCTGCATACCATTGAAAGGATATATTTGTATCCTACAGTGATACTAAATCGAGCTAATTATTCACAATTTCTGCATGATCAACTCATAAACAGTCACAAGAGCCATTATTAGCGAATGATCTGTTTGGGGTTCCACCACCAAAGTTAATACATCATTGCCCAAAAGGACACCAGAAGATAACTGCTTTTGTTTAACCTGCAAAAAACCCAAATCACAAGAACTGTGAAGTGTTATTCACTTCTATAAGTACAACTCTTGAATAAAGAAGCACCCAAAACCATGCTTTTGCAATTAAATATTATTCGGGTACTTTTGTGATTAACTACTTCATATAGAGTTTCGGGTTTAGGATTTAACCTCTGCTGCTAATGTGCCATCATCGTCTATGATCTTGAATGCTGATTTTCCAGCCAACCCGACTATCCGGTAACATCTTGCTTTGACCTTATCACGACCCAAAATAACACGACAGGTTATTTCTTTACTGAGAATCCTGCAATATTTCCTCACTTGAAACAATGGTCTCTCCTTCATTCTGCTATCACCCCATTTATAGCCCTCCCATCGTCCAAAAACCTGAAGTTTCTGCCAAATAAATAGAAACAAAGAAACCCATGTAAGTTGTAATGATTTCGAAGCTCAAATTGGGTTCATGATTCAAAGTATCGATAGATACCAATAACAACTGATCAGTGCTAACTACCATGACCCTTAAACCATGATTGAGTTAGGTAAAGTGAAGAAAATACTCAATTTTGTTACCTTCTGTCGTATAGAAAAGAGAACTTTGCCTCGGAGATTCATGAGATGAACTTCATCACAGCACTTTTCGTTGTAGTTATCAATTCGATAAACGATTTCTCCATTGGAGTCAAAGACAGTGCAGCCATTTCCTTGGAAAATTAGTGACTTCATCCATATAGTAAACGTCTCTCTTTTTGAGGTCAAGTTAGATGCAAAAGTGGGTGTCTGGGAGTAAACCTTAGCCATTGAAATTAGGCCTGAAACTACAGAAAGTATATAGTTTGTAAGAGGAGAGACCTCTCCAAGAGTTTATATATGAATGGTTCCAGGAGCATAGGTGGATGAGTTCAAATGTTTTGTTTTCTTTTTTGGGTTTCAACGGCACACCTCGACTAATCTTTTTTTCGATCCGATCAAAGATAAATCATTCACGTCAGGGCTAAAGAATGATCTGACCTCGAAAAATTGCTAAAATTCGAACTACACTTGGGTTGTTTAAGTGTGTTGTTGTTGTGCTTTATATATTCAGGATGATTCTGTTTTATTATATAAATGGCAGCCATTCAAAAGAATTACTTTCTAAAGTTTGATGATCTCAGTAAGTTGTAGCGAACTTTTACTAAATAGTGAATTTTTTTTTTTAAATAATTACTCAGACTCAAATAATTTATAACTAACCTTAATCCTAGCTCAAATGATAACATGGACAAACTATAAATTCAGACATCATAAGTTCGAATTTTCGCAATCATTTGGAGTCAGACCATTAGAGATAAATGATTTAACCCTAATAAATACCTTAGTCCGGGTGTGGATGGTTTGTCTTTGACTAGATCGGAGAGGGAATTAGTCGAGATGTACATAAACTGACTTGAATACCCCTTATCGTTAAAAAAAAAAAAAAGAGTTATAACTAATTTCTATTTAATTATAAATTTCGATATAATACCAAACTCGAAATTATTGCTATACACACAAAATTATAATAGGAGATTGACTACGGTACCGAAATTCAAAATTTCGGTATCATACTGAAATTTATCACATTTGTGAGTATTTTTACCATTGTTGTGGTACTTAAAAAAATGGTAAAAATAATTACCACAACAGTGGTAAAAATATCTACAAATATGATAAAAACACTCACAAATGTGATAAATTATCTATAAAAGTGATAAAAAAAAATTATATTTCAGAAAAGTAGGAAAAATAGTTACCACAAATATAATAAAAATATTCATAATTGTGATAAAAATATCCACAAAAGTGATAAATTAACTATAAAAATAATAATTTTTTTGATTATAAAATAACCCAAAAAAAATATATTTTTTAAAATAATAAATTTTAGAGATATAATACCAAATTTTTTACTTTTGATGATAACGTGGTCAAGTCCTTTAATGGCAATGTGATTCACATGAATCCTTTAAACAATTAGAATTTGAAGGATTGACATAAAGGTGAGGTTGAAATGCATCTCTTTTTGTTGACTCCAAAACCCACTCGTCTGCAGCGTGGCCCATCCATCATGTCACATCACATGCAAGACTGTACAATCATCAATTTTTGTTTTAGTCCCTTAGTTTTTAGCATTTTCAATTACATCCCCTTACTTTCAATGTAGTTTCTGTTCAATCCAACCAAAAGCTGTACATTTTCACTATAAAGTCACAGTCTGACTTGTTTTTTACCATGTCCATATCATGTAGTATCGTAATAATAGTCACCTCTATTATCGAGTGACCGCTACATACCATGTCCACACCATGTAGTCTCGTGTTAAGTTTATTTTTGAAATAATTGGTGGTTGTTTGGTAGTAAGTGAGATTGGAGGGTTTTGGAAAATGAGTTGAAGAAAAATAGTCCAAATGACACATCAAATCCATGTTTGACCAAAAATTTGAAGTCTGGGTTACCAAGCCTAGCCCGCTATTGGCCCAGACCTTAAACCGTAGATTATGGCTTTCATCAAACCCATGGGGGTGAGTTTCGGATGAGGGTTAATAAATTCAGGATACAAAAAGATAATTTTACCTCATACGTATACAAACATGAGTTTGGATTAAATTGATGAAGGGATAAAATAGTCATTTATATACAATATATATTATCATAATAGTGATATATTCGTGAGCGTACCAAACATGGGTATGGACTTGATTTAATGTTTAATCACATCTTTGTAAAGAGAGGTTTGAATTTGAAAAAGTTTTGAGAAGTCAATTTAAACCCTTTCCAAAAATCCAACAAAACAAGCCCTTGGTGGACTGGCGTAACACTACAATGAAAGTTGGGGGGGGTAAAATTAAAATTTAGGAACTAAAATGAGGGCGGGTGTGTATTTTATAATTGGTAGTCAGTGGTGGGATATAGAGAAGTGAACGCAATAGCGTATACAAATTGGTCAGAGCTGACTTAGACACGTTTAATGCATTTATTTATTGCGTATACACAAGCACAACACATTGTATGGGTAAGTTTGTTGTATCAATTTTGGTGTCCTATCAAATTTATTAATAAATAAGAACTAATTATAACTCATTTGAGGATAAGTTACGGTTCAAAAAATTCGTTACAACTTAGAAAAGATTAAGATCGATTTTATAATGTTAGAATTAATTCCAAATAACCCT
Organism: Ilex aquifolium; assembly: GCA_951799425.1. Taxonomy (NCBI): domain Eukaryota; kingdom Viridiplantae; phylum Streptophyta; class Magnoliopsida; order Aquifoliales; family Aquifoliaceae; genus Ilex; species Ilex aquifolium. The sequence continues at coordinate 4,768,526 of OX637392.1, forward strand.
TATTGTCTAATCTGATCCTTATTTCGTAATAATTTTCGATACCCAAAAAAAAAAAAAAAAATTAGTTCCACACGTCTTTCTGAATACCGTGTAAATTGCTTTTATTTTTATTGTTTTTCCCTTGATGGAGCAGCCCTTATCTATTGACCACCTTTTTTGAAGTGCTCTGGTGGGTGTAGTTGTAAACCAGAAATTTGTAGATGGTGTTCAAATTGAAAATTGGAGGTGGTGGTTACCTTCTCACTGCGTGATGTACAAGAGGGGATAATAGAGGAAAAATAAGTTGGACTCGAAATTGATTGAGACCAACGGTGTTTGATTCGGATCAGGCCAACTACCAAAACTCATTATTTTGTCATGAGCTCCTTTAGTTTTAGGCCGAATTCTATCGTTTAGACTTTCAAAATTTTAAAAATTAAAAACTAAAAAATTATTTTTTAGGAAATAATTCAAAAATTAGTTTTATGAAAGAATTAAAAAATTAATAATAGATCATAAGAGATTCTGAATTCAGTGACGTCAGTTTTGTTAGACTCTAGACGACACGTGCTTTTATTTTAATTACGTAGATTGTAATTTTATATTTTTGATAATTTTCGTATAATTAAAGATTTTGTCTCTATTATGAGAACGATTAGAGTTTTGACCATTCATATATATATTCTTTTATATAATACGAATTATTCATTGAATAATATACATTTTTCAGAGATATTCTATTATTCCTTTTTTATGTGGGTTCAGAATATTTTTGTTATATACACTTAGAAACGATATTTTCTTTGTGTTCTGTTGCATCGCTCTGGGCCTTAACCATCATTTTCAAATTTGAAACATAAAGAATTTCCACCAAACAATAGCATTTTTATCATTAAAAACTTTAAAAGTAACAACTTGTGAGTTGTGACCACACACCTCATATGTTGTACATACATATCATTAAAGCCTTAAAAAGTACATTCTCTACCTAATTCCATTCCTATGTTCCTTCATTCTTACCAAACACAGCATACTTGTTTTTAATTTCCACCAAATACATTGCGGTTTTAGCCTAAAATATCCAGTGGAGGGACTTAGTTTTGGGCCAGTCCCGCATTAGTGAACAAGATGGGCTGGGCCATCCACCCAACCGAATGTTGTCTACAATTTTTTATTGGGTCGTTTTTAATGGGTTCTTAGTACGTTTTTCATTGGGTTGATCCTAATGGAACTTCAAACGGTTCATATTGGGTTTTTACTAAAATTTATGTGACTTAATAAACGTGTGTATCCAACAGGACACGATTAATAAACGAATTAAGTATGAATGAAACCAATCATAAGAAATACACGATACAACTCGTTTATATACGTGTTATACACGGTTCATAAACAACACAAACTTGATATGATACAATTTATCATACGTGAATTAATAAACAAATCAAGTATGAATGAAATATTTTTTGACATGAACTCGCTAAAACTGAATACAAACTCGTATAACCCGACACGATTGACAGACCTATAGTCATTATCATCCTCTCTAAGTCTTCAAAGCAATAAACACTAACCCTTTTCTTATTCGTTCTTCGAATGACGTTAATATAGACTAATTTCTGGCTAATGAAGAAATTACTCCAGTCTTCCAATTAGTCATTTTATGGAATAATAAAATCAAAATATTAACAATCTCACTTAATATACAAAGTTCGAAACAAGCCATTCTAACTATATATATGAGCTGCTGATAAAAAAAAAACTATATATATGAGCTCAATTTCTAACAATAGCATTAGAGTCTAAAAGCCTTTTTTCTGAAAAAACAAAGTAACAACTAGCAATTGTTATATCGAGAAAAAAAAGAAAATAAAAAAGGTGAACAGAACAACTGGATACTAACCTCTTTAGAGTAAGATTCATAGTGATGGAACCTGCAAACATTGTGCTACCAAATCACTAACCTCTTTGCTCTTTTTAGAGTTTTACTATTGCAAGAAGCAAACAGTTTTAGGACGTACTTCATGCTATATCTATAGATATATATAGATATATCAGATCATGGCCATCTAATCTAACTGAATCTTTTTGAATTTCTTGCTCTTTAATTTACTTTGATTGCGAAGGGGACAGCACACCTACCTCTTCCATTTTAGTTGAGCTTAACCACACTCATCATGATTGACATAGATAGTCTTAATAATTCATCATACTTAATGAACAAACACACAGAGTAATCTATATGAAATAGCAAAATGAACTATTTATGTAACCCGCATTACCATTGGCACAATAAAAAGACTTTCTGGTTGTTATTTCGTGTGTTTATTTTTATCTTTTACATAGTCGGTCCAAATCTGGGTAAAGAAAAAAATGTGTTAGATAATTGACAATGAACATAAAACTTGTCGGCTCTATAGTGAATATGAACATGGAATTGAGTTATCATTATGTAGCGGATTAGTCTTTTAATCTTTTAGAAGGTGCAAAGAAATTAGTTGTGGAGGCTGTGGGGAGAAGTAATTAACAAAAGGGGCCCTAAAGCAAGAGAGGTCCTCACCAAAGAAAGCACATGGAGGAGAGGAAGACAAAGGGACCCCCCATTCCAACATGCATACATCTCTTTGGAAAAACCCTAGCCACAGTGGGCCCAACTTTTCCAATGCTTCATTTGATACAGACAGATGATATAATATGCAAACCCAAGTTCTGTAAAAACCCTAACAGGTGTCAGAAGCAGATTGGCCATCTGGGTACACAAAGTAATGAACTTTCTCTCTCCTATGACTTTTCTTGTATTAACCCAATGAACCTTGGAAGCCTATGATAAATGAGGAAGGTTGAGCTTAGCTGAGTCTTGCTCAACTAATTTTGTTTTGAATATTCAGAAGCTTTTTGACTTAAAAATGTCTATCCATGCAATGTCTTGCTTGGAAGCATTATCGGTGGTGACTGGTGAGGACCCTTCAATGCTTAAACAATCTATATCTCTTCTGTCACCCGCCAACATATATACAAGTGGGATTAAGTTATTTCAAATCAATGGGGACTAGAGAAAATGTCAGCATAGAATATGAAGAAACTAATCATTTGAGAGCTGGATTGAAAATGTTAACGTTTGAACCATTTGAATTTGAATCCCTGCTTCTTTATTCATGTCCATTTTCTAAGCTGCAAGGTACACTTTTTTTATATTCATCAATGTTTTTGTATAGTTTAAAAAAAAAAGCGGGGTCGTAATTGTCTTGTGAAAATTGAATCCAAAGTCTTTTTTTTTTACTACAAGGTGTTCAGGTTTGTACTGACTACTTTCTCGAGTTCAACAACTGGCCACCATAACTTAAGCTGAGTTAGAACATGTCCCTTAAGAGATAAACGTGGCCTTTGAGTTACCAAAGACTAAGTCCAATCATTGAACCACCTTTAAAGGTTTGAATCCAAGTCTTAGACATAATAATGTTTAACATTTTTTCACTGCATTCATACCTCGTCTTTAGTTATAAGTTCGAATCTCAGTCGTCACCATACAAATTAAAATGTGATATTTGTGGGAGTAAAGTTTTATCATTGAGTACTAGTCAGAGTGACAAAGATATAACTTACACTTCTTTTTGAGTGTGAAACTTTCCCAGAGAAAGAGAAGGAGAGGAGAGAGGCAAAAGATTGCGTTTAAAAGTGTCAATCAATTCATATAGTGTCCATGTCATTATTCATATTAATTATTACACAACCACTTAATTCGAAAACTATTCATACAATATTAGCTAAAGAAATAAAAAAATATTCATTTTCTTGTTATATTTCAAGTTACACTAACGTGATTCATGTATTATTTATGAATTTTTTTGTGGTGAAACCGTAATTTTTTTAAAACAATAAGTAGCTATGATTTAACAAGATTTAATTTATATAGAAAGTTTACACTTCGATTATTTTTTAAGCAAAATTATATATTTTCAATCGGACTGTTGGGTTGAATATCTCTATTATGCTCATTACAACCATCCAACAAGATATCTTTCATAAAAATTGAATTTTAAAAAAGAAGAGAAATTTGTTTATGGGCTTTTCGTATTTTGTACCCTAAAAAATTTCAAAATTTTTATTTTGTATCCTCAAATATTAAAATTTTCACATAATCCAGTTGTTCTCAAATGGGCTAATTCAACGAAGTAAAATATCACAATGTGATAAAAGTATCAATTTATAAAAGATCCCCAATTCCAATTAAGAATTTGTTCAAATCGCGAATTTTTATTCATTTTACCATTTAATAACTTATAATCCGATTATCAAAAGTGTTGCAATGCGATTCTTTTGTTAACTTTCCGATAGTTTTTACATCAGTGTCAATAGGATAACTTTTGACGAAAAAAATAACGGAAGCTAATAGAAGGGTCACATTGTAACATTTTTAATACATAGCGAGTGCAATGTAAAAAATTTAATCTTTAAGGGTAAAAAGTAAAAATCTTAAAATATTTTAGGGTACAAAATATAATTCGTCCTATACTTTTTATTAATTGCATTTTTGTATTTACTCAATTAAGTAAATATTTTAGTATCCATAAAAAACATAATACAATTATTAAAGCTCAAAAACAAGTCAGAGAGAGAGAGAGAGAGAGAGAGAGAGAGAGAGGGGTGTCTGCCAGCGGTAACAACTAAACCTATTGTTGAATTGATAAATGACGGGGATTAATTAAACTTCATAATCACCTCTCACTCTCTAAACCTAATTTCTTAATTGACAGCTGTCAGTCTCCATCTTTTTTTATCTTTTTCTCTTTATACAATTATATCGTGATATTTTGATGATTATGATAAATGAGTGACGAGTTAAACTTGCAAAACTACCATTACCATGCCGTGTGCTTCTAACTTGCGCCAAGAAGGAGGCACATGATTAATGGCGCATGATCCGGAGGAGTTCATAATCGCTCATACAAATTACCCATTTTGTCCCTGGGAAATTTATGTATGGGCTCCAATTGTCTAGACTCGGATCTACTCTAATATATTTTTCTTTTAGTTTTCAGGGATGTTCAACTATTTATAAGTGAGAGGTTCAATTGTATACAATGAATCTCACTTAAATACATAATAAGTGATTCACCAAGAAAAAAATCGAAGATAAAATGTAATGAAGAGAATGTCAATTTAACTGGGTGTCTTAACTCTTTATTAACTTGATTAATAAATTAAATTCTAAGGCTAGCATTTTGTATATGAGGGCATTTTTGTGAGGCTAAAAGCTATATCTTTGTTATAATACCTAGAACTTATTGGAGGGTTTTGTATTTGTCGAATATCAATGCACGAGATTTACATCCTACCTTGTACATGATGGTGCGATACTGAATTTTTTTTATATAACTACCATAGACTTCTCCATAAAAAGAAGAAGAGAACGGTTTGTTATTAAGTGGACACGACTCGTTAGACACAAATTAATAAATAAAGGGAAATCTATGTATCCCAAATTTCTAACCCAAATTTTCATTCCAAATGAAGGGAGACTATTGGATGAGTGGGTCTCATCAACTTTTTTAAATGGGATCCACTGATCCAATGATCTCCCTTGATTTAGGATGAAAATTTGGGTTAGAGATTTGGGATACATAACATTGCTCATAAATAAATATGATATATAAGTTAAGTATTTAAAAAATGTTACATAACCCAAATGAAACCCAAAAATTAAAACTCAAATGCATATCATCCCTTGGATAAGTATGGGATAAGTGGATCCCACTAAAAAAATTGATGGGACCCACTCATCTAAAGGATGATATGTATTTGAGTTGTAATTTTTTAGGTTTCATTTAAATTTTGTAGTATTACTCTAAGTATTTTTTTATATAAATCTGCTAAAGCTCGATACAAACCCGCCTCAATTGAGAGATACAATTGAGACCCTACTCATGGCTAGATGGATCGGTGTTGGGTCAAGTAGGAAGAATTTCACCTCTGGAAAGTGATGAAAAAATGGAAAGTTTCCAAAGGTGTTGAATTTTGCATATCGCGAGATGTATCACGTTTAGCAACTAACCCACGGCTAAAACATCATTTAGCACGATATATTTTAGCTGTTACGCCACTTCTCCACTAATTAGAAAACAAAAAAAAAATAAAATAAAGATTTTTGAAAACCCAACAGAAAAAATAAATCAAAAAACCGCCATTTTTAATGTTAAACACAAACAAAACATTCCACAACCCAAATCTCTATCTCTATTTTTGCTCATCTGTTGATATGAATATATGATTTCTCCTCATCAGTTTATCCATTTCTTTTCCAACATCTTCTGGTACTCTATGTCTCACTCTTTCTCTCTCCTTCTGACCAACAAACCTCTCTTTGAGTCTAAGTTTACTTTAGTATGTCTTTTAACTCCACTCTCCCACTCTCCTTTCCAGTGAATTGCTTTCATGGGTTGTTGCAGATTTATAATTTACCACTAAGCTTGCTTCAGTTTTTTTTTTCCTCCCCACAAAAGTAATCTGTTTTCTTAAGTTTTCTTTGTCTTCTTGTTGATAAACCCACCATTGTACTTTGGGTAGTTCCGGATTTCGTTCTTTCTTTCTTGATAAACCCTCTTCCCCTACTTAAATTGGTTCCTTTTCTTTTCTCTTTTCCTTTTCTGGATTTCTTTTCTTTTTCTGGGTTCTTGGTTAGTTTAAAATCACTACAGTTTTCTTGAGAAAGTGTGGAGCTTTCCCGAGAATGAGACCACTGAATTCATTTCAAGTTGTATTGGTCAGTTTGGGACTCTTTCTTGCAACTTGCGACGCTTTTGCATCAAATGAAGGTATGTGTTGTCTATTTACATTTTCTTTGTATTACAGATCTTGATTCAGGTGCTCTTGAGAATCTGTGTATTAGTTTCTTGTAAGATAAATGGGGATGGTAATTGTAACATTCATTTCAATGTAAGGTGTGATTGAACTATTTCTTGGGAATATTTTGGATCTTTTGGTGTTAAAGCCTGTGTATCTATATGTCTTTGGTGAAATTTTTTTTGTTCATAATGATTTTTCTGACTGGGAATTCTGGGTGAATAACAGTTTATGCCCTCACTACATTCAAGGAAGCTATATATGAGGACCCACTTTTGGTTCTGTCAAATTGGAATGCCCTAGATGCAGATCCTTGTGACTGGTCTGGCGTCACCTGTTCCATGGCTCGAGATCATGTCATGAAAATGTAAAGACTGCTTTGTCTACTGCCTTTCACTTTATGAATAAATGCTTGTATTTGATTAACAAAGATTAGGAATTGATAATAGTACCAGTTTAAGGCTAATTTGAGATCAATGTGTGGTGGAACTCTGTTATGCAGTAACATTTCTGGGGCATCTTTAAAGGGCTTTCTTGCACCAGAGCTGTATCTACTCTATTCCTTGCAAGAACTGTAAGCTTTCTTTCCCCAAATCATTCTCACATTTTTTCTTTTATTTTTATTGTTATTCGGAATTTTAACCTAGCGTTCTGATGATCTATAGAATTCTTCACGGGAATTATCTGATTGGTATAATACCCAAAGAAATTGGTATGTTAAAAAACCTCAAGGTCTTGGACTTGGGTGTGAACCAGCTTTCCGGACCAATTCCTCCTGAGATTGGGAATTTAACCGTGATTGGGACTATGTAAGTGAAGTTTTAGTCTTTGACACATTGCATTTTGAATTGGATTTTGATGCTTGGTACTACTTGGCTTTCTCATGAATTATTTCCTGTGTTTTGGCAGAAACCTTCAATCCAATGGATTGACAGGGAGATTGCCTCCTGAGCTTGGCAATTTGAAGTACCTCGAAGAACTTCGGCTGGATAGGAATAAGCTTCAAGGAACTGTCCCTGGAAATAACAGTTCAGACTTGGCTTCCAAGATACGCGGGATGTAAGTAAAACACTCTTCTACTAGAACCATTTTAATTAGAATTGTTACCCTACTTGATGTGGGTTGAGCACTAGGCAATGTTGCTTCTGTTTTGTTGCTGCTTTTGTATTCATCCGATGTGATCACTTGATTCATTTTTCCTTTGAATATTAATTCTGAGCAAGAAATATGGATGGATATACATCTCTGTTTCCTAGTCTACCCATTGTGCCATCACTTAAATAATTTGGGGAGGTGATCCTTATGATTTAGAAATTTAAAGATCAGAAACCTTTGCAGACAATTTTAATGTTTGAAATGCATATTTAGTATAGGCATAGAAAGCTCATGATTTGCTGGGATAGTGTTAGATCGGTCTAGTGATATTTGTGGATACGTCGATACAGAAAGTGACTGTGGCCCAAAGCAAAGAAAAAGGATACATTACTGGACCCTTGAACCCATCTTTGAACAATACTGCTCATTTTCATTTAGTAAACCAGTTTGGTTGGTTACATGAGTATTCTTATGGTCAAGCCCTGACTTTTAAACCATTGTACTATATGAAATTAGCAACCAGGAATAGAAACCTTTATCAAGGTTACATGTGTACTCTTTTGTATCGTTGTGTCCTGACCGATTTTGTGTCAAGATTGCTCGGTGTGTCAGTCACTTGAAAACCAAAAATTCTTATAATCTGTTACTTCCTCCAGGTATGTCTCAAGTGGGAACTCCACGGGCTTCTGTCACTCGTCTCAACTAAAAATTGCAGATTTCTCATACAACTTCTTTATCGGGAGCATACCCAAGTGCCTGGAGTATCTTCCCAGGTATCTTATATCTTTCTTGTGCTGGCTTATTATTTTGTCCATTCTTGGCTTCAACCCTTTATTTTCTGTGCAGGTCCAGCTTTCAAGGGAATTGCCTTCAAGATAGAGATCCCAAACAACGCACTACCATGCAATGTGGTACGTTGGCATGAACCTCCTGGTGGTTGTGTAGTTGCTAAGCTGCCTACTGGATAGATATAAATACTTGAAATTTTCAAATAATAATGGTAAAATTTAAAGAAGTAAAGTGAAGGCTTGTCTCCCGAAAGTCCAAACTTTTATATATATATCTGTGTGTGTGTCAAAATTTGGCCTGGTATTTCTCAAGTGGCTTCACTGAAGTAATACACCTAAAGAAATAGAATTCCATTAAGCTTTTGTAATACTTTTCAACCACCATAGAGTCCTTAATGGTTTCTACTTTAGCTAGCAATGATGTTTTTGTTACAGGTGGTACTCCGCCTGCCAAAAGCCATACTGGAGTTGATGCAAAACAACAGCCTGTTGAAGACAGTTCCATACATCAGGCTGCTCCAAAACCTGCCTGGCTTTTAGCTCTCGAAATAGTCACTGGAATTATGGCAGGATCTGTTTTTCTCGTGGCTCTTCTAACTACTCTTCAGAAATGCAAAAACAAGTCTCCGATCATTATCTCATGGAAGAAATCATCGAGCGAGAAGGACCACATGACAATTTTTATAGGTTAGGCTTTACGATATCACCTAACCTGCATTTTGTGTTTCAGAAACATCTCTATCAAGAACGGTAATTAGTTAATTTTGGTGGAGTTTCCTTTCAGATTCTGAAATGTTGAAGGACGTAGTCAGATTCAGCAGACAAGAGCTTGAAGTAGCCTGCGAAGATTTCAGCAACATCATTGGGTCATCTCCAGACAGTCTAGTCTACAAAGGCACCATGAAAGGTGGGCCTGAGATAGCTGTGATATCCCTTTGCATCAAAGAAGAGCACTGGACAGGCTATCTTGAGCTCTATTTTCAGACAGAGGTAGATACTGTTAATTTTTGAAGTTGAATCATGCTTACCTTTAGAATATATCAAATATGTACACTCAAGTCTGTTACGTATGAATCAGGTGGCAGATTTGGCAAGACTGAATCATGAGAACACAGGAAAGTTGCTAGGCTATTGTAGAGAGAGCGGTCCTTTTACAAGAATGCTGGTGTTTGAATATGCATGTAATGGAACATTGTATGAGCACCTCCACTGTAAGTAAAGCTTCTATTTATACAGTTTCTTACATACATCCATGTCTCCAATAGAAGTAAAGCCTCTGTCATTTCCCTTTTTAACTCAAAACATGTTCCAGTATTGGCACCTGAGCTTTCTATTGAATTGCAGATGGAGAAGGATGCCAATTATCTTGGACACGGAGAATGAAAATTGCTATAGGCATTGCTAAGGGATTAAGATATCTTCACACTGAAATTGAGCCTCCATTTACCATATCTGAGTTGAATTCGAGTGCTGTCTATCTTACCGAAGATTTTTCTCCGAAGGTATGCCCAAAGCTTTGAACTGATACCAAAGAGACTCTGCACAAGAATCGTAATTTATATCTGCACAAGAAGTGAAGTAGATCTCATCAATTGCTTTAAAAGAGTTTGTTAGCTGCTAGTACCTAATTCACTTATCTTGACCAAGAACAATTGAGCTTTGTAGTTTGGATTTCGGGCAACCATGGTCTCTTAAGAAACTCAATTAGGTCCATGTAAGCCGCAACATCACGAATCTCTCTGGACCTTCAAAAGGATCCAAACAGTGCATTTTACTCGTGTTCTTGAAGCATCGAATCTTATCAGCAGAAAATTTTTTCCTTTACGTATTGTTTTAGTAGATGATTTCAATTATGGAAATGTCAGTAGGAGTGTCACAACAGTCGTTTTTTCTGTAATGAAATTCTCACTCTGTACTGCAGCTAGTTGATTTTGAAAGTTGGAAGACAATTCTCTCAAGGTCAGAGAAGAACTCGGGTGATATCAGCAACGAAGGTGCTATTTGTGTTCTTCCAAATTCTCTAGAGGGACGTCACCTGGATGTCCAAGGGAACATTTATGCTTTCGGTGTACTCCTACTTGAAATTATCAGTGGGAGACCTCCATATTGCAAGGACAAAGGGTGCTTAGTAGATTGGGTATGTATTTCACAGTAGTTACAAGATTTTGCCTATTGTAGATAACTGAAAATCAGAAAGATAGCATGAGAACATCGATTTTCTCCCTCTTCTGCAGGCAAAGGAATATCTTGAACTGCCAGAAGTAATGTCCTATGTGGTGGATCCTGAGCTGAAACATTTCGAATACGATGACCTCAAAGTGATATGTGAGGTGGTGACCCTCTGCATTTACCCACGACCAAACAACCCCGTATCGATGCAGGAATTGTGCACCATGTTGGAAAGCGGAATCGACACATCTGTTTCTGCAGAGCTCAAGGCGTCTTCTTTGGCATGGGCTGAGCTTGCCCTTTCGTCGTGATCAAGTCAAGCTCACACATTGTAAATCATATATATATATATATACAAGTGTAATACCCTCTCCTTTTCTTTTCCACCTCCAATTATCTCTTAGTTTCTGTACATGGTTGCATGCTGAAAGAAACGTCGAGCCTCGTTCATGGAAAATCCTCATTTCTTTGTATACCCTCGGTTCATCGGTAAAGATGAGAAATTACTTGATAGCGAATTAACGTCTTGTAACACCTTGTTTACTCTCGTCCATTTTTTATCTGCTCTTGTTTCTCCAAGTTTTTTATTCAACGATTAAGGGTATTTATATTAATTTACACACAGTTGGACTAATTCTCTCTTCAATCTAGTCAAAAGTAGATCATATATGTCAAAATTAAGATATTCGTGGGGGATAAATTCTTCATGACCCGATCCTAAAGTGTTGAAAAAATTCAAATTCAAGACGTTTAAATTTCCAGTCCGTCTCTATTATCACTTAAACTACAACTCCTTAGAGTTTCAACAACTCTCTTTCAGGCACATAAATCTGGAAAAGTGCTGATCTTGTAGAGTGGAGAAGAAAATTATGAATCAGTTATGGCTGGCAATGGGATGCATAAATCGGGTTTGTCTCCTCAAAATTTGTTCAAATCATGCTAAATTCATAATCTACATGTCTTGTTATGAATAGCCTCACCTAAAAAAAAGAGAGAAGAAAATCACACTAAAATTGCACTCAGATCACTGAACAATACATAACCAAGACATGTTATGAATAGCCTCACCTATGCTCCCATGTCGACACTCCCTCAATTCAACTAAACCTTTAAGGTCAACTTTTATGTCAACATGCTTTACAAAATTTCAGGTTAAATTACTGATTACTGCTGAGAACGGGAGAAATGATTGTCATTAGGGTTCCTCCTTCCGCTGAAAACTGCCAAGGCTTTCCCTACAGGAGGCTGTAGAGGAGCTCTCTTGTCGGTATGGTGGAGAAAGATATCATTTGCAGTGAAAATGTCATCTCCCTACACAACGAAGTATGTAGAAACCTCAGTTTAGTTGGAAATAGAAACACATTCAACAACCCCACCGGATGCAGAAAGGAAGTCAAAAAAATAAGTGCAGCAAAACAAAAAGAAGAATAAGAACCAACCTGTTTATTCTTCTTCTTCATTTTCGGGTACAGTAACTTCTGTGGGAGCTGATCTTCACGTAAAATTGGGTTCTTAGTAATCGCATCTCTCCCACCTTGAGGTAGAGGCAGTGAGAACTGCACATAGTAAGATGCCAGCCTTGTTCGTTAGATGGGAAACCAACATGCACCAGATAAAATTTTACAACAGAGATCCAAGCACCAAACCCAAGTGTGCCTGTTTGGTAGCTATGGTTTTCATACACCTAGTTCAGGCAACCAAGTGTGTGCTTGGATGCCAAGGTACAGAAGAACCTATTTCAAGCAGCAAATGCTCATAAACTCGATTACAATTACTACTAGAAAAAGGTGAACCGCCCTCCGGTTCACAAGCTGTCAGGCACATACACAAACAAATAAGCATGTATGGGAAGAGGAGGGAAAATGGATTTGTTTGCTTCATAACCAATGCTTCAAGTGCATTCTCATCCCAACACTCAGATGTCTGCCATACAAATGCATGGCCAGGTCCAGAATCCCTCACAAGATCTTGAGAATGAAAGCTTGGTATACAAACATGACAGCCTCAGCAGGGTAATTTTGTCAAACTATGTAGCTAGGGCCTAGGGGTAACAGGCAAATACATAAAATGCACCTAAAAGTTACTAATACTAAAAGAAGGAAGGAACATGAAAACCCATTAAACTCCACTTAAATGCTCAAAATAAGAAAACGGAATACTGATAATGATATACTCACTTTTGTGCCACGCAGAGAGATACGTTGCCGACGAGCTGCAAGCACAATGCCATTTTCACCAACTGTAACAGCTACCTTGCGTAAAGTTCCCCCATTTCCACAGCTGGGACAAAAAATTCTACCAATTTCTGTAGTCACTTTGAAGCAAGCATGGCATTTCAGAATCCATCTGAAAAGGTTGACAGCTCGCAATAGTAAGTATTTAAGTCTGTCCATTGAATTTTTGATTGACCCCAAAGCAAGATGCTCAAGATAGAAACAACAAAACATTGTACACACTCATTAAAATTAATTTCTCATGGATCCACAGGCAGCCTAAAGGTGATGGCGTAAAACTTTCGGATACGAGCTAAGGAACCAGATTAATTGGCGTGAGCAGTTTGCATGGGGACTAACATGGCATCTGAGCTACAAGGCTCGTGAGGTGGGGAATGACAGCTCTAATTAGTCGTGTGTAATGTGTGAAATACAATAGAAATATAGTGGTTCACCGGCTGATGAGCTCGGCTAGTCCACTCTCTAATGGAGGCTCTTGCTCCTGTCTCTTTATTGATGAATTGAAGGTGTTACAGTCGAATACTCAGGGAACTAGGGTTTCAGAAAATCTCTCTCTCTTGCCATGGAGGTTGCCCTCCCTTTTTATGGCCTCATGCTCACCTCTAACACGGAATTACCTCCTATATCGAAGGGATCGTGCCCTATCTTCCTCCATAATTCCGGAGTTACCTAAACTCCATATGGCTGGCTTCAAACGGAGAGTTCTTTGCCTTCTTTCGTGGGATTCTCCTTAGCTTTAGGAGGGGATCGTGGTTGATTACGGGTCTTATGCCTTGGAATGGTTCTACTTTCCTTTTAGTGATACCCGTAGTTACCTTGCTGTCCTTTCATCATTCCTTAACTCGTGTCCTCAGCTGGGAGCTCTTTAGCGCTGACTAGATGAGCTCTGGCCGATGCCAGATGAGCTCTGCCTCTTCTATCTGAGCTCCCGACCCGAGCTCATTTTCTGAGCTCGTGTCTGTTCATATCAGGTATCATCAGTTGCCCCCCAGCCCTTGCCTTAGGTTAGCCTAGGCAGGGGCTGATCTACACGAACTGAATTAGACCCGCACGTGGCCGGCATGTGGCTTTAGGATTTTTGACGGTTTATAGCAATCATGTCTTTCCTTGATTCCCGCGCATGTCTTTACCCACGTCCCTCAAGCTTTAAAGACCCAAATGGCTACCTGAACCGTCTTTCTACACTGTTCATCTTCCTCGCTGCTCCTCGTCTCCATTCTCTCTGCGATTTCGGACCATTTTGCTTGAGCCTTTCTGTTTTCTTGCTTGAAGTCGAATTCCCTACTCTCGTTTCGAAGATTCGCATCGCCTCCTTCCTCCGATAGTGCTTCAGGCTGCCGTTCACAGCTATTCCTGGGTTAGGTACGTCTTTTGCCCCTTCCTCTTCCTCCTTTTGCTCTGGATCCCTCGAGTTCGAGGTGGTTGCTGCATTTTTGGGCTTTTCGATTCTTTTACTTCTGGAATCGTGACCATTGCTTAGCCCCCCTTCCTCATTTCGTTGATTGGAGCTCCATAGTTCACATTCTTGCCGTCGGGAGTTACTGTGCCGACCCAAGGGTTATTAAAGAGTGTCTGACTCGTGCTCCTTTGCTTTATCGTTCCTTTAACCTTCCTTTTTCTCTTCCTATCATGTCTGCCTCTTCTGGAGCTACTCGCTCCTCTGTCTCACTTTTAGGGTCTAGGTCAGTCGAGGAAGACTCCGAATTAGGGGAGGTAGGTGACGAGATAGATAACTTCCCTGGGGTGGAGGCCGTAGATTCTGAGGTTAATACCGAAGTGCCTCCTTCAGCATCCCCTTCCTTGCCCCCTAGGCCAGACAAAGGCAAAGGTAAGGTCAGTGGAGTTGGGGTTGAAGGGAAGACCTCATATTTGGGGCTGGCCTATACGCACGCTGAGTCTGTGGGCTACAGCAAAGAGGCCCCTGAACTAATGCAGGTTTATAAGCTTCGGTACGGCTTTCCTCCTGGGGTCGAACCCTGGTGTCCAGGCAAATCTGTCTACTACGTAGAACAAGTACACAACAGGGTCTGCTTTTTCCTTGCCTCCTTTGAGAACGGTCTTCGCTTTCCTCTGCATCCCTTCATCAAGGCTGTTATGCAGCACTTCCATGTGTGCCCATCCCAGATTTCCCCCAACTTCTACGGTGTCATGACCGGTCTTCTGGTCATCTTTAGGAAGCATAGACTTGGGCTTCCTAGTCTTTCTTTGTTTTTGGAGCTCTTCAACGTCAAGCCGACCTCTGGAGGCTTCTTATATGCCTCTAAGCGTGCCAACGTTAGGCAGCTTATCTCTAACATTCCGACCTCTCATAAGCACTGGAAGGAACGCTTCTTTTTTGTCGGGGGCACCAATTGGGAGTATAATCTTGCTGATAAGACGGATACTCTTGGTATCCCTACAGCTTGGGCTGAACCGGACAACTTGCGTGAGTCTTTTCTCAAGTCAACTGAGTCCTGACCTGGTACTTGCAAACCTTTAGCCTTTTTCTTATTTGCTCACTTTCTTCTTTTCAGGTGATCGTCTTGAGCTCAGCCCTGAGGATAAGAAAACACTAGTGGAGTTGGAGAAGATCAAGCCAGAGAAGTACGCTGACCTTATTGAGTTACAAAATTTGGTGCGGATAGGTCTAAGTCCTCCTGCGGTGACCTTGGCGATCCCATTATCGGTTTTAGGGGCTGACGAAGGTACCCTCTTTTTTTTTCTTTTTCTTTTTTTTTTTTTTTTTTTTTTTGTTGTTGTGCTTCCTTCCCTTCTTCTTCTCCTTACATCTCCCTACTCCCCCCAGACATTCCAGGTTCTTCTACCATGAAGCCTACTCCAGAAGAGCTCAAAGCCAAGGTGGATGAGCTGCTGCAAGGTGGTAGATCCAGCAAGCGCAAGTTCCGGGTTAGTTCTGGGAGTGGTCCAGGTACCCGGGCTAAAATCCCCAGGTTGGAGGTGTCTTCTCGCCCCTCTATAACTAAAGAACAGGTTCCAAGCAAGGTTCCGACCTCTTCCTCTGGGATTTCACAAGCTGCAACCACCTTTTCTTCCCCTCCAGTGGCCCCTTCTAAGTTGGCGTCTGCTCAGGAGAGGGATCAGGCTTCCCCTTCTTCTTCTGAGGTCAAGGAGGCTTTGGAATTGGTTCCCGACCTTCAACCCGGGAAGTTCGAATACAGTGCTTCTGGGAAGGTGACTGAAAAAGAGAGAAAGTCTGAGGAGGAAGATGAGGACTCCTTTTTTAACAATATAGACCTTGCTGCTGGAGCTCTTTCCTCTATCTTTTCTGAATCTGATGTCCTGAAGGCCGCTTCCATGCCCCTGGAGGAATCCGTCTCTTTGGCCCTTCAGGGAGCTGCTACTGTGAGTGTTAACCCCTTTTTCCTCTTTGCTTGTTCGCATTTCGTGGTCTGATGTAATTTTTCTGTTCTTTCTTTTTATTCTCAGGCTGCCCTTCATACGAGAGGTCTACTGCACCGAGTCCAGTCTCAAGAGAGCTCCTTTAAGGTCCTAAAGAAATATAAGGACAAAGTTTCTGAATTGTCTTTTGAGAACGAAGGCCTTAGAACTCAGAGTGAAGACCTCAAGGCTCAGGTGGAGATCCTCAACGAGCAGTTGGAGAAGCAAGCTTCCGACCTTAAGCATACATTGACCGTCAAGGTCAGGGCTGAGGAAGGGGAGAAGAGAACTCAGGACGAGCTGAGGCTGGTTAGGGAGGACCTGCAGCTTAAGGTTGAGGCGTGGACCAAGGCCAGCCAAGAGGCTTTTGACGCCAAGAAAGAGCTCAGCCAGGCCAAGCAAGACTATCTTGCCCTCAATGAAGCAAATGGCAAACTCTGTGAGGAGCTTGAGGAACAGAAAAACTTGGTCACACAGAAAAGTGAGGAGATTGTCGAGCTTAAGGATGAGGCCACCACTTTGTGGGCTACTGGGTGGGTCGCTTTTAGGCGTAAAGCAATCAAAGCTTACCCAGATCTCGCATTCAATTTCCCTATCCCTACTGAGGAGGAAATGGAAGAATCTGACTCTAGTGGTGAGGAGGACAACTCAGCTCTTCCTCCTGGAGTTCCACTCCCAGATGTCTCTGCTTCCCCCTCTACTGTTCTTGCTGTGGCCTCACCTGCTGACCTGGTGACTGAGGTATTTGAACAAACGTCATTGCCTGGTACGGCAGAGGCTCCTGGGGTCAGTGTTCCTGGAAATTCCCCTCCTCCAGCATCAGGATCCTTGCCCCCTGAGCTCCTGGGTTCTGATTCTCCTGCTGATGCTATGTCTGCCGAGCTGCAGGGTCTTCTGTCCACTCCCCCTTCAGAAACTTAGGTCTTTTTGACTGTAATTTCTTTGTAAAGAATTTTTGAGATGTAACTTTGACTTGGGCTAGGGCCTTGTGCTACTTCGTAATTTCTTTGTTATTTTGTTTTTTCATTGCTGGTTTATCATATTCATACGTCCCTTTGAATTCCAGCTATTCATATGTCCCTTTGAATTTGCGCACCTGTATGTATTCAACTTGGTATACTCCCCTTGTCCCCTTTTGCTTTGAGGGGTGTTGTGCACTTCTTGAAGCAAACTTACTAGATTTGAAGGGTACGGAAGACTTGGTGCCATGCTCAATTGCTTTTCCTTAGCTTTTTAAGCTCAGTGGTTGGCACCCTAAGAATCCATTACTTATCATTCTTCGTTTTGAGCTATTCAGACTGATACTCTGAACTGGCGTGCTTCTTCCGGGTTGCATAGCTCACGCTTGTGAATTTTTGCTGAGCTATGCAGCTCTTCTTTCTGAACCTAAGAGCTCTTACTGCGCTTTTTAACTCCTTTTGTTATATTAAGAGTTCCTTCTGAGCTACTTGGCACATTTGTCTGACCTTAAAGGTTATTTCTGAGCTTCATTGTCTTCGACAGATCTCTTTCTGGAATAGATAACAAATCCTGCCGGCCTTCTTTAAGCAAGGCTATGAACTTTCACCTGCTGTCACGTTCACTTGATGAACTGAAGAAACTATTTGGAGCTATTCCTCTTTAAGGTGAACAGGGCTGTTATGATCGCCGGCCTTAAAGACTTGCTATGCCAGTGTCTTGTTCTTGACTGGGCTGAGCTAAAGTGTGGGGGATATGTGGCTTGGTGGGGTCAGAATGTTCCTTCGTTGTCTTGAATGCAATATAAGGGGTGGTCCTGTACGTATTCCTTTTCCCTCGTTTTTTCTCTCAACCGTTTCCCATAACCGTCACGTCTTTTCCCTTTCCATAACCGCAACCCCTTTCCATAACCGTAGCCTCTTTCCATAACCGTAGCCACTTCCCATAACCGTTGCTTCCTTTATTAATTCAGAAACTACACAGGCAACTTGATTCTCTCTTTCTTGGCTCTTGGTTTCCTGAAAAGCTCCCAACTTTTCCTAACATATTTTTGACTCTCTTCTTGATTTCTTGCGTCTCTTTTTTTTTTTATCAGCACTTTCGATGGCTGCCTCTGTTTCTTCTTTGTTCCAGGAACGATCCTCCTTCGGAATTGAATGGAATTGGCATTGTCGCTATCTGTCCCCTTCAATATCTGAATCTTCTGATTTGGTGGACATCAAAAAACGGTTTTTCCCTTATCTTGACTTGCCTTTGCGAGTCCCTTCCTCCGATGAGCCTTGCAACTACCTTCCCCGAGGGGAAGTCTGTTTCTTTGAAGGTGCTATGGACATGGGACTTCGCCTTCCCCTTCATCCGGCCATTGGGCGAGTTCTTGCCTACTATGGCCTGTGCCCTTCTCGCCTTTCTCCACGAGGGTGGGCTGCTATGGTAAGCTTCTTCTTGTTCTGTCGTCTGCATGCTCTTGGCAGGTTCCCCTTTGTCTCTGAGTTCCTGTACTTCTTTGAGATTGAGGAAGATGATGCCCCCTGCTTCAGTTTCTTCCGTTGGAGGGATGTCAATTTACGCCCTTTGGTTCTAGATCTTCCCTCCAATCCTGAAGGGTGGTCTGAGCGTTTCTTCTTCGCTTCTGGAGAGGCTTGGAGGTCTCCTGAGGATCGCTGTCATAAAGCCAGGATTCCTCGGTCCTGGAAGAGCTTCTCTCGTATTGGTAAGCTCGAGCATAGCTCTTTTGAGTACTTTCCTTTTAAAGACATGCTCTGATTACGTCCTTGCTGTGCAGATCCACCTGACCTGGATTTACCAGGGATGGTGAATATCAACGAGTTGTTGCTTGTGGAGTCTAAGACTTATTCCGAGCTGATGACGAGCGCAAACCTCTATTTGCTTGGGGCTGAGGCTACTGATTTTGAGTTCTCCACTATCCCTTACTCTTCCTGGACCTCTTTCTCTGATTCTGATGAGGATGGGGATTCTGTCAAGGATGGAAACACCGTCACGAGTTCGAGGAAGCGAAAAAGGGACGATTCCCCTTCTCCTGACTCTCTGTCCACCATCTTCCTTACCTCTGCTGGTCAGAAGCTCTTTAATTCGCTTCAAAAGGCTGAGCAGGAAAGGGATGAGCTGAGGAAAGAGAATGCTAGCCTGAAGGGAGAGGTTGCTGAGCTGAAATCTGAACTTGAGAAAGACTAGAATCTTTGTTTCCTTGTATCGTTCTTTCTTTTCTTAAGCGATATCAGACTATGACTCTTTTTGTATTTTTCTGAATATTTGCACTGTCGGATATTTCGAATGCCAGACTTTTCATTCATCTCGAATTCTGTTAGGTTATTTCAGCTTACTCTTCTCGTTCGAAATACGAACGTAGATGGAGAACAGAAGATCATGTCTGCTCTGACCTTACTTCTCATCTGACCTCATAGGTGTTCTCAGTTGTTCTGGACCTTTCGAGGTCTTTGAGTGTGTAGGCAGTGCACAAGGGTATCTGGTCTTGGGGGGAGGACCATTGGTGTCTCCAAGAAGCGTTCAGCCTTGAATTTGACTGTTGGTGTCTCCAAGAAGCGTTCAGCCTTGAATTTTGTACGAGCTGAAGAGCTCGTCTTTTGTTTATAAGCTTTTGAAGCTTATCCTGTAGTTATGAGCTGAGGAGCCCATCTTTCTTTTATAAGCTTTGGAGCTTATCGTGTTTTTATGAGCTGAAGAGCTCATCTTAAATTTATAAGCTTTGAAGCTTATCGTTTGTTTATGAGCTGAAGAGCTCATCTTGCATTTATAAGCTTTGAAGCTTATCGTTTGTTTATGAGCTGAAGAGCTCATCTTGCATTTATAAGCTTTGAAGCTTATCGTTTGTTTATGAGCTGAAGAGATCATCTTGCATTTATAAGCTTTGAAGCTTATCGTTTGTTTATGAGCTGCAGAGCTCATCTTGCATTTATAAGCTTTGAAGCTTATCGTTTGTTTATGAGCTGAAGAGCTCATCTTGCATTTATAAGCTTTGAAGCTTATCGTTTGTTTATGAGCTGAAGAGCTCATCTTGCATTTATAAGCTTTGAAGCTTATCGTTTGTTTATGAGCTGAAGAGCTCATCTTGCATTTATAAGCTCTGAAGCTTATCGTTTGTTTATGAGCTGAAGAGCTCATCTTGCATTTATAAGCTCTGAAGCTTATCGTTTGTTTATGAGCTGAAGAGCTCATCTTAAATTTATAAGCTCTGAAGCTTATCGTTTGTTTATGAGCTGAAGAGCTCATCTTGCTACTTTGGAGACCATTGGAGGGTGAATAAAAGGCTTGCTCTTTCTTATTTAAAAGTAGTCCTATTACAAGTAACACTTACTGAAAAAACTTCTTAAGGTGCTCGGCATTCCATGAGTGAGGTAAAACCTTTCCTTCCTCTGTTTGCAACTCGTAATTCCCTGGTCTGATTATCCTTGACACGATATAGGGCCCTTCCCAATTGGGTCCCAATTTCCCATGCGTGGGATCCTTTCTCGCAAGCAGAAGCCTCCTAAGCACCAAATCTCCAACCCTGAAACTTCTGTGTCTTACCCTCCTGTCATAGTACCTTGCCGTTTTCCTTTGGTAAGTACGGACACGGTGCAGAGCTCTGTCCCTCTTTTCATCCAAGAGATCGAGGTTTAGCAAGAGAGACTCACCATTGTGCTCGGGATCTGCAAACTCCACCCTTGGTGATTGGAGCCCTATCTCCACTGGGGCCACTGCCTCAGTCCCAAAGGCCAAAGCAAAGGGGGTTTCCTGAGTCGCAGATCGGGCGGTGGTCCTGTAGGCCCACAATACCTCCGGAATGTACTCCACCCATTTGCCTTTCAGGTTTTCTAGCTTGGTCTTCAAAGCTGACTTTATGGTTCTTATTGTGACCTCTGCCTGCCCATTAGACTGGGGATGGGCAGGAGCTGAGAAATAGTTCTTGATTCCGAGCTCGGCACAAAAACTTTTGAACTTTGAATTATCAAACTGCTTTCCATTGTCAGATACGAACGCTCTGGGAACTCCAAACCTGCAAACTATCGACTTCCAAACGAAGTTTTGAACTTTTTGCTCTGTGATCGTTGCCAAAGGTTCAACCTCTGCCCATTTAGTAAAGTAATCCACTCCTACGACGGCAAACTTGCACTGCCCCACACCGGTGGGTAGGGGTCCCAGAATGTCTAGCCCCCACTGCTGAAAAGGCCATGGGCTTACCACCGAGGTTAGGAACTCGGGAGGACAGTGGGACATATTAGCATGCTCTTGGCAAGTTTTGCATTTTCTTACTAAGTCGGTGGCGCTTTTGAACATGGTGGGCCAATAATATCCTTGCCTCAGTACTTTTTCTACCAAGGCCCGAGCTCCTATGTGGTTGCCACATATCCCCTCATGTACTTCTCTGAGTATGTAGTTAGCATCTTCGTCTCCTACGCACTTAAGGAGAGGCATTGAAAATCCATGCTTGTACAGTTTCCCTTGCATCAGGGAAAATCTGGCTGACCTAGCCCTTAGCTTGGATGCCTCCTTGGCACTATTTGGCAAAGTTCCATTCTGAAGGTACTCTACGATGGGGTCCATCCAGCTCGGCTGAGCTTCAATTGACAGAATTTCCTCTTCTTCAATGCTTACCGAGGGCTTTGGAAGGTGCTCTACTGGAATTAGCCTATCCAAATCCTCTTGTGAGGCAGTTGCTAACCTTGCCAGAGCATCTGCTCGTGAGTTCTCCACTCTAGGCACGTGTCTGACCTTAACCTGCACAAACTGTTTCATTAGTTCTCGTACCTTTTTAAGGTACAGGACCATCTTCTCGCCTCTTGCCTCGTAACACTCTTCTATCTGCTTCACCACCAGTTGAGAATCACTGCAGATCTCCAGCTGCTCTGCTTCCATAGAGTAGGCAAGATTAAGCCCAGCGATGACGGCTTCATATTCTGCCTCATTATTTGAAGCTTTGAACCCAAATCTGAGGGCATATTCGACGTCTATTCCTTCTGGGGAGGTCAGGATCATCCCTGCACCGCTTCCCTGAGCATTGGCGGCTCCATCCACCGAAAGCTTCCATATGGGAAGGTCTGGTACTAAATCCGTGGTTTCCATAGGCGCTGCTGCTGTGAATTCTGCAATAAAATCTGCCAAAATTTGCCCTTTGATGGCAGTTCTTGGCTTGTACCTGATATCAAACTCGCTGAGCTCTACGGCCCACTTAACCAACCTCCCTGAGGACTCCGGCTTGTGTAGTACTTGCTTCATTGGCTGATCTGTTGGAACCTCAACAGTATGAGCCTGGAAATAAGGTCTAAGTCTCCTAGCTGTTGTAACGAGAGCTAGAACGAGTTTTTCCATCCTTGGATATCTCTCCTCTGCCCCCCTCAGAGCTCTGCTACAGTAGTAGACTGGTTGCTGAGCTCTGTCTCGCTCCCTAACTAGCGCTGCACTTGTTGAAAAATCTGAAACTGCTAGGTAGAGGGTGAGGATTTCTCCTTCTAGAGGGCTCACCAGAACAGGGGGAGAGCTCATATATCTCTTTAGGTCTTCGAATGCTTCTTCACACTTGGAATCCCAGTGGAATGCCTTCTTCAAGATTTGAAAAAATGGCTGGCATTTATCGCTAGACCTAGACACAAAACGGCTAAGTGCAGCTATCCTGCCTGTCAAACGTTGCACC
Organism: Ilex aquifolium; assembly: GCA_951799425.1. Lineage (NCBI taxonomy): Eukaryota > Viridiplantae > Streptophyta > Magnoliopsida > Aquifoliales > Aquifoliaceae > Ilex > Ilex aquifolium. The sequence continues at coordinate 4,791,616 of OX637392.1, forward strand.
TCTTTTGTGTTGGATGGTGACTTCATTTCCACCATTGCTTTAACCTTTTCTGGATTGGCCTCAATCCCTCTGCTGCTGACTATAAAGCCCAGAAATTTTCCAGCCGAGACCCCGAATGCGCACTTCGCAGGGTTTAGCTTCATTTTGTACTCCTGTAGAATCCGGAATGACTCAGCTAAGTGCTCGATGTGGAGCTCTGCTTTCAGCGACTTCACTAGCATATCATCAATGTAAACCTCCATGGATGCTCCTATTTACCTCTGGAACATTTTATTTACTAACCGCTGGTAAGTGGCTCCGGCGTTCTTCAATCCGAAGGGCATGACCTGATAGCAATATGTTCCCTGTTCAGTTACAAAGGAGGTCTTCTCCTGATCGCTGGGATCCATCCCGATCTGGTTGTAGCCTGAAAAAGCGTCCATGAAACTGAGGAGCTCGTGCCCTGCAGTGGCGTCCACTATTAGGTCAATCCGCGGTAAGGGAAAACTGTCTTTGGGGCATGCTCGGTTGAGATCAGTAAAGTCGATGCACAATCGCCACTTCCCATTGGTTTTCTTTACGAGAACTACATTTGCTAACCAAGTGGGGTAATGAACCTCCCTGATAGCCTTGGCATGGAGGAGTTTGCTGACCTCCTCATTGATTGCTTTTTGCCTTTCATAAGCAAAGCTCCTCCTCTTCTGTTTGATGGGTTTGCAAGTTGGGTTTACGCATAACTTGTGGGTAATAACCGAGGGATCAATTCCTTCCATGTCTTCTTGCTTCCAAGCGAACACTCCTATATTCTCTTTTAGGAACTGGATGAGGAGTCTTTTGAGCTCAGCGTTTAGTTTGGAACCCACATAAACAAGGTGTTCTGATTTCTCATCAAGCTGAACCGGTTCCAGCTCTTCCGATGGCATTGGTCTTGTCTCCATTTCATCTCTCATGTCGAGCTCATCCAGTTGGATGTTCTCGACCTCCTTCCTTTTTACAGAAGCCAAGTAGCACTCCTGTGCTACGCGCTGGTCTCCTCGGACCACTCCGATTCCATTTTTTGTAGGGAACTTCACGACTAAATGATAGGCAGATGGGATTGCCTTTATAGAATTTAGGGATGGCCTTCCAAGCAAGATGTTGTACGCCGATGGTGCATCGACTACTAGGAATTTGACAGTGGTAGTGGCTTGGCAAGGTGGATCCCCCAGGGTGAGCACGAGCTGGATTGAACCCAGGGGGAGCACCTTTTCCCCGGAGAATCCCAGCAAGTGAGTGCTTACTGGCTCAAGTTTTTGTCTTCCTATGTCCATCCTGTCAAACGCAGGTGCGAAAATAATATCTGCCGAGCTCCCGTTATCAATTAGAACCCGATGAACTGTTCTATTTGCCACCACAGCTCGTACCACCAGTGGATCATCATGGGGGTATTGGCACCCTTCTAAATCAGCATCTGAAAAAGTGATAGCTGTATCCAAGCGTGGAGCCTTGGATACAGCGTGCACTTCGAGAGTTTCTTCGGCTCTGATCCGCCGGAGGTGCGCCTTCCTAGCTGAGCTTGACTCTCCACCTCCTGCGAAACCTCCAGATATCACTCTGATTTCTCCTAGAGGCTGCTGGTGCGGTGCAGGTGCCTGCTGTCGGGGCGGCGGAGGCGGAAGAGCTCGGTTCAGGTTATCATTGGCTATAAAACGACGCAGCTGACCTCGCTGGATCAAGAACTCGATTTCCTTCTTCAATTGAATACAGTCATCAGTGTGGTGTCCATGATCTCGATGATAATCACAATACTTCGTGGGGTCCCTCTTTGCCGGGTCTGCCTTCATCCTAGGTGGCCATTTTAAAAACTTCTCGTTCTGGACCTCATACAGTACTTGTGACACAGCAGCGGTGAGTGGGGTAAACCGCTGAGGCCCATACCTGGGTTGTAGTTCAGGTTGCATGGGACCCAGCCGATCTCTGACATTTCCTCTCCTCTTTGGCGAGCGGTCTCTGTCCCTCCTTGGGGACCTCTCTCGTCCTTTTTCCTTCCTAGGGCTTCTGTCCCTTCTCTTTTCTTCTTTTTCCTTTTCCTTTCGTGAAGATGTACCGACCACCTTAGAAAGGAGTGCCTCTTCACCATTTATATATTTCTCTGCCTTGGCTAACACCTCAGCCATACTTGCCTGAGGGTTTTTTGATATGGAGAACATCAAATCCTTTGATTGCACTCCCAGCCCTGCAATGAAAGCAGTTATGGCGAATTTTTCATCCGGGACGTCTACTTTCAATGTCTCCGAGTTAAATCTTTGGACATAAGTCCTCAGGTTTTCCTGGGGACCCTGCTTCACATTCAGCAGGTGGTAGCTCGGCTTTCTGTGTATCCGGGCTCCTATGAAATGAGAGACAAAAGCAATGGAGAGTTCTTTAAAGGATGAGATCGAGGCTGGCGGGAGCCTATGAAACCAGTTTAAGGCGGAGCCTTTCAGCGTGATAGCAAAAGCTCTGCATCGTACAGGATCCTGGTACCCATGTAGCTCCATCTGGTTCTTGTAAGTGTTGAGATGATCCACGGGATCTTTCGATCCGTCAAAGACCTCCATTTGAGGCATCCTGAATTTTGGTGGGAGAGGGAAGTGTAGCACCCCCGTGGTGAATGGGGATTCGGTTTGCTGGACCAAAACATCCATTGTAACCGGGGCCTTGCTTTTTACGGCCTCCTTCATATGACTGAGCTCTTGCTGGAAATCTTTGAAGCGTTGCTCCCAGTGCTGCTCTCTCCTGTCTTGCGGATAAGGGAAGAAATCACCTCTCTCACCCCTGTCGTTCCGACTTTGCACTTCGTCGTTAGGGCCATTACCAGGGGGTACGTAGGGGACATATCCCCTGGCCTGGCTGCCTTCCCCCCCCTCGCTGACCTCTCTATGGGGGTCCCAGTATCGAGGTTCCCTATGAGGGGGGTTATTCTGGCCTTCATGGGCCGGTGGTGCCTCTTGTGGGTGTTGTACGAGCTTTGACAGCTCTTCATTTTCCTTTAGCAAACGTTGGTTGACGAGACGCAGGGCCTCCAACTCGTTATTAATGAGGGAATTCGCATCCTGGATGTTCCCGGGTTGCCTGCCGTGGGCAGTTTCCGGCTGATCTTGCATTCGAGGTAGGTTTGTTTGGCTTCTGCTCATATTTCGAGTTATTACCATCAGTCACTGAGGAATCAGCTTACTTGTAACAGGAACAGTCGTTCCCACAGACGGCGCCAAACTGATGGCGTAAAACTTTCGGATACGAGCTAAGGAACCAGATTAATTGGCGTGAGCAGTTTGCATGGGGACTAACATGGCATCTGAGCTACAAGGCTCGTGAGGTGGGGAATGACAGCTCTAATTAGTCGTGTGTAATGTGTGAAATACAATAGAAATATAGTGGTTCACCGGCTGATGAGCTCGGCTAGTCCACTCTCTAATGGAGGCTCTTGCTCCTGTCTCTTTATTGATGAATTGAAGGTGTTACAGTCGAATACTCAGGGAACTAGGGTTTCAGAAAATCTCTCTCTCTTGCCATGGAGGTTGCCCTCCCTTTTTATGGCCTCATGCTCACCTCTAACACGGAATTACCTCCTATATCGAAGGGATCGTGCCCTATCTTCCTCCATAATTCCGGAGTTACCTAAACTCCATATGGCTGGCTTCAAACGGAGAGTTTTTTGCCTTCTTTCGTGGGATTCTCCTTAGCTTTAGGAGGGGATCGTGGTTGATTACGGGTCTTATGCCTTGGAATGGTTCTACTTTCCTTTTAGTGATACCCGTAGTTACCTTGCTGTCCTTTCATCATTCCTTAACTCGTGTCCTCAGCTGGGAGCTCTTTAGCGCTGACTAGATGAGCTCTGGCCGATGCCAGATGAGCTCTGCCTCTTCTATCTGAGCTCCCGACCCGAGCTCATTTTCTGAGCTCGTGTCTGTTCATATCAGGTATCATCAGTGGTAACTAATAGTTGATACATACATATGGCATAAATGCATTCATAAAAGGGTCAAATCAAATGAAGAAAATCTAAGTGAATAGTGGTAATCACCTTTTTGAAATAAACGAATGGAATATAACTATGTATATACCTGTGCAGCTCATGGATCTGCATTCCTCCTGGTGCCAGCAAGCGTAAACCCATCCGAAGAAGAACATTTTGCATTGCAAAGTCGCTGGTTACACAAGCCACACTAGAGTCAGACAAGGATCTTAGCATCCAGCTCTGCTCGCTACTGTTGTCATCCATATATGATGCACCGGCACTTTCACTGTTCTGGCTTGAGATCTCCAAGCGATCCGATCCTTGATTAATAAATTCAACCTCATCTGCTTCAACAGTAATATTTTCATGATTATCATAGTCTGCCACCGTGGAATGGCGAGACTCAAGTCCTTCACAAGATATGTCCACATCCTTACCTTCTTGAAGAGACTTCAACGAATCCTCTTCCAGCCTCATTTGATTCAAAATTGTGGAAATATCCTCATTGCTGTTCTTACCTTCAGAAATCTTAGTTTCCTCTAAATCTCCATTTCCAACATGTGTTTCTTCAGAACTTTCGTGTATCAGAGGAGGGCATGTAGAGTCCTTAAGATTTTCACTGTCAGCGTTTTCAGTTGCATCTTGCTGATGATCTTTTTCAGACAAGGCTTCATGCATTTCACGCCTAGCTTTTCTTCTGAGGTATCTTCTGTGAGTACTTCGACTGACAGCGGGTGACCAATCACCAGAGTTATCATCAAATTGTCCCTGTGATGCATCAATACCATCTGCCACCATCTTCTTCCCTTCGACATTTACCTCTTTCATCTTTGGAGGATATCTCCTCGGTTTCCTAAAACCTCCATCTGCATCCTCTTGCTTTTCAGAATGAGGTTCAGCACCATCTCCTGTAGAACCGTTCTCTGGAATATGTTGATCTGTAGGGATAACATTCAAATTCAAATCTTTCAGGGGGAGGATTCTTGAACTAGGGTTTGATCCGTCCTCATGTGCATTTTCTAATGCTTCCCATTCTTCCAAATTAGGAACATTGGAGCCCCACCCAGGCAGTTCCTTCTCAGGCAGCCTTTTCACATTAACAGTGTGAATAGGAGGGGGCCTATCTCGGAGATGTTTAATTCCGTGAATCTGAGCCTCCAATGTATAAGTCAAAGCAATGAGCTTGAGATCAACATCTGAAAGAGTCTGTAAGTCACCAGTCGCCTTAGCAAAGCTGATAACTGTCAAGCCACACAGACATAGAACTCCAAGTTACAGTTGTTTTTCTTTTCCTTTTCTTTTCTAAAAAAGAAACTTCAAGAATGAAATGTAGTTCAATGAAACAACAAAATTACACCAGAAACTGTCCAATGGATTCACAATTTTTCCAAGTTTGCTATAGTTGGTAAAAGAAATACTAAAAAGATTTATTTTATTTTTTTTTGAGGGGGGAGGGTGAAAATTTAAACAACTTTTGCGAAAGAAGGCTATTGGTGCCATAAAAATCAATTTCACCATAACTCAGCCGGCCAACATTCTTCTCCTCCCCCCCCCCCCCCCAACACACGCACACACCCTCCCTCCCTCCCTCTCTCATATGGTTTGTAACAGTATGCTGAATACTACCTTCAATTTTTTAATGGCACATCACTCTATATTGGTGTCCTTATACAAACCTGTTTCCACTCCACACCTTCTTCAGAATGAAAACCCAAAAGAATTAAGGATTAAAATTAGAAACCCTTGAGCAATATCAAGTTCTGAAAAATATTCAATTCTGCTACTAACAAACCTTCATGTCACTCTACCACTAAAATTGCTAACCCAAATCAATTATAGCGATCCGGAAACGAGGTAGACATTGGAACATGGTAACACAATGATAATCCCTCAATAAGTATTTCACAGAATGAACAAGCATGTACGTTGGACTTATACGTGGAAAATACAGACCTTTTTTGAGGGCTTCAGGGGTGGGTTCCATGGTATCGACAGTGAAGGGGAGGAAATTGAGGGATTGCCGAGAGGTTGGGTCACGGATCTCGCTGATGACTTCGGAGACTGAAACGAACTTGTCGGCGGAGTGGTTGAGCCTCTCTCCACCCTGTATGATTGCGTTGGCGTCCACCACTGCGACGGCGATACCTTTCTCGGATTTGCAGCTCCCCACGAGTACTCGATCGGCGGCGGCGGCTGCCGTGGATTGGTGGTGGTGAGTGGGGGTTGGTTGGGGCTGCTTCACTATGCTGCTCCAACATGGTGGAGTCGAGGATGCGACTGGGACCTCCATGGTTGAGCTCATACTCATACACGCCAAGAGCGAGCTAGAGAGAGAGAGAGGGGGAAAGGGAGTCAAACCCTAGTAGGACGACTATATATACTATAGGGAAAATCACACTTGCATCTCAAACAATTTTAACATTTTTAATTTGTACCCAAAATGATTAATTTTCTCATATTACACCCTCAAAGTAATTGAAATTTGTTAAAATTACTTGAAATTAATGACTAAAAATAACCAAGAAAATAGGTGAAAATATGGAAGAAATTTTTTTTTTTTAAAAAAGAAACAACATGCGTGAAGAAAGATATAATAATAACGTCCTTATGAATTAGAAACAACAACCATACTTGCTCTAGAGCAGGGGTGGCTCAATAATATTTGGGGCCTAAAGCAATGACGGTCGATGAGACTTTTTTATTTTCTTAATAATAATTTAATTTTTTAATTTAAAATCTATTATTTTTACTTTTTGATGATATTCAAAATTGCTAATTATTTTTTTATTCAAATTTTGTTAATATATTTTTTTGATTAATAATATTACTTTTGATAATAAATATATATAGGAATAAAATTTAATTTCTTCATTAATATTTTTATGTTCTTTTTATTTGTTTTGTATGTTCTTTATCGAAATTGTGGTATTAGACTTTATTATTAATAAATTCATTGTTATATTTCTTTTTGGATTATTTTACTATCTTTGAATTTTACTTATTTATCTATGCAACTTTCACCTAAATTTTTGTTATATTTTATTTGTTACGAATAAGAATTTTATCAAAATATTTTTTTAATGAGAATGAATGGTTTAATTGGTGTGTTTGCGTTCAAATGAGAAAAAAAAAAAACAAGTTTAAGAGAAGTAGAAATGTGTTTGGTTTGATTTTTTTTTTTTTTTTTTTTTACTAAAGAAAGATATTTATTATACTTTTTTCGATTGGAGGAAGAAATGGATTTTGTCAGCACTTTTTATTTGTTAATATTTTTTTGTCCTTTAATAAATGTGATTGTGTGAGGTAGTCTGGACTTTTGGGCTCAAATTTTTAATTTTTTTGTTGGTTTACTCTTTCAAAAATTATTTTTTTAGGATATATTATAGTAAATTTTATTTTTTTAACTTATATTACATTATTAATTTTTAAATTTAGGGCATTTTGCATATATGGGCCTAAAACCCATGCTTTTATTTTTATACTATAAGGTCGGTCCTGATCTAGAGTTGTTCAAATAGAAGTGCACTAATATTGGTAGGTATTTTGGTATCACAAATTCAAGTACTTTGCTATTTAAAATCAACAAACCATGCATACTCTTTGTGTAGCATCGTTACAATTTTTAACATTAGTCTATTATTGACTTGTACATCGGAGACTCTTTGCCTACCAAAATCGGTACCTTTTTACCAGTTCTCGATCTTACAGATTGTGAGTAAGCCATCAACAATTGTTGGTCATTCAAAAACCAGCTCTTGACATCCATGAATTGAGTGAGACCTATGACTAGCCACTGCTGTGAGGCTCAAGAGGCCTTTCTAGGTTACAAATAAGAATTGCTAAAGGGCATTAAATTTCACTTGGTTTAGTTTCAAAACAAGTCAATAGAAGTTACAGAAAAGGCACCCCAAGGACAGGAATGCAGCATTTTCCGGTGAATAGAGCAGAAAAAAACCGAGTTCATAAGGCTCGCGCTTTTACAATGTCAAGGCTCATCTCACTCGGATCTGTTGCTTGTAGTTCGACCTGAATGCCATCAAGCTCTCTCTTGAATCTATCCTTGGAACTAGCATAGAGCATCTTACTCCTCACCCTTGATGCATCTGGAGACCTATACACAAAAAACAAAGGCAATTTACAGTTTTAAGCAAATACCATATTGCCATTCATTCAGCAGATGAAAATTTGAAGACAGAAAGTTGAGAAGAAAAAAAAAATGAATCGAAATTGAAGAAAGTCTCTCTCTCTGTGTTTTCATATTCAATACTATTGGATTGATCAAAGAAAAACATAAAGATTACCATGCAATGAAAAAAATTTTGCTCTTCTGGCAGTTGTCATTGGTGGTGAAATCAAAATCATAGACAGCATAACGGCACTCATTATCAGGCAAGCTGGAGGTGAAATCATCGTAGCTTTCTTCAGGTTGCCCAAGCTTCTCGATTGTCACCTGTTGAATCTTTTCCTCAATCTTGAACACAATGAATCGGTGGTTCCTCTTTGCTTTCAGCTCCAAGAACTTCAGCTTACATTCATCATTCACGGCCATTCCAGACGCAGAATTCGCCTAAACAACAAAGTTTTGCAGCATGAAACAGAATGCAAATGAAAGGAAAACATAGATTATTGAGTTATCAAATTAACAACTAATTGCAGTGCCTGCTGTACGACTGGATTAACATTTTTCTGGCACTATTTGAATTATCAACTTATAAAAACTAGATTTTTTGGGTTTCAACTCTCATGATATGTGATTGTTCTTTCTTCATGAGATTTACCACACAAGATTAGGGAAAAGCACCAATATGATGCAAACGACATGGATTGTGCACTTATTCATTAATGTTAACTCCATAACTTATGCATTTTCTATTTCTCTTTGACAAACTCTGAAAATAACTGCATCCAGTGCACAATACTCTTGTCTATAATGGGTTTGGGTTTGTAAAGATTGAGAGTTAGACAAGCTTTATCCCCATTTTAGATAGCTGGTTTTGCTTAACATGCTGATGATAATTTCTCTAATAAAAAGGTGATAATAATTCATAATGCTGCAACAATTTCAACCATGATACCAATGAGGAAAGAAAGCAATAGGAGACACACCATGTTGTCGACACTAGGGAGGAGGCTTGGGAAAATGTGAAAGAGAGAAGGGGGAAAGAGAAGGGGGCAAAGAGAGAGAGAGAGAGAGAGAGAGAGAGACATGGGGAGCAAAAAACAAAAGAAAGGAAGTCCTTGATTTTTGGGAATATGAGAGGTGGAATTTGAAGAGAAATTTTGGTGGCCACAATGGTAGGTTGTTTTTTCTCTTTTGTTTATTTGCTAATGACATCCATAATTCACACATTTGCTTTTATTTGCCAATCTATTGTGAAGAATTTAAACTTAACGGGTTAGGAATATAATTGAATTGATTTGGAGGGCTCACTTTATAAATGAGTTACATACAAGTTGAACTAATTTTGACACGATATGAACCCAACACAATACAATAATTTTTAATATAATTCACTGCTGCGGCGCGGAAATCTCAGTATATTACCAGCATGTGGTAGTGAGTGTGGGTGATAATCGGATTTATATGTAATATAATATAAAGATTAAATAAATTTCAGCTGTCACTGTATATACAACTTAGAAGCCAGACATAGCACACCTCATTCTGAGGCATAATTCCCGGGTTATGCTGTATCTAACTAAATCACTGCTCTAATCCTCCACGCCTTGTGTTTTAGAAACCTTTGACCTCTGTCAATGATGATAGAACAAATCTACCACCATGAGTGGTGTCACTTGCTGCCTTCGCTTCCCTGGTCAGCTCAACTCCAACCTTCGCAAGCTTGCCATCAACCTTGTCCCATTCGCGCGGCTTCACTTCTTCATGGTTGGCTTTGCACCCCTCACATCCCGTGGACCTCAACAATACCGTGTCCTCACTGTCCCTGAACTTACCCAGCAAATGTGAGATGCCAAAAACATTATGTGTGCTGCTGGTCCTCGACATGGCCGGTATTTGACAGCATTAGCCATCTTCCGGGGCAAGATGAGCACTAAAGAGGTTGATGAGCAGATGATCAATTTACAGAACAAGAACTCAGTCATACTTTGTTGAGTGGATTCCCAACAATGTAGAAGTCCACTGTTTGTGATATCCCTCCTACAGGTTTGAAGATGGCTTCGACATTCATCGGGAACTCAACATCCATTCAGGAGATGTTCAGGAGGGTCAGTGAGCAGTTCACCACTATGTTCCGAATGAGGGCTTTCCTGCATTGGTACACTGGAGAGGGACGGATGACATGGAGTTTACAGAACCAGAGAGCAAGATGAACGATTTGGTCTCCGAGTACCAGCAATATCAAGATGCAACAGCTGATGAGGAAGGGGATTATGATGAAGATAAAAAGGGTCTGAGGAGGAGGTATAAGCTAATTGACACTTCATCAACTTGTTTTGCTCATGGCGTATGTGTTGGGTTCTCTTTTGTATTGTGTGTGATATTGCTGTGTTTTTCTTGGTATCATATAGAGATTGCAGTGTGTTTCATTCCCTGCCTCTGGGACTGCTTTTTATACTTCCTCAATGAGCTACTTTATTTTGTACCAGGAATAACAAAGCAGAAACTGAGTAAAGACGTGGAGTATGATATATAGTTTCACAGCTATGTTTACATGCTGAGCTTAATTCAAAAGTGAATGCTGAGGTGACATGTAAGTAGAGCAAACTTCATAGCCCAGGCAAAGAATGAAGTAAGTTTATATTGCACAAGAAACGATTGAAGCTTCATTTGTTGAAGGAATCCCAAAGAACACCCAGATCGACATTGCCTCCTGAAAGTACAATTCCTACATGACTGCAATCCTTCCAAGTAGGATTTCTCCTAAAATTATCTGATAGAACAGCTGCAAGGCCTATGGCTCCACTAGGCTCTACCGCAACCTTCAGAATCTCGTAACAGAGTCTCATAGCTTCTACAATTTCCTTATCATCCACGGTTATGACATCATCAACAAAATCTCGTACAATAGGCCTGCGTTTAAAATTCGAATCTCAGGTATCTTAATTTGGCATGAAGTGAAAATTAAGCGAAGAAGAAAGACACACAGGATCAATTTGGCAGGAAAACATGCAAGCCAGACAAAGGACATGTAGGACCAATATCCTGCATAGATCTGACCACCAATCTGAGGTATTCACACATACCCTAGAAACCAGTTGGGAGAGTCATCCCACCTTAAATAGATCCTAAGGGCAAGATTAGTTATACAACTAATTAATGTGTCTCCAATGCATCTCTTTGAGAATTTGAAATTGTCATTACCAGGTGAGATCTCCCAGAAAAGCTCGAAGCCCATCTGCAATGGTGTTGGTCTCCGCCAAATTTATAATCCTACCAGCTGTTTTGGATTGAGCTGCATCATTTGCTCCGATAGGTTCAGCAGCCAAAACTCGAATGGCAGGGTTGATGGACTTGGCAGCCAATGCCACCCCTGATATCAAGCCCCCTCCTATATTTTTTTTTTTGGTCAAGAAATGAAAAAATCAAAATTTTGACAACAAATATGATATGGGAATACAAGTTATTAATTGACACTTGGAAGGTTAGTAAACAAACCACTTATTGGAACTATTATAGTGTCTATTTGTGGGGCTTGCTCTAGAAGCTCCAGTGTTATGGTACCCTGCCCACTGCAAAAACAAGCAATCATTGTCATAATCCTTCACAATCAGGCACCATATTGAATTTTTCTGATTATTTTCTTCAACCTAAAGGGACTAAATATTAGATCGTCCGTAGAGGAGAGGGCAGCACAGACAGAACAAGTGCATTCTGTTTCTAATGAAGTTGAAGCAGACAATGTGGTGCATGTCTGTTAGGGCGTTATGCTTACATCCTTCTCTCCATCTTCCAGCAATTGATGCTGGATGAAAAGAGGGCAAGTACATCAGTGGCCAATGGCCATGAATATTTCTTGAAGTTTTCGAGCATAATGAGCTCTTTCAAATTTGATAGATTTAATCAGTTTGTTAGTTGTTACCTATGACTATAGATACTCTTAGTAAGAATTATATACTTGGATGACACATTGAGAATAGAGAAAATATGAGTGCAGAGCCGATGACTTTGTTTAGGCTATTCATAATCTGATTCCATATGGGTGCAGATAAACAAAATGAAGTTTATCATGATACCTTATGATACGCCCATCATTATATGGATGAACAAGAACTGCACCAGTCTCTTTTACCACCTTAGCTGCAGTTTCCTCCCTAGACTGCATATTGGCCTCACTCCAGATAACATTGCCACCATAACGCTTAACATTTTCAACTTTGCATTTTGGAGCATTTTTTGGTATAACAATATAAGCCGGGATCCCCCGTAGTTTCGCAGCCAAAGAGAGTGCTGCAGCATGGTTACCACTAAGTTCGAAGGATGTGATCAGGGGATACTCAGACATGCACGTGAAGAAAATCAAACATGAGACAACAATAAGATCAGATCAAACCTGCTATGTGTTACAACTCCTCGAGCTGCCAGACCATCATCAAGGGAAAAGATAGCATTGCAAGCCCCTCTAAATTTAAAAGCTCCACTGATAATTCATAGAAAGAAAAAGGGCCTTAAGTTGTGTAGATTCACAGATGGTTTAAGAAAATGGTGAGAATGTCATATATCAAACAATCGCCTGGAAAAAATATTGAACTTTTGTCATGCATCACCATTAAGCTCCTCACCCCTTCTGGAAACATTCACATTTAAAAAGTAGCTTCCTTCCAGCCATAGAATTCAGAGTTTCAGAGGACAGGACTGGAGTTCTGTGTACAAATGACTTAATGCGTACTTGTGCTTCTCTTATGGAGAATATATCAGCAGCATACTTCTCACAGGTGGTTTGGCTTTTCTCTTCCATCTTCATACACCAACAAGAAATAATTTATGCAGCAAGGAACAGATCAAACATAAGAAGTCACTCAGATGGTAGCATATCATGCAGAAATAAACAAAATTGGGATTCATCTGAGAAGTTAAAAAAAGTATGTTCTAAAACAATACACTGAAATGAGTTATGAAAAATAGAGGCATATAAACAGTGCATAGATTTTTTGTTTTACAACTGTTTGATTCATCTCTTCAGTTTTATATCAGGGCTTAAAGGGAAATAGGCTGCTCGAAAATAAGTTTTACCATAGCCAACGTCACTTCTCTACTATCACAGAATCTTGGCACTAACAGAACTTTTGCCCCAGAAGAATGTACTCGCGAAATGGGTGCAAGGACCAACTAAAACACAAATGGTAACTCCATCCCATCAAAGTTCTGGTTTTTTTGTGCAAATTTAGCTATGCATGTGCATGCATATATGAACAGGTGGATGGATTAGAGCCAGTGAATATTACAATACAGGACAACATAATACTTTAATTATCACTATTCAGCCTAGACCATTGAAACCTGCAAATGAGAATGGGCTAATGGCAGACCACATAGGTTTGGTAACTAAGTTGTATCAGGACATTAAATTTTCTAGAAATGTTTAGAATTTAAAAGCTACTTGATTCGGCAGCAGTTCGAACACATTATACATAAGGTTGAAAACAAAAGATTTGATTTAAAGCAAATGCCAGACTGATCAGTGAATGAAAATGGGTTATTGAGTTCCAGCTAAAAGTTAAACATCAGCTAGGTCAAAATTCTTTAAACAAATTCTAAAATTTATTTCAGAATTTACTGCCTACATGCATCGTCTTAGTGTTACATTCAACTCAACATGGAGCGCCCCCACATTATTTCACCATTGACTCGAGCCTCATCCCGAAAATCAGAACATGACCCTCTCTATTTACTCACAGTAAATGAAGAAAGCGATCAAGATCGAAGAAAATGGAACTTATTTCAGATTCAAACGCATTCAAATAAGAAGAAGAGCAAAACGATGAACCTTGAAGAAGCTTAATAGCTGAGAAAGGGTTCCAAGGAACTTACAGTAGAGATTTTTGAACCACAAGATTCGATTCCACTTCACTTCTCTCGATCGAACAAGCACGAACACACACCTAATGGCAATCGCACAATTCTTATTTGCAGCATAGATACGGTGCCGTCCTGGGAAGAGTGCACTAATTGCACATGGGTTGATTCCTTGATTTGGACCGGGTCGGGGCTAATACTCAATTCAAAAGTTAAAATATGATACGATCCATTAATACGATACGAATATGACACGAAATTAAAGGGTTTAGATCTTTCTTAAACTACTCATTTCGTAAACGACTGAACACGACACAACACAATTAATAAACGAATTGGATATAGATAAAGTCAATCAAAAGAAATATATGTCATGACTCGTGTATGTACCAATTATACACGATTTATACACGACAAGAATCTGATATGACATAATTCGTGAGACACGAATTAATAAACGAATCGGGCATGAATATAATACTTTTTGACATAAACTCGCTAAGATTTGATACAAATCCGCCTCACCCGATACAATTGACAGACTTATTCAAAATTACAAAGAATCAGATTTTGATTTATCCCAATTCAATTAAAAAATCCAATTTTTAAATTCGTTTATTAAACAAATTTTAAAATCTTAACTCATATTCACATTCATTAATAATTAAATATCCGATTCATTTCATTACGTGATCTAATTTAAAATTTTGAATTTCAACACAATTTTATAAAAAATGAAAAATTTTACAAACTTTTCGTTATTTTTCGTTATATTCAGCCGCTAAACTCTCTCTTGTGGAGCATCAACATAGAGAAGATTTCCGGCGACAGAGAGCATATCTCCGGCGATTCTCTCTCTCACATGGATTTCTTGTGACCATCGAAACCAGATCCGTCGATCTGGTTAAGGTACTTGCAGATCCGTAATTTTTCTTTGTGTATGAGATTTGTACAGGAGTGGCCCAACACAAATTGGGGCATAAATCAAGAATTTTACATTAGATTTTATTTAATATTTTAGGAAGATAATATTTTTTTTAATAAGTATTAGACATTTTATATAAAGTTGCGGTATGATTTGTTTTTAGGAGTTTTGAGATCGGACGGAACCATACAATAAATTAGGTACAATTCTAAAATCAGGATGTTACACATTAATAAATTGAACGAGGACTTAAAGTGACAATAAGAAAGTTAGAGATAAAGACAAATAAACAAAGCAAGACAATGAGAGTGGGAGGGAAATAAATAGTTGAAGAGAGGCGGTGAGAGTCAAGGAAAAAATAGTGAAAAAAATCGAAAATGATTGTAACTTTTAAAACTAAAAGTCATTTTTTTTATATATTGTTTTAGAATTATTTGTTATATTTTAGAATTTTCTATAAGGTTTACGTAAACTAGTAAAATTGTTACATTTTATAACTTTTTATAAGACTTTAGATAGACTTGTGAAATACATTGGACTTTTAATTTTGTCCATTCAAAAGGACATCATAACATGAAGTCGAACTAAAGGCTGAAAATTAAATTGGGGCCATAAATTTTTTGGGCTATAAGCGACTATTTTTATGATTGGGCCTTAGGGGCGACCCTGTTGTGACTCCTTCCATCAAAAAGATCGAAGTGTTTGCGCATCTTGTAACAATTATAGTATTTACTTGACTCTCACTGTCGAGTATTTGTCTATGAAATCGATTAAGTAAGACAAATTGATTACTGGATAATACGTAAGGATTAAATGTAATATATGTGTTATTCTATATTTTATGTATTTTTTTTTATTTGTTAAATTATGTATAGACTGTTATAAGGTACTGTCATAATAAAAATGTTCAATGTTATAACGTGGTGTAAATTTTTATTTTTATTTTTAATAATTTAGGCATATAAGATATATTAAATATTACATATGTGTTATTTAATACACATACTATCTGTGTACAACTGTTCAATAGTATAATTCATATAAATTATAAATATATAGATCATCTAGACTAAATACACATTTTTTAGCAAACAAATCTGCACATCTGTTTATCTTTCTTATCTCTTGCTTGACCTACACTTTTTTGGATACAATCTATTGTTTCATTATTGTTTTTATGTTATTTTTATTTGTTTTGTATGTTGTTCATAAAAATTGTAGTATTACATGATCGACTATCAGTATACATTTGTAATTCCTTGTTATTAAATTATTTTACTATTTTTTTTATGATCCTTAACTTGTTTATGTATGCAACGTTCACCTACTATTTTATTGTGTTTTATTTTTTCCGATAATAACTTTATTGAATTATTTTGTTGATATTAATTATTTTGTTATTGTGGATCTTTTATGAAAATAAACAATTTAATTAGTTGGTGTTTTTATATTTAAATGGGAACAAAATCAAGTTTGAGAAAAATAGAAAATGTGTTTGATTTATTTTTATTTAGAGAAGATATATGCTTATTATATTTTTTTATCCAAGTGTTAACCATTTTTCTCTGTCATTTAAAATGTGTATGTGTGATGTGGATTACACTTTTCGACTTAAATTTTAAATTTTATTTTGTTGACTTAATCTTTCGGGTGTTCAAATTTTCCCATACCCGATCAATTTTGACCTTACCCAACCTGATTGATCGGCTTCCGTAAAAATCGGGTACGAATGCGAAATATTCACCAAATTTTTGCATTATTATCCGACCCGACTCGATCCACATATATAATTTTTTTTAAAAATATATACATGTTAATTTGTGCACAAAAATCCTAAAATTCCTAGCGCATCCTCCTCCTCCTCCGAGTCTCAGAGACTCTCGCCTCTTTCTTCTTCTTCTTCTCAGTCGATTGATCCCTAGCGCCTCCTCCTCTTCGAGTCTCAGAGACTCTCGCCTCTCTCGCCGCCTTCTGTTCGAAGCCACAAGCCACACGCATCCCAGGTTCTCTCTCTCTCTCTCTCTCTTTCTGTATGACAGTCTATGTGTGAGTCTTAATTCCTTTTGTTTTTCTGAAATTGAAATCATATGATGAGAGTTGCAGGAGTTTTTTTGTGAAGCTAAATTATAATGAGTTTTAATCATTGATCTATATCTCATTATTGAACTCTAAAATTTGGGGCCGTTTTAATATGTAGGGCTTAAAGCCCATGCTTTTTTGAATATACTGTTGAGCCGGCCATGGATTTGTATTAACATTTTCGATCAAATCTTCCGGCGATTTTAGTGGTTTTCTCTTTTTTGTCTCCCTCCATCTCACTGTCTCTCCGTTCTACCTCTTTCTCTGTCACGCAGTCACACACACAAACACACACTTCACACGCGCACGTGCACGCGCACACACTCTGGCAGAAGGATTTAATTGCCAGAGGGATTTATACCAGCGATACACACACAAACACATGACCAAGATTTCGTTGATTTGGAGGTCTTAAATTCAAAGTTGGTGGATTAAGTTGATGTCACAACTTAATTTGGTTCTATTAAAAGGGCCGATTTGATTTTTCAATCGTTTAGTTTTAGTTGGGTTATCAGTTTTTTGTAGTGTATTGTCCGAGAATTGTTTTTTGTCAGCAACGAAAAAACATGTTATTTCGAACAGGTGGGAACATTTGAGCCCAGTTTATAACACAATAACTGATTATCATTTGGTTTCTGCAGAGGTTTGCTCCCCAATATTAATGGTTTCTTTTTGAGGAATTAAATAATTGGACATAGATATGTTAGTTTGGTATATGAGTTGTTATCCTCTTGAATTTAATACGGCCAAAACTACAGACATGTGCCATGTTTCAGTAAGGGAAACACGGCATCCCCTTTTTCTACCCAGTATGTGAATTCAGTTGACATAGTTTTAAAATATTATATCGGCGAGTGACAATTGAACTTGCAAGTACTTTCTTGATACCTGTTATGCCAACAACATTGCTCATATAATCGACTATCTTACAGAGGGTCAGAGTGATAGATTGCTTCCTCTTGATGTCACACAGGATCCTAAGCTGGTGGATTAAGTTGATGTCACAACTTATAGTTCCTTTCTTTTGTTTATACCAGTGACACACACAAAACACATGAGGTCTTGACCTTCTGATTATTTCTTGCTTTTTTTCAATCCACCCCTCACCCAACGTCGTCGGGTTTATAAATGAGCCAAATTTCGTTGATTTTATTTATTGCTTAAAGATGGTGAATTTAATTATGTTCTATCAGCAGTGTTTTTTTTTTGCGTGAGGTATTTGTTACATGTGGTGGATTGGAAATTTGGTGATTGAGTTTATAATTATGTTGTCTTATTGGGTTGACTAGTGGTAGTGGTGATGAATTCATGAGTCTTATAAGTGAACAAGATTTTATTCACTTTATTTATTGCTTAAATGTTGTTAGTATTTTTTTTTTTTGTTGGGTGAGGTATTTTGTATGTGTTTTTTAGGGGAGTTTTTGGTACATTTGTATGACATTGACATTTACATAGAGGATATGGTTGTGAGTACTTTTCTAGCTATTCTAAAACAAGAATTCGTATGAATGTTTTTGAGCCATTCTTTTTGAATCCTGCATTTATGTATGATGGAATATAATATGTTTTTGGTTGGTTTTGGGTGTGAATATGTATGATAAAGTAGCTTTGTGGGGGAATTGTGGTATTTGGTATGCCTTTTAATTGACAATTTTCTTTGTTACACGGGCAAGTACTAGTTGGTCATGATAGAATTATTTATGTTGGTTAAATTACTTGAATCCTAGTTCAGGTTATCATTTTGGATGATATTATTGGAATTTGCCTCTAATGGATAAAAATTTGGTTTGAATTGCTGCATTGATTGGACTTAAATAATTTGCTTGTGATTGGTTGGTTGTTACTCTATCTCGGTTTAATATACTTGAGATTGATTGTATTGTTTTCTAAATTGTTTTTGCTACATTTATTTGATTTATTTTAGTTATTTATGCTCCGTATAAGTTGTTTGTTAAAATTCAAGGATAAAGTATTGAATTTGAGTTGAACTAGACCAATTAATGAGTTTTATGTTGCCTCCACTGTGAAACAATCTTGGCTCCCCGCTGGTATGCTTATTTCTCGAACAAATAAAAATTGATTGAAATGCATCATTCTGACATTGTCTTCATCAACAGGTACAGGTGAATTTAATTTGTTTGGATTCGAGTTTTTACGTGACAATGGGGGAAGAAGGAAATGAAACTGGTAGCTTCAAAGATGATGTACTCTCTGCCTTAGCTACAGGTCATGAAGTTGAGATGACAAAAGATGACCAAGGAGAAGAAGAGCAAGGAGAAGAAGGAGATGATAATAGCGATGATGGAGAGTTTGTTCTGAGATTTGAAGGCGATATGAATCCTTTTGATTTTACAGAAAATGATGCATTTGGAGTCCAGCCTTATCAACGATTTCAACGTCTCGAATATGAATCTCTTGCTGAACGAAAGCGAAAAGTACACGGGGATCATTCGTGTGGAGAAATGTTGAAGAAGGCCAGACAGGGGGATGTTTTTGGTGCCGACATAGATGAAATAATGGAAGCCATGAATTTTGGGAATAGGAGAAAATCAAGGAAGAACAAGAAAAGAGGCAGACCAAAGGGATCTAAAAATAAAGCTAGCCCTCAAATAACACGAATGCTTGGTGAGGGTACTCTTCATTATGCAAAGGGTCATTATTCAGATGCCATAAGGGTTTTGAATGAGGTTGTTCGGCTTGCACCCAACTTGCCTGACGCCTATCATACACTTGGTCTTGTGTATGATGCAATTGACGAGGGAAAAAAGGCCATGAGTTTTTACTTGATTGCTGCTGAGATGAAGCCAAAAGATTCATCCCTTTGGAAATTGCTTGTTTCATGGTCGTTAGAGCAAGAAAACACTGGTCAGGCAATGTACTGCCTTTCTAAAGCAATAATGGCAGATCCCAGTGATATTTCGCTTAAATTTGATCGTGCTTTACTTTACATCAAGCTTGGGGTTTATGAGAAAGCTGCTAAATCTTATGATCAAATATCCCAGCTCTACCCTGATAACATTGAAGCACACAAGGCAGCTGCACAGTTGTATAAACATTGTGGTCAGGTAGACCGTTCAGTTAGCATTTTGGAGGATTATCTTAAACATCACCAAACTGAAGCTGATTTGAGCATTGTTGATTTGTTAGCAGCCATATGCATGGACAATCGTGATTATGCCAAAGCTCTTCAACATATTGAGCATGCACAGTCAGTCTACTATTTTGGGAAGGAATTGCCACTCTATCTAACGGTTAAAGCAGGAATCTGCTACCTTCATCTTGGAAATGTGGACAAGGCAGAGATTGTTTTGCGGGCTTTGCAGTTGGAGAATGCATATGATCATACTGATTTGATTACTCAAGTTGCGGACTCGTTTAAGCATCTGGGGCACTATGGATCTGCATTAAATTACTTTTTGATGGTGGAAAGTTGTTCTGAACAAGGAAATGGAGTTTTGGACTTGAAAATTGCTCAATGTTATCTGTTCTTGAAGGAAAAAGATCAGGCAATTAAATTCTTCTATAAAGCTTTGCACTCACTTGAGGACAGTGTTGATGCGCGTTTAAATTTAGCTTCCTTACTTCTTGAAGAAGGGAAAGAAGATGAAGCCATCTTGTTGCTTTCTCCGGCAAATGCAGAGTTGACATTGGACACAAGTTGTGATCAATCTAAGATGTGGTGGCTTAATGAGAAAGTTAAGCTCAAGCTTGCCAACATTTATCGAGCTAAAATGATGTTCGAGGAGTTTGTTGATGTAATCCATCCCCTAATTCATCAGTCATTGACTATTATTACTGCTAATAAAAAGGTTAAAGCAAGGAAGAAGCTCTCAAAAAGTGTTCTTCTGGAAAGAACCAAAGTGTTGGAAGACCATCAAACTGATAATGTGTTCCATGGATTTAGACCAACAGCTAGTGCATCAGACTTGTCAAAAGCTGCTAGGGCTAGAAAGTTGCTTCAAAAGAAGTCAGCTTTGAAGGAACAAATGAAGGCAAAAGTGTTGGCTGCTAGTTTGGATTGGCAAAGTGAAGATTCAGATGATGAGCCTCGGCAAGAATTGAGGAAGCCACCCCTACCTGAACTTTTAAAAGATGAGGAGCATCATCAACTTATTTTAGATTTATGTAAGGCTTTGGCATCTTTACAAAGATACCAGGAAGCATTTGATATCATTAAACTGATTTTGAGATTGGTTCCCCACAAAATGTCCGGTGAGAGGAAGGATGAGTTTGTGACCCAAGGGGCTCAAGTGGCATTGAAACTGATGGATCCCAAACACGCGTACGATTTTGTACGAGACATTGTTCAACAGCGTCCTGACAACATGGCTGCCTGGAATTACTACTACCATATAATATCGAGGATGGAGATTCATCACTCTAGGCATTCCAGATTTTTGAACAGAATACGAGATGAGCACAAAAATTGTGTTCCACCCATAATTATTTCAGGTCATCAGTTTACCGTTGTCAACCAACATCAAGCAGCTGCAAAAGAGTACCTAGAAGCTTATAAGCTTCTGCCAGACAGTCCCTTTGTCAATCTCTGTGTGGGCACTGCATTAATTAACTTAGCCCTGGATGTAAGACTAAAGAACAAGCATCAGTGTTTGGCACAAGGCTTGGCATTTCTATACAACAATCAGCAGCTTTGCGGAGATAGCCAAGAAGCCTTGTACAACATAGCCAGGGCATATCATCATGTTGGCCTTGTTTCTTTTGCAGCTTCATATTACGAAAAGGTACTTTCTACTTCTGAAAAAGATTATCCTGTTCCCAAGCTTCCTTATGAGCATCCAGATCTCACAAAAAATCGAAAGCCTGGTTACTGCAACATTCATCAAGAAGCAGCTTACAACCTGCACCTGATCTACAAACAAAGTGGGGCACATGATCTTGCCAGGCAGGTTTTGCGAGACCACTGCACCATATGAAAAATTATACAGAAAATCTGGATGTAAATTTATCAGTAATCATGATTATATTGCAGTCATGTTTATACAGTCGTTTTGTCATACCAATGGAACTTTCTCTCTTTTTCCTTGCTTATTTAGTGCGTCTTTGGATGAGTTTAAGTTTACACCTGTTTTCACCGGGGAACCTTTGAAATCATGTACAACATTGTTAAACATTTGGCACTCTCTTGAAATCAATTCTAAAATGACATAGATTTTTAATTCTAATTCTATCATGTATAATTCATAATCTGTTGACATGTTTTTACTAATTCAATATAGCTTCTAATGCAACCATTTTTATATGACTGCTTGCAAAAATATAAATCTTGGGATGTCATTTTTTTTTATTGGTTATATTTTTTGTGGTCTCATGTTCTCTTCGATTATCAATGAAATGATATTTGAAACCAAAGTTTGATCTTTGCCCTGAACATTTCTGTGTCTTGACGTACATGTCTCGAATGTCAGCTAACTACAAATAAGGTATCTGCAAAACCCTTATACTAGGAGTTGACACTTGTAGCCTACTTAAGCTGTGTGGTTGCTTTACAAGATGCAGGTTTATTATGGGAGATTCAGAAATCAAATGTTACTGATAAAAAATTGCAATATACTGAAAGAGCAAGAGACTTCCAAGTGTGACGTGAATACGGTCACCGATTATATTGAAGGTATTGCTCTGCAGATTGCTATTCTTAATGGCAAAGAAAGGTTAGTAAACAACTCTTCCTATGGACTTACAAATAATCATCCCCCAATTAGATTTTCTACACATCTATTTATGAGGAATCTGGATTGCTTCATTCAGCTCAATGGTCTGAAAAATTGTTCTAGGCATTGCAGTATAGGCCATGTATTATTGAGTATGTACAGGTTCCTTCTGCCTAAAACTAAATACAAGAATGGCAAGAAAAAAAAGGTCTAATTATGAGGAAATTGTATACAGAGTCCCATTTAGACTTCGCGTGGCCTGTAAACCGGAAGTATAATGCTTATTATTTTGGAATCAAGGGTGTGAAACAGTATTCAAAAGTATATCCCCAATATGCCCTGAAAAAATATTCAGTGGAAAAAAAAAAGAAATCATAAATTGCTTTAGGGGTCTTACAGAGGAATACATCAGATCTCTAACATGCAGAAGTAAAAAAATAACATTGACCTTAGAAGTTATAAAAAATATGCGGTAAAATGATAAAATCTACCAAGGGAGTGAAGACAATTGGAGGTGCATAAACAGTAAATAAGGTTTATGATTGAAAGCTATTTTCCTCATCCATTGAGTATGATACCAATGGTTAAAGAAAAATATGATGTTCAACAATAAGTTTTGCCTTATTATGACTGTGATCACTTCTCTGCAATCACACACTCTTGGCACCAACAGAACTTTGTCCCCAGAAGATGGTGCTTGCAACATGGATGCAAAGAACAAATAAAGACACTAATGGTAACTCCAACCTAACCAAAGTTTTGGTTTCTGCATGTGCTAGCATGTGAATGCATATATGTAAAGGTGGATAGATGCTAGTCAGTAGACAGTAACTTATACATTACAGGAGAACATGACAATCTCACCGCATAGTATCACATATTTTTAGTAACCAGGTTGTATCAGGACAGAACAGTATCTAGAGATGTTTGGAATTTAAATGCCCTTACTATTATGTTCCAGCTAAAACATAGGGTTAGGTTTAAAATTTTCAATGAACCATCAAACTATAAGTATTAAACCAGAGGTGCATTCAGGGTGAAGCCAAGATTTTGGGGCAAAGAATGACTACAAAGACTCACCAATTGATATAAAAAATGTTACGTTCAACTGAGTGAGTTAAAATATAGTATGATTCAATCCTAAATCATCTATACTAGTACTAAAGGTCAACAAGTTGTAAAAACTTTTGACTACCTTTATTAACCCCTAACAAAATATGTAAAGACTACACTATCAACTACTAAATCACATTTTTAACTCAAAAGTCAGCTAATCAAGAACCACTATAAATAAAATCATTTTATTCATCACCTTGTTTCCTCTTTAATTACTAACCACCCTTTTGGTTTCTCCCAACGATCCATCAAGTTGCGGTATATGGTTTGGCACCCATAGGATCTACTATGCCCACTAATTTGCATTTATTACGATTACAAATAAACTTTTAATTTTTTAAAATATACTTGAAGAAACAAATAATGACTACAATTGTGTATGTTGAATTTGATGTGAGGAACGGGTAAACTGGTTGGTTTTGAGTTGCAGGTTCAAAGAATAGCAATTTGCAACTGAAAGGTCTCACCTAGGAGGAGAGATGAGATATGACTGAATTGCTATTGTCATTCTCTTTCTATCTTCCCAAAACATTAAACCTACTAAAAGGTAACATCATCAATTCATCGCAATCCAGTCCTATACCCCAAGACCATCAGAAATGATTGGCCAACTGTGTGTGCATATATATATTACTTACACAGATTTTCTCAAGTACTTCAAGTTTGTCCACTTCTGTTTGTTTTCCTAAAAAATTGTTTGTAGAATTAAATTGTTGGTAACAGCTTGATCCTTACCCAAAATTCCTTGCATAATCCCCATAGTACATGGGTCAGTGTCCCTTGGAATTGAATGTTGATTCTTTAGAGTTCATTTTGTTGTCAAGAGTGGAGAAACTTGAGAAGTAATGTTAGTTTGTGGAATTGAAAATTTAATCTGCTTCTTGTCGGTGGTTATATATAATTTTGTCCAATTAGTTTCTTTGGTGTAGGGTTGAGGATATCTTCCTTTGTTTTGTCCACCAACCTGATGACTTGGAGGTTGGTGCGTGTAATAGTTTCACTGCCACTTTGTTAACTTAAGATTAATGAGATTTATGTCGAATCCTGTGCTAATTTTATTGATGACTTGGAGGTTGGTGCGTGTAATAGTTTCACTGCCACTTTGTTAACTTAAGATTAATGAGATTTATGTCGAATCCTGTGCTAATTTTATTGATAAGTTGGTGTCCACTCATTTTCCCAAACCTCAAGAATTTTACACCTATTTGGAATGAAGAGGTAATTGAAGGTTAGCTCTCCCTTTGGGTCTCTATTTTGCCTCTCCTCTTGTCTCTCTTGTTGTCAATGTATATGCTCATGCGCATGTGTCTATTACCTTATTTGTATTCCCAGTATTTGTCCCAAAGGATCGGGTAGTTGTAATGTGAATGAGAAATACTGTGAAAGATAGCAAAGTTTACCCCTGCTATGAATTAAGTTATAATTGGGTGGCAGGCTTTTGTATCCCCTTCTATGAATTAAGGTGTTCATTAGAAGAACAATGCAAAGGTGAAATGAGATTTTTCTACAGCCTATCTCTAGATATTGTTATTGGCATCGACATCCATGTGGGCTAAAATTTTATATGAAAGCTGCAGCAAGTGTCTTAGCTAAAGATTTGTCTTTCACATTGATTAAATTTGGGTAGGCATGCTGCATTGCTGATGCTATCTTAGCTTACTTTTTCTGATGGCTTACAGTTGCCTCGACTTGTAGAGCATGCAAGGAAGACAACTACGGGAGGGCAATATGTTAGGCGGCCTTGTCCTTCCTGTTTGGGCCCTTTGGGGAACTATTGAGAAGGCCCTCTCCAAGCAGGTAACTTGACCTTATTTGCTTCTTTATTACATTGTGTGCTTTTTGCCTGACATTGTATATGCAAATCAGTTAGTAATTTTTTGACCTTGGTAGTCCCTTGTTAACTATGGATTAGGATAGAAAATTGGTGGTAATCAAGGTCTATATTCTTCTATTCTTATATCTATATATGTCAATTGTTGGTGATATCTCGAAATTATGCTGCAGTAACGAACTTTTGCTGCTTGAGAAAGTTTCTGCACTGTTTACAAGGTTTAGCTAATAATATTAGATTAATTTCATCTGGTTTCAGCCATATTTAGTGCTCTCTTAAACTTTTGAGGGGTTCATTGCCATTACTTGGTCTGGCTTGCCCATGTTTTACCAAGGACATAAAGCTTGAAGTCGTTAATATTTGATTTTTGGCTCTGTTTTGGGTTGGGGGCAAACAAATGGAAGTGCTGAAAAATCATCAGCGAAGACAAAAGTGACAAATGGTAATAGAGTTATTTACCACTTTACAGCAATTTTAAAACAAATTTACCGAAATATGGCACTTTTTAAAAAGCGGGGTTGTTAACTCCCCCGCTTTTAAGGTTGAATTCGTTGGACTTAACGTCTTTTTATACTGAAACAATGAATAGTCTTTTCCAACCAATTATTAAAAGCGGAGTCAACAACACCGTTTTTTAAAAAATGTCGTAATTTGATAAATAAGTTTAAAAGTGTCGTATTTTAGTAAATTTTTTTTTAAAAATTGTCGTAGGGTGGTAAATAACTCGATGGTAATGAGACTTGATGTTTGTGGACAAGTAATGTACACTAGAATCATGAATTGATAACACAACAGGGGTCACTTAGAACTGGCATTACCAATCAGCCCGAAATTAAAGCTTTTGGTTGGTGGTCTAAAGTGTATGCTCCACTTCATTGGGTACTTAAAACTCAGGTTATTTTTTTTTTATTTCTAGGAGAGTCTATTAGTTGTAAATATTTGATGTGTTTGCATAGAGGAGTTGAAAGAAAAGCTTGATAAGCACTTGTCGGCAACAAGGTGAGGCACAAGAGAAGATGAGGTCAAATATTACTCATCTTTTACTTCTAACATAGCAGACTGTTGTGAATGTTATATGAATAGGGCTGGAGCTGTTACTTTGCTGGGTTAAATTTTGCACAATTTGTATCTTATACATGTCAGTTACCTTGGAAAACCTTGCACACACACACACACACAGAGACACACACAGCACAAATTCAGATAAAAGATTTTGTAAAACTTGATATACCCAATAGATCATATTTAACATGCCCAACAGATCCTGGACAGCGAACTTGTACAGATCAATGAACTTTACATCTATGGGTGATACACTTAACTTTATTCTCCCAAAAAAGGTAAATAGTTTGATGGGTTTCACACACCCACACACACAGAAGCATGATAAATTCAAGTTTCCCATTAAATGATGAAAGCAATCATTATTTCAGATTCATACTCATTAAAATAAGAAAAGCAAAACGATGAACCTTGAAATAAGTGTAATAGCTCAATAAATGGTCAATGAATTGACCGTTTCGACCCTGCGTAGAACAATTCTATATTTAGGTGCAGCATGTAGATATGGTGCCCCTTCTGGGAAGAGTGGACTTAACTGCACACGGTTCAGAATGACATCTTCAAGCTGAACACTGCCTATCTCGCAAACAAAGTAAGTGGTTCATAAACAAAAGATGTCTGAAAATACAAAACCACACGAATGCATGCATATGTTACATTGTTAAACAAACCCTATGTTTTATTACGAAGTTCACAACAAAGTGCACTTGGTAGCCTTTGTCTGCATCTGCTGTCGCTATATTAACGCAATAAACCCGACAAACAAGCATCTGGTGATCTTTTTCTTTGTATTCAGATTCTCACATCTTAGAACGCAATGAGCTTTTTTGGCTAGTCTCACCGTCACTATTTGCTTCCATCAATCGCTGCTTCTGAAACCTTTCTTTGACTCTGAAGAGGACTGCATGCATTTCATCAAAATGTGGTTTTGTTGCATTCTTTGTATCCTCAACCCACTGCATAACTTTCTTGTGTGGGCCTAATATTCGGTTGCGATCCTTCTCATCCAAAACCTAAACTCAGTAACAAATGTTCACGAGATATATTAATTTCCTCCCGAATAACTTCTTCATTCAAGTTTTAGGGTTCTAAATCAGACCACAAATGCAGTGGAAAGAAGCTCCTTTCCACACAACCATAATTTGTAACTGACTGATGCGTGAAAGTGAATCCTATGATGGAATCAACAATATGAATGATATATTTCTCTCAGACAAGAAACAAACAAACTGGAATGCATTCAGTGTTCATACCGATGATTCATAAGCCATTCATGTCATGCAATCCATATCAACATTAAGCAGATACTAAATTCTAGTAGTAGTAGACGCTAAACTGGCTCAAAGTAAAGAGAGAATCAGTTGGGCATGCTGACTAGACATTCTAGACCTACCTTCGAGTAAATGCAGATAATACGCTTCCACAAGGATCTAGGTCATTCTGGCAAAACTGTATCGATGAAGATGATGTTCTAATAGGAGATTCTCTAGTTTATATTACTCCAATGGGAACATCATCCACAAAGCCCTATTTCTGATTTTTCAGTGGGCTTCGGCTTTGAATCTTTTTGTTTGACTCCTAAGGTGATGCAATTTTCTATTTATAATGGTGGTAATAATATCAATAAGCTACATTCCATTTACCTCAAGTTGCATAATTTCACAAACTAGGCTGAGATCTGCAATGGATGGTTGTAAGCCTCCCAGCAAAAACCTCCCCTTCCCCTGGAGCCAAAAGGATTCAATCCTTGCAAAGGATGCATAGAGAATTTTCTCAGCTTCAGCAGCAGCTTGAGGATTCTTCTGAAGGCCCAGAGCAGGTGCAAGTACAGTATTTAGTACAAAAGTAGCTGAAACGAAGAGTATTATCTTAGAGAGAATCATACACGGATCATCATAAAGGCACAAAGGGAAACAAAATGGCAATACCAATAAATGGTGATAAATAACAGAAAATATACTACTAATTGGTTATGATAAAGAACAGCAAATGATACTATCAATTGGTTGAATTAACTTCTCCATTACTAAAAACCCCTGATTCCATTGAAACAAGGGTAGTTCTTTTATTTTGATCTAAATTGTTACAAACTTAATCGCACTTCAGCAACTTTGATAAAGTAAATGGCAAACCTGAACCACGGCGTAGATTGGAGTGATGCCAATCCAACACTGAGTTAATCTTAGCTCTTCTGAACAGATCAGCAGGATACCTTTAAGAATGGATAAATGAATTGGTTGAAAAGTATTAATAGAAAAAATGAAATACAAGAACAAAGAGGCAATATAATCCTAGAAAAAAAATAGTAAAACTCAGAGAAAAAAAAAATACTATTTTGAAAAACACTACACATTTTAACTTCCGCATTTTACCACATTTGTTAAAAAAGACTGTTTAAGCTCTAAGGAGAACTTGAATGCAGGTCCAAATGTATGACTTCGACTGACATTTCACACTAGAACTTAAGGTGTCTTGTGTCACTTGAATGTCAATGAATAGCAATCAAAAGAACTCCCAGCAACCTAAGAAATACATCCTAAGTCATAATCTTGACATATACACCTGTAGCCAGCAAGTCATAATCATCCCATACATTTTCCCATGTCCCATACTAGTGCTTTTCACAATTTGAAGTATTCATGTAGTATCATGTGCAAATATGTCTAAATTGAAACTAGTGGCAATATTGAATCAACTAATCTTACCAATGATCTGCAACTCCAGGAAATGCACAAGCAAGATAGATAAGAATTGCATGACTGCAAAGCATATTGATGTCATGAGATAATCATCAAAATGTTACAAGCAGGTTAAGTAACTAGTATGTAGAGAAAGAAAATGCTAGAAGTAGTGTCTTCTGGCTTATATTTGTGCCAAGTACCCACATACAACATCAGAAAATGTATAATAAGCCAAATTTTAGTTGCATAACTGACAAGTGACAATGGCTATTCAGAACCACCAATCAAAGTATGAACTTTTTTTTGGATTAAATCAATGTATGACTTTAATACAATTTAAAAATGATTTTGAAGAAACTTGCCGCTTTGAAAATGACTGCATAAATAGAGAGGATTGTACTGGAAGCATATTGGGCCAAAACAAACACATTATATTTTAGTCTCAAATAACACAGTTTTAAAACAGAAGTGGTAAAGTAAGCAAAACCAGCGATTTAGAACCCTTGGTATTCAAAGAGAGGTGTCCACAACATCTAACTTAGCATAAGAATATCTGTGGCAGTAGTGAAACTGAGGCAAAGGAAGATAACTTGTAGCAAAGGATGAAACTCAGGTATTTTATATACTAACCCCTAAAAGTGCATGCATGTTCAAATCCAAAAATCCAAATTCCTCCAACAATGATTAAGAAATTGAATTGACATTTAACTGAGTGGACCATCTACTGGTCCTTCTCTAACAGCAAATTATGTCATCTATCCTCTAACACTGATTCAGAAGCCCATGATAATGTGTGTCAAATGGTTAAGTTCAAATCAACCCAAAATAAAAAGAGCAAAGAAGAAACATTACATACATAACACATCATATCAAAAGACACCTTGAATTTAGAATACAACCAGAATTGCAAAATAAAATTGCATATAAACACACACTAACACTTCTAAACATCAACAATATTGATAAATGATAGCTACTAACCCCTTAAATCTTTAATTACCTCTCAAACAGCTTAAATCTTCCATCGACAATCGCCGGAACTTGTGCCATGGGGTTTATTTCTGAAAGGAACCACAGGTAAAGGAAAAATACGACACATTCGTCCTATGTTCATCAAATTTACATGTAAGATTTTAAGCAAAGAAATTATTGACAGAACAATTCAAAGCACAAATGCCAATTCAAAGCAACAAGAATTGGTATCCATATTACTATAATTCACGTAAAAGCAGCACAGCAGGTAGGCCATAACTAGCAGTAGCTCACAAAAGCAAGAAAAGAAAAAACCTATAATAGCAACTGCAATTACCAAATTCAATAATATGTTTCATTCTATAGCAGATTCCTATCCAACCTCCCCCCATCAACTCAATTCAGCCTCTCTCCCAAAGTCCATATGGTTCCAAAATCAAACCATTAGACCCCCAAGCAAACTAAAACCCATGAAACCCAAAAGGAAAAAAACTCCCAACTCCAAGCCAGGTTCAATTTAGAACCTTATCACCGGATTAATCGGACAGATTCTTAGTGCAAATGTTATTCGAAAACGCACCTTTAAATTCAGGAGATAAATGCTGGCGTTTGGATAGGTCTACTTTGATCTCCTCGAAATCTATTCCATTAATCCTTCACAAATACCAAAAACATGTCGATTTAAGGTACAATATACCGACTAAACAATAGTAAACGAATGAAAAATTGAAAAACCAGGATTGGAAGGAAAAAAAGATTTACTTGCAGAAGATGAGAACTGCTCGAGATGGTTGGGACAGTCGATCAGCGTATACTTTGAGCTTCATACTCTCTCTCTCGCGCGCACACACACACAGATCAAATACTGTGCAGGCGATAGCTGTCTGTATGATTTTATCTGATTTCAGAGCTCCAAAAAGAAGATGAAGATGAAGATGATTCCGCCAGATCTTTGGGTGACTAAGGTGGGACCCACATAAAAGGATAAATGCCATAATGGGGTCCGGTCTCTTCTGGTTAGGTGGTGAATTGGGCTTTTGTCATTCTATTTGATCCAACTACTGGGATTGTCCTTAGAAAGGCCCATATGTGAGCTAGCATGGACTATCCAATTGTCACATTATGGACCGGAATGATCCGATGGGCCACAGGTCATTTGTCCCAGCCTCATTCGTTTGTCTTCTATTTCATACGTCACGTTCGCACTTAACCACACCATCACCGTCCAATCACCATACAAAACCACCTCAATCCTAGATCTGAACCGTCCAATGGCCAACGAAATTTCAAGATCGACATGATGCCACGTGAACCCTCACGTTAGCTCATGAGTTGGACCTGGGCAAATCGAAGATGCAGATGTGGGGGTTCGATTTTGTCAATAGTGAGCCAAGAGAATAGTCAATGGTAATGTGGGCGACAAGTTTCTCGTTTAAAAAAGAAAAATATGATGCCACGTGGAGAAAATTTATAGCACATACGTGTAAAGTCACATATTCACATATCTCACATACATACACGAAAGAGCTAACGTACAAATGCTCTGCTTTGACCTACTCTGTTTATTTTTATTCCCACTTGCTCTGCTCTTCGGCTACCGTTTTCATTCGGACAAATCTTTGTTTAACAAGGCAATAATCTACCATTTCCAAGCAAACCCAATTCAATTCTCTTTATATTCCATTGATTTCTTTGTTTTCTCAGCCAATTAAAAGAGGGTTTCTCTGTTCTGCATCATCTTCTGATAATTCTAAGAGGTTTGTGTTGTTGGGTTTGAGATCAGCTCACATTATGGCCAGTCAATCAGCTCAGCCTAAATCAGTCCACGAGTTCACAGTCAAGGTTCGTTTTCTTCTCACATCTTCATCTGGGTCTTCATCTTAGCGTTGTTCTTCTAAGATACAGGTTACATATAGATGATTTTATTTATGGATTATGTTGTGATGATTTGCTTGTGAACTTGGAGTTGGTAAAGTTAGGTTTTTTGGTGCTGAATTAGTTCAGTGGAATGAAAAAATATTTTCGTTTGACAAACAATTCATGGGGCGATTGACGCGATTTCATCGGAGTTCGTGCCAAAACCCCTCAAGAGGAACGGAAAATACTTGAGTAAACTACACATGTGACCCTTAAGCCCCTGAATTTTTTAATTTTGTGAATTTTGCCCCTGAATTTTTTAATTGTGTCAATTGAACCCTTATTTCTCCTCCGATAGAGTGTATAACTCACGAGACGATATGACACAAAAAGATAAAATGGCTCAATTGACACAATTAGAGGCTTCATGGACTCAATTGATAAAAAAAATATTCAAGGATTTAATTTACACAAGAATTATAGTTTGAGGTTATATCTCCAACCATTTGTGTCACGTGAGTGGTATATTTTGTCACTTTCCGTTAGAAAATCTAACGAACTACAAACAAAAAGGCTCAATTGACATTTGACACAATTAGAGAGTTCAAATGTTTAATTGACTAAAACAAAAAGTTTAGGAGTTTATTGGGATAATTACTTTTTACCTCCTTGTGGTTTTGGATAGATGCACCTTATCTACTTGACGTTTAAAATTATGCACATTACCCCCTTAAAGTTATGTACTAAAATGAAATAATTATCACCGTTAATAGAATAATAAAATTACCATACTACCCTTTTTGTTTAATGGGAATAAAAACTTAGCTTCCAATTATTCATTTAATGGATAATTAAATCTGGGAATAGAAACTTACTCATTTAATGACCCTAGCTATTTTAGTATAAAGGGCATTTTAGGCAATTAGACAATATTTTTTTGGAGGGAAACAATGAAAACAAAGTCCACAACATATTTTGAGCATGTAAAGTATACTCTCCGCTAAGTTGGATGATAAAAGTAACGGTTTTATTTTGGTACATAACCATAAGGGGGTTATGTGCATAATTTTAAACGTTAAGTAGGTAAGGTACTTTTGGACGAAACCACAGGGGGGTAAAAAACAATTAACCCGAGTTTATTTGACACAAGAGTCATAATTTAAGGTTGTGTATATAATTTATTTAAAAGCTATATAATAAAGTATAATACAATTTAAATCTCAAAACATAAATAAAATGACTTTTGCTATTCGCGGTTGAGATCGCTTTAAATTTTACTTTAAAGTTAATCTAACAGTTAATATTAACACCCTAAATTTAAGAAAAAAAATAGGGCCCTAAATGTGTGTTTGGAGTAATTTTTTAAAAGTACTTCTATGAATTATTTCTCTTAAGTACTTTATAAAAAAATAGTGTTAGGAACCGTCCTACCACTACCTTTACCACCACCACCCCCACCCGCTCCCCCTCCGATCTATTACCATCACCACCCCCACCACCACTGTTGTCGCCCTACCATACCCACCACCACCGCTGCTGCCACCGCTGCCGCTGCCGCTGCCATCACCTTACCATCATCATCACCACTTCCATTGCCCCACTACCATCATAACCCCACCATCATCACTGCCACTATCACTACCATCCCACCACCACCGCTGCCGCACCTTACCATCATCACCACCGCTACTGTCCCCCCCATCGTCCCACTGCCCCCCCTCATGACCATCACAACTATCACCACCATCGCCACCCCACCCTCACTGCCACCCCCACCCCACCCTCACTGCCCCACTGTCACCACCACCACCATTGCCACCCATCACCAATCGCTACCATCGTCGTCCATGGCTACCACCCACAACCATCGTCATCTTATTCTTATATTTTTTATCATTACCACCATCATCCCACTACCACCGTTGCCCACCATCAGCATCTACCACTACCCATCGTCGCCCACCATCGCCACCAACCACTGTCACCTACCCCACAACACCTACCACCACCAACCAGCACCACCTGCTATCGCCCACCACTGTAGCCACCAACTGTCACCTACCTTCACTACACTTACCACCGCCACCATTTGCCACCACCCATTACACTGTTGCCTAGAAGCACCCATCGTTGCCCACCACCACCATCATCACCGCCCACCACCACCACCACCGTCGTCGTCCCACCACCACCACTGCCAACCACCATCACCATCGTCCACAACCACCACCACCCACACCCACCACCACCACCACCGTTGCCACCCACGACTGCCACTACCATCATCGTAACTCAAAACCCACCACCACCATCACCATTGCCACCCACAGCTGTTACTACTACCACGGTCGTCGCCTTACCCACCACAACCATTACCGTCTCCCACCACATCACTGTCGCCCACCACCACTACCACCGCTGACCTCCACTACAATCGGTATTTAAATTTTTTTATCTCTCCGTTATGTTTGTGATTTGATTTTAGGTATGAATACAAATATGTTGACCATTTTATTTTATTATTTCGTGCCTTTAGGCACGGGAAATAACTAGTTCTTTAATATATTTTTTATTACAAGGGAGTGGGGGAGATTAGCCTACTATCCGTGCCATTCTTCTTTGATGGAATATGCTAATTGGCATTTGTATCTAAAAACTTTTCTAAAAGTTTGGTGGTTGCAGGATGTGAAAGGGAATGATGTGGATCTTAGCATATATCGGGGAAAGGTCCTGCTGATTGTCAATGTTGCATCACAATGGTAAGTTGTGGCTTTCTCTCTCTTTAACCCCTTTGCTTGGATATAAGAAATTAGTTCCATTATTTTGTTTAGGGAAATTTACACCCAGATTTTCCTAAAATTTGTCCCTTAATCACTTAAACTCCTGACATTTAAAATATTACACACAAACCCCCTGAGGTTTGTACCCCTATCTTTAATGTTCGTTAGTATACCTTAACCTCTTAATTCCCAAAACTTGAAGGGAATATCAAATATTTTAAATTTTACAACCAAAATTCATGTTTTATTATGTCATTTATTAAAATAAAATCAAAAATAAAAGTTTAATTTTTTCTTAAAAAATTATAATTAGTATTGTTGATGTTAAAATTTGGATGACCTCCACGCCAATTTGTTGGACTTTGACCACCAAAAAATCAAGTTGGAGACCAAATGGGAGCTGTAGGGGTCGACTCTCTGATGCCTAAGTCAGTTAGTGACTCAAAGATATGAATTGCGTTTAGAAGTTAGGAGTGACATATCTGAAGCATCTTGGGCTAAATTATCTTTTTATTTTGGGTCAATTTTTCCATCATTAAGTACTAACATATGAAATAAGTTTAATCAACACATTTGTATGTTTCATTATATCATCTATTGAGATAAAACCCAAATAAAATCACAATTTTTTGAGAAAAAAATAGTAATCAGTATAAATATATCAAAGAACTCATTCATCACTTATTTGCATATAATTATACTGTCTATTAGTATAATACTAAAAAACTAAATAAATGATCAAAATGTACTGAACGCAATATCTTCTATATTTAATTGGGAAATTTTGGTTTTTTAATAGATTTCGCTAGTTCCGTAACTAATAAGGGATCTAAGCGAAATATTTCAAACTTGAGAGGTCTAAATATTACACACTTATAAATTTTAGGGTGTCTGGGTTCAATTTATTAATGAATATACTAACGGAAATATGGCAGGGGTCTAAATGTTACGTATATACAAACTTCAGACAAATGTCAGAGATTTAAGTAATTAAATAACAAATTTCAGGGGGTTTGAGTGTAATTTTTCTTTTGTTTATCACCGCTGGGAACTGGACGGTGTCCTTTGCCTAGTCAAAGAACCGGAAATTTAAAGGCTGATTTTGGTAAACTTTGTTAATAGATTTTTAATTAATTTAAATGCTATTGGATTAGTTTCGTTTTGAGGTTTCAATTGCTTTGACAGAAAACGTTAATCATGAGATTGTATGTTTCTCTGATGCAGTGGCCTCACCAATTCGAACTATACAGAGCTTGCAAAGCTATATGAGAAATATAAGAATCAAGGTTTGATTCTGACTTACTCTTCTGGGTTGTTCTCTTCTGTTGCAAGTGCAAGAAAAACTTGTGCTTTCTATAATGTTAGGATCATATCATATTTTGCATGCCATTACTCTTTCCGGACTTTGTTGTATGTTATTTTCTGATAATTCGCCTTTCGTCCCAAGACTTAGCAATTCGAAACTCCAAACTATTTCAAGTGCCTGCCATTTGTTGCAGCGTCCCCCGAAGCCCCCTCTGGCCTCCCCCCTTAGTTTCCTTTTTTGGTCTCTAGTGTTTGAGCATCTAATCCAAAATCAATGGGCAATGTGTGGAGTGATCCCTCAATTATATAAACTAACCTTGGTGGTCCTAATTAAATGTGTGATTTAAGTTCTCTTAACATCTAGATGGTTTTATTTATTCTTGTAATTATTGCAGGCCTCGAGATTCTGGCATTCCCATGCAATCAATTTGGCTCGCAGGAACCTGGAAGTAATGAAGAGATTCAACAGTTCGCCTGCACTCGCTTTAAGGCTGAATATCCCATATTTGATAAGGTAGGAATTGTAGAGAAGCTTCTTGCTTCCTTTCTCAAAGTGAGATTTTTTGACATGGAATGAATCACATGCTCAAAATAGTGACAACTGTTTTTGTTCTCATGCATGCGTGCGCACCATGATATCTTAGGAAAATAACTCAAATCCAAACCTTTCTACACATGGAATGAATCACTAGCCTCACGATGAACTACTAATGTTTGTAAAAGTTGAAACACCCAACTGCCAACAGATCTTCTTATCCATTCTTTTGGTTAATTGGTTAAGAAGACCGAGTAAAGCTTTCAGCTTTGTTACTACAGACCTTGTTCTTCTTGACTATGTGCTTTGGGTCCAGGTCCCTGAGGGTAGGCCGGGGGGTAGGGGTGATTGTCGAATAGAATGCTTTTCATATATTTCTGTTAATGACACATAAATTCCAATGATAGTTATAGAAACAGGTTCACACCAAAACCATGCAAATTTGTTAAACCTTCATCAATGTGTCGTAGGACCTTCATATTTGCTGTAATGCAGTCAACAAACTCTTACATGTTCTCATGTTAATAGTGTAACTGGACAACAGCTTATATTTGTGTGTTTACAAACTAGATTGACGTCAATGGTTCAAAGGCTGCTCCATTATACAAGTTCCTGAAGTCGAGCAAAGGAGGAATTTTTGGAGACGGTATCAAATGGAACTTCTCCAAATTCCTGGTTGATAAAGAGGGGAATGTTGTCGATCGCTATGCTCCCACTACTTCTCCTCTTAGCATCGAGGTAAAACCATTTATGCTATTACTTCAATTATTCAAAATTGTTCAGGCTTTAGCTAGCTCGGAAGCCTTGTATAGGGTAGGCGCTGGACTCATCCGCCTCCTGTTTTTCTTCTATTTGCAGAAGGATATAAAGAAACTGCTGGGAATCGCTTAGGTTCTGGGAACAGTTTTAGCATAAATAAACCGACATGTTCTTGAATATGAACTACTATCGACATGTCTGCATGATTTCTAGCCTTCAAACCTGTATAAGAGTTGGAAAGATGTACTATTAATATACTTTTGATTGGTTGAGAATGTGATATTAGTGTGTGTGTGTCTGTTTTCCGTATAAATTTGAGATTGCATCGTCCGACTCCTCCCGGGTAAGTGATATACTGTTTGATATTGAGAGTTTGTGAAAATCTGTAAATCTATACTACTAATAAAAGTACCTTAACATGAAAAATTTTTGATTCACTATTTTATCCCCATAAAGAATTAAAAAGGTCATTATATCCTTTCAAACTTAATATCTAAATTACCATCATATCCTTATATATTTAAATCTCTAAATTACATCTAATATCACTTTTAGTTATATATTCCCTCTATATAAATGTCAATTTTTATAAAACTTTTTGATTGATTATATTACTCTTAAAAAATATGTGTGTCATTATAAAAGATCACTTTTAGTAATATATTCTCTATATATAAATGTCAATTTTTATGAAACTTTTTGATTGATTATATTACTTTTAAAAAATATATGCGTCATTATAAGTTTTAACAAATATTCAAAAAAGCCTTCAAAAATTTCATCATATAATATTACTCACCTTATTTATAAAGATAATATTATGACTACATATTTATATTTTATTTTTCATCAAAATGTTTAACCCTTTCATTTTTATGATAAAAAATAATGTATATATAGTTTTATATGATTTTTTAGTCGCAGTAAACTTTTCAGATTATTTTATGTGAAAACTTGATTTTTTTAAAAAAAAAAATTAATATGCTTTATAATATATATTATAACATTGTATATTAAATTTGATTCCAATTAACCTAGATAATCCTAAATACAGTAAGATTTCAATATGATTGGTATATTGATAATTATTTTTATTTTATTCAATGATTTATAAGTAGAATTTTAATCAAATTAATTTTATAATTATCTATTTATAATTGTCAATTTTTATGAAACTTTTTGATTGATTATATTATTCTTAAAAAATATATGGATTATTTTACATTTTAACAAAATTTTCAAAAAAACCTTCAAAAACTCCATCAATATAATAAATCTCATCTCATTTATAAAGATAATATCATGACTACATATGTATATTTTATTTTTTATCAAAATGTTAACCATTTTATTTTTAAAATAAAAAAAATGTGTATATAGTTTTATATGATTTTTTAGTCGCAGTAAATTTTTTAAACTGTGTTAACATTTTATGTGAAAACTTGATTTTTTAAAATTTTTAATATGTTTTATAATATATATTATGGCGTTGTATATTAAATTTTATCTCAATTGACCTAACTAATCTTAAATACAGTAAGTTCCAATATGATTGGTATATTGATAATTATTTTTATTTTATTCAATGATTTATAAGTGGAATCTTAATCAAATTAATTTTAAAAAATTTAATTTTCAAGCATCACTAAAAAATCACTTTCAATTACAAAATTATAGAAACAAAATAGAACTTTAATTATTTCTTTGCTTTTTTTTTTTATTATTTTTCTAAAAGTTAGAACAATAACTCTTGAAAATATACAAAGTTTTCAAAAATTTTATTGGAGCATGAAAGATGAAAAAATAAATTTGATAAATTTGAGATAATATTTAATTTAAGTACTCATATACCAAATATTTATTTATTAATTTTTTTTAAGAAAAATTGTTCACGTGCAACGCACGTGGTGGTGCATTACTAGTAAGTACAAAAAGAGAGAAGTACTTAAAAAACGTTACAGCACCAGACCAATATTTTCATTTCAAATGCCAAACAGATGTTGTTTCCTTTCCGAGTCTGTCTCTCTCTGGAAAAAATATTGAGTGAAATGGTGTCATCACGTCATTATTGCCATACCGTGTCAACATCAAATAAAAATATAATAAATAAGTAGGTGGATTGTGGATCTCAAATATTATAGTAACAATCTTGTATTATGATATCATGTATCAATGATAATGTGGTGTCACCATTAAACCCAATTTTTTCTCTAGTCTCTGATATGAGACAACTAGACATTCAGTGTGGTTATATTTTTTTAGGGGGAGGGGAAGGGGGCTTGAACCCTTAACCTCAAGAAGACAAAGCCTTCACAAGATAAGGAATCCCGTTTAGTGTGGTTATATGGGTAATATGTTGGATCCCAATGGATCTTGTTAAAAAAGAAAAAATGAGAATTGTTAATCCAAGGATAAGTTTGTAATTTGGTCCATCTTCGAGGTTGTTAAGAGTATTTCTAAATGGAGATGTCAAATTTAAATTTAAAGTTTGTTCAAAAAAATAATTAAATTTAAAGGTTTATGAGATATTTTGACATGTAAAATTTGACATCTTCACTTAATTGTACTCTTAAGGGTCGATTTGTTTAGTGGGATTTATGTTAGAAAATACAAGAAAGAGAATTTTTTTTAATTTTTTATATGTTTGGTTAGCATGAAATAAAAAATAGTGGAAAAAATAATTTTCTTCTATATTTAGATTTTCTCACAGTTAACTAACTTCTTCTTTTTTTGTTAAAAACACAAGAAAATGTAAGAAAGTTTTAATCTATAACTAACTTCTCATTTTGTCCTTATTTTTCTTAAAATATTTTATTAGTTATTAATTTTAAAAAATCTTGGGATGAATGTGGTTTAACCATATAATTTGACCCAAAGATATTTGTGTTGATACTTGTCTCAAAATTAGATTACGAGCCATTATTTTAAAAAATTTTAACTTTTAATTATAATACATATATTTTTTTCTTTTGACTAATTTAATATAATTAAGGGTAATTTATACAATTAAAAATATTTCTTGTAATTTTCCTTTCTTTCAAACAATAAAATAATTTTTTTTTAAAACTTTCTTGCAAGTTTTTCAACCTAACCAAATAGATGCATGGAAATATATTTTATTTCATATTCTTTTCTTTCACTTCACTTTCTATCGTTTTTACTTTCTATCCTTCTTTTTTTTCCTAACCAAACAAACCTTAACCGATATGTCAAAATAATTTATTTTATTATATCTTTATTTTTAAATATCATTTTAAGTACTTGGAAACTTTTATATTAAAAACTTAGGTGGGGTTATTCCCCCACCCCTTAAATCTCATTTCTCATTCTATTTAATCATCTTATTTCAAACTATTAAGTTCAACCTATTTATACTCATCTCATTAGTTACTAAACACATTCCGTCTATATTCACTAATTTAAAATTAAATTCATCCAATTTTATTTCAACTTACTATATAGACAATAATCAAAAATTTGTTTCAATGTATTATTTTGATACGAAAATATTTCAGAAATATAATAAAAATTAATAATTATTCTTAAAATATTCCAAAGGCATTGGTGAAAATATATCAAATATCTCAAAACACCTTGAAATAATATAGATCACCTTGGAACATTGAAATTTCGCTTCAATTACTATTTTTGTTTCGGTTTCTTTGACATATATTTAATAGTTTAATTGAATTGATATAAATGATGTGAATTTAGTAACTAATAAGGAAGGTATAGATGGGGTGAATTTAGTAATTTGAAGTAAAATGATTAAATAGGGTGGGAAAAGAGATTTAAGAAATGAAAATAGCCCCACCCTAAAAACTTTTTGTATCATATGCCATCTTCAAGCAATTGGGGAAGAAAACGAGTACATAGATGAGGTGCTCCGGGCTATAACATTAGATATGCTCTACTATCAAGAAATTTCAAAAATCAGATACTTTTCTCATACAATACCCTTAAGATGGGTTGTGGTGCCAAAATCAAATTAATAAAAAACAATCGTCCCACTGACGTATTGAAATCTGTAAACAACTGTGTTACAGTGATAAAAAAAAAGGGATTAAAAACATAGATTAAATGATGTGATATTACTATAATAGAAAAATTTTGAATTTCAAATGTGTAAAAGTAAAATCAACAACACTATTTTAGTAATATCACACCATTTGATCCTTTATTTTTGTTAGTTTAACATTACTCATTGAAATAAGACTACTTTTTTCCCCCAAACTATAATAAGGCTACACATTTTTGTAATGTTTTTTGATGTACAAATGGAACGAAAATATTTGTCATTTGTGTTTTTGGTCCTTTTTTTTTGGGTCTGTGTAGCACTTATGTCCCATCTAAATACAAGAGAAAAATTGAAGGTGTAGTTCAAATGATAATAAGAATAAGCCGTAAACTCAGACGTCTCGAGTTTGAATCTTAACAACTTATTGGGCTAGGTTATGAATAATTTATCCATCATGAATACTCTAATCTCGGCGTGGATGGTCTATTTTTGACCGGATCGAGAATGGGATTAGTCGAAATGTACTTAAAACTTAAAAAAAAAAAAAGACAGAGAGAAACATATCTGGCAGGTAAGAAAAAAGGGAAAAGAAGATGACCCAGTTATTGATATTGCACAAACCAACTTACTAGATTATTTATTACTGTCGAATGAACAAAAAAAAAAAAAACAGAGATTACTGCTGTTGTACCGAAGTCGGTATAACAGTAGTAATCTTAACCCAAGTGACCACAATTATTGATTTGGATTAAGTTATTACAATCCCAACTTCTGATTTCAATCTTATTTTGTAGTAACTTCCATACCCACCCATGATGGTACCCCCAGCTTATTCAGACCAGAAGATATCCATCCACCCCCTGTCACTTTCAGGCACACCCAGAGCACTCCAAACTGCTTCTGAGGCGTCCACAATGTTATTCGGGCATGGTGGCTGGTACGCATGATCAGCATCACAACCCATAGTCGAGTCACACTCATCAACCACCATGGCTTTAACGCTCTTCCCATTTCCATGGATTGTTATGTATTTGTGACACCTCTTTTTCTTATTGAACCATCCCGTCGACAACGCCACCACCGGAGTCTTATCAGAGTGGTACTTGTTGTCGCATTCCGATGGTGCACCGCCATCTCCCCCGTTTTCGAAGCTATTTAGGGTTAGTATGGCCTTTGTACGGTGGCTCACCGGTGGCGAACACTTGTAGGTTGTGTAAAGCTTGCCTTCCTTGCAGCAGTCGGCATCATTTTCGGTGTTGCATTCGTCTTTGGGTGGTTTCTTCCCCTTGATTTTGCCACTTGGGTTGCACTTTTGGGCTTCAACCATTGTACAAACTATGGAAATAATGAGAAGAAAAACTAGGACATGATGAGAGAGAATGAGGCAAAGTTGTTTCTTCATCTTCTACTCTGTTTGCTTATAATATGCAATGTTTTACTTGTGTCTGGTGCAGTGAAGGTGGATGAAACTATGGGGGTTTATATAGAATGAAGACTCACTCCTAAACGACATGATTCTTGAGCTGATATTACAAGGCAAACAAACTAGAACATATATAGTTCGACATGATTCATAATATTTATCATAGATATTTGTAGTGTTCAGAAGTTCTCTATGATTCCTCGTTAGATGGGAATCTGTCGAACAGTTCAGGCTAAATCTTGAAAAAAACAAAAAAAAAAAAAGAAACATTGTTTGCTAAGCCTGCATGGTATCAAGTTGTTGTATTGAGAAAGGTGGGCCCTATGGAATCCCAAAAACATCGAGCTGGAAGGCTGCTTTGTAAATCATGACTTCGATAAAAATGAGGCTTGTATTGTATGCCAAGCCTTTTGTTTCGAGGACTGTCGATACTCAGACAAGCTCAAGCTCATATTGTCCCTATGACAACTCAAAACCCATCAACTACATGTTCACACCTCTCTCTACATTTCTGTCACACTCTACGTGAAATTAATGGGTTAAAATTGTTTAATTTTTTAAACGGGTTCGAAAATACATAATATATTAGCATAAGTAATAAATAAATTGAATTAATGTGAAAAAAAAAAAAAAACTTCTCTGTCAAATGCTTCTGCCTTTCAGGCAAGTAATCATTTTAGAAAAATTAGGTCCACATTATTTTTGGTGGAGAAAATTTGTCACCAAACTCAAAAATCACAGCATTATGATTTTTTGAGATAAGTTTTTTTACGGTAGTTCACCATCACAAAAGAAAAATATTCTGGAGAAAAAAAAGTTGTGTGACAATAATACCGACATAAAAGATTTATTTGTTGTTATAAATACTATTTGAGACAAGTTGTTGTCGTTACA
Organism: Ilex aquifolium; assembly: GCA_951799425.1. Lineage (NCBI taxonomy): Eukaryota > Viridiplantae > Streptophyta > Magnoliopsida > Aquifoliales > Aquifoliaceae > Ilex > Ilex aquifolium. The sequence continues at coordinate 4,835,456 of OX637392.1, forward strand.
AAGATTTTTTGAGGCTCCACTTATTATGGCAAGTTGTTGTGATGGCATGCCTCGCCATAATAAGTGAAGTCTCAAAAAATCTTTGCAAAAAAACCTTTTTTTTTCTTCAAAATATGTTTTTTTTGTTGACGGTGGACACAATCACCATAAAAAAAATTATCTCAAAAGAGTCTAATTTTTATAGTGAGTTGTCACGACCTTCGGGACCAACCTCTGCTTTGTTCTTCGACTTAGAATAGAACCACCATAAACAGAACTGCATACAACCACCTGCAGCAAGTGAATAACTAAAGCAGTTTGTGTGTTCTTTCTCACCATACAAATTGCTTGAGTTTGGCCACGCAACATCTACCTTTGTATGACGGATTGATCGATGGTAAGATTAATCATATTTAGTTTTACAAGATCGATATGTTTCAGGTTTGAAAAATTTGATGACAGGCCATCGCTGCAAAAGATTTCGGAATCGGTTGGATTGGAAAAGAGAGAAAAAGGAAAAGAGCAGCACTCACAAAGAGATAATATTCTGATTATCAGGCGCGCGATATGACGATGTTATGTGGTGTACATTATCGATAAAATATTATATATTTTTAATTAATTTATGTCACTTGTGAAGTTTTTAGAACTTTTTTTGAAAAAAACCAACTTGTGAGTCCAACAAACAGGTGTTATGACAATTTGTTATTAGGTGTAGACACACATGACAATACTACATGATACCTTATAAATACTGAATATTTCCTCGCTTACATGACCATTCTGAGCAGCTTATTGGACATTGACACTGAAAATAAGCTACAACAATTAGTCGAGCCGGCCCAGCGTGCCAATTGATGGCCCGTGGCGGGTTGCATGCCAGTTAGTTGGGCCATCAGCCTATTTATGTGTTTGGGGCGGGCTAGCCCGCTCATCAAGCTAGTCTTGTTGGGTCTCTAACAAGCTAGTCTTTTTTCTTTATTTGACATTTTTTAATTTCTCCTTGTAAATCTCAAGGGCCAATGGGTCAGATAGCAAGGCTCCCCGACGGGTCTTAGCCATTCGGCGGGCCACCGCCACCATGTGATGGGCAATCCCGCCTCCGCTAATTGACCTCCGCGTGTAACATGAACCAAAATATATATGAGGCCAATATTAGACTCAATTACTATTAATTTTAAATCGGGGAAAAGATATTTTGTTACCTACACTTGAGTACTATAATTTTTTGTTAAGTGCCACATATTTCAAAATAGATCGGCTAATGCTCTTAGGTTGATCTGATGTATTTCATCAGTTGATCGAATACTTAATTATTAGTATATTAGTTATTGCCTGTGTCTAAAGACATAGAATAATAAAAAAAAATAGTCAATAATAAATATATTTATATTCACACCAAAAATCAAATTACAAATATAGAACACAGAAAAGAATGTAATCACCGCTTGTAGTGGGAGTGAACGGTGGTAGTGGTGGTGGTGGGAGACGGTATGGTTGTGGTGGGTGGCGACGACTGTGGTAATGGTGGCAGTCATGGGTGATAATGGTGATGCTGATGGTGGATTTTTGGTGACGATGGTAGTAGTGACAGTCATGAGTGATGGCGGTGGTGGTTATGGGTGACGATGGTGGTGAGCGACGATGGGTGTTTCTGGACGACAGCGTGATGGTTTGTGGTAAATAACGGTGGTGGTGATAGTAAATGTGGTGGGGTGGGTGACAGTGGATGGCAACAGTGGTGGTCGATGACAATTGGTGATGGTTAGAGGTGGTAAGTTTGATGGGGGTCGGTGACAGTGACTGACGGCGATGGTGGGCAATGATGGGTGGTGGTGAGTTGTGATAGTGGGCGGCGATGGATGATGGTGAGCAACAATGGTAGTGGTGGGTGTTGATGGTGCTCGACGGTGATAATGATAATAAATATAAGAATGAGATGAAAATTATGGTGGGTGGTGGTTGTGGACGACGATAATAACAATCGGTGGTTGGTGGTAATGGTGGTGGGGCGGCGGCGGCCGGGGGGGGGTTTGGTGGGATGACGACAGTAGCTATCAGAACTTAGGCTTCAGATCTTATATGGAATTTGTGGGAAATGAGTTCACTATGTTTTTCGTTGAGATTGACAGTATTAGATCTTTCAATTAAAAACAGTAACTTGAAAAGAAAATTGGTGGTGCTAGTTCTGGACGTTTGGAGATGATGAGAATGTAGCTTTTTGATAATTATATGAAGGTCCCCTTAATTTATATGTTATGTATATGTTTAAATCGTAGATGATGTGGAAATTAGTAGCTAAAGGAATTTCGGGGAAGAAATTATTTTAAGGGGGTAGATTGTGAGATCCCGAATTTTCTAATAGCAGTATTGAATTTAAGTAAGTAGAAACAATGTAAATTTTTGTGGAGGAAAATATAATTAACATTAAACATTGTGGCTTATCTATAATTAATGAAACTAAAGGATTGCAAACTATAATTGAAGCTACTCTTTTTGTTGGCTGACTTTCATTAACGTGAATGACCTACTTAAAGAAGACAAAAGAAAGAAGATAAATGAAGGAAAAAAAAAAAAGATATCATGCAATAAAAGTGTGTGTGATGTCATGTAGAGAGAATGTTAGAGCAAATATTCTGTGTGTGCTTTGGAAATAGCAAGTGGATGGAAACATAAGGAAAAAAAAATTGGAAATTTTGAAAAACGAGAAGTTGTTGGCCGAAACAAAGAAAATGAGAAAGAGATCCAAACGGAGAGTTTTACAAGAGAATTGAATCGAGGTTTTCGATCCATTCGAATTGAAGTTCAAGTATGATATTCTCGGGTATTAGATATTGATTTCTACTAAGAATTGAGTAAGTGGTTTATACATGATATGCATTCCTTTAATCTCTTTGTAAAGAGTATTTTATTGATATCGTCCTATTCGTATTCGAATTGTGATATCGTTTTGATTTGAGTTTCGAAATAATATTTCTTTTAATTGTTGATATTTCGATATTCGGTCATAATTTTCGTTTGACTTGTCATTAATTGCTATGATGTTAGCTTCGGTGGAATACTTGAGATTTTTCGACTCGTGCATGAGGTATACTCGGTGGCGTTGTTATGATTGTGATTTGTGTTCGTGGCCCTGAGGGGTGGACATGATTGAATTAAAATGCACTGAATGATGCCTAGCTTGGTGTCAGGATTGACCAAGTGTTCAATAATGGTTGATTTGATTGTTCAAACGTTCGAGTTCGTTGACTTGTTCAATAAATTTGTACTCCGTAAATTATCGTGTTAATTCTTGTTTCATCGAATGATTATCGGTTAGTTGATAAATTGTCGTCTCACCCTTTGACTTCGTATATTATGTTTTAAATTACTTACTGAGCTTTTCCCAGCTCACCTTCATTTACCCTCTCAATTGTAGGTTGAATTTGGAGTAAAATTTGGTAGAGAATCGGATTAATCAACGAATGAAAGATTTCGATTGGTTATAATTTAAACTGTTATCAAGAGGTTATTTATTCATTTTTCGAGGTGTTTAGTGATTCTGATATTTAATAAAAATTCAGTTTATTCGTTATTGAGGTAATTAGCACTTTCAATATTAGTACATGGATTAGGGTGTTACAGTAGCGACATAAACGGTGGTAGTGGTGGTAAGGTGGCGGCATCGGTGGTGGTGGGGCGGTTGGTGTGTTGGTGGTAGTGGTGATGACAACGATAGCGGTGGAGGTGGTGGTTGTTGTGGCAGAGGTGGTGATGGGGCGGCGGTGGTAGTAGTGGTGATGGTGGTGGGGGCGGTGGGGGTAGTAGTGGTGGAACGGTTTCAAATACTATTTTTTTTTTAAGTATTTATAAGTAGTTATAAGTTTTAGAAGTATTTTTAAAAGTCACCCTAAACACACCCTTAGATGCCTATTTTCCTTATTAAAATTGGAGTGTTAATATTAACCGTCAGATTAACTTTAAAATAAAATTGAAAGAGATCTTAACCACGAATAGCAAAAGTAATTTTGTTTATCTTTTGAGATTTGAATTGTGTTGTACTTTATTATATAGATTGATCGGTTCAGCACGGATTGACCTTCTGTCTTTTAAAGAAAGTGCGATAGGCAGTCACTCGACAATTTTGGGTTTCATTTCAACAATGACTTTTGTTTTGGTCAGATCAATTGTAATTTCATCTCTTGTAATTAGGGGTGTTCATCCTATCCTACGGGTAGGAATTATGATATTCTATATTCTTACCCAATACTTTGTGGAAGAATTTTTTCTTAGTCTACCCTACCAAATCAAGTGTATTATTCCTACCCGAATTCCATCCAAAATAATCGAGTAGAAAGTCGGGTGAACACATATTTTTTAATTATTAATTTTTTGATCATTTTAATAATTTAATTAAGTAACCTATACCAATTAACTAACACAATAAACTAAAAACACTAAAAAAACATAACAAATTTGATAATATATAAATAATTACAATAAAACACAGCAAGAAAGTCATAAACATCAATACATCATATATAAGAAAGCCATAAAATCATCAATAAAACTTTAGGGTTTCAAGATTTTTGAATTTTAATTTTTAGGGATTAACATATACTAGGGATAACCCATGTCTGAAGGCACGGTGTAACGTAAGTGAAAAATGATGGATTTGAAGGGAGGAAAATTTAATGTGAATGATTTTGAAAAAAATGTTGGTAGCTATTGGATAAGTCTATTTAAGACCATCAGATAGACTTATTAAAGTCTGTCATGTTATATATATATGCGGGTCAGGTAGGGTAGGAGTACATAAATTTTATAGGTATTTCGCATTTTTACCCGATATTTTGCGGAATACCAAAAAATCTTCCATTGGCCTATCTGATTCTTTCGGGTAGCTAATCAATATAGTCGGGTAGGATAAGATAGAATCGAAATTTACGAGTAATCGAAAATTTGAACACTTTTACTTGTAATGACAAAATCCAATAACTTTCTAATTATTATCCCCATAAATGCTTTCTGGGGGATTCATCTTCTGGTTGACTATGTTGATATAACTTAGATAGGGAAAAAATATTCTACTATAAGTAGGGCTGAACTTTCAATTCGAGTTGAATTGCTCAAATTGCCGCTCTATTCATTGTTTCGTAATCTCCAAATACATAAACAATATAAATATAAGTCCAACAAATTGCTTTTGATATACTTTTTTATGGTGCAAAACATCATTTACATTTTCACATGTAGTTCCATTTACATTAAGCAAACTTACCAAAGTGTTGATTTTATTTTTACTTAAATGCATAACCTGGGCAAGTGAGCATTTTCCTCCAAGGTCCAATCTATTATTGATTGTTTCATTGACTAGGTGAGATGTGGATTGTATTGATAAAGATACAATAGACCTTTAATTCTAAAATTTACATTCCTCTTCACTTCATGTCAAAAAAAGTTTGCAAAAATTAAGAATAGTTTAAAAATCAAACTTACAAGGTTAACTGTCGCATGCTCAAATCCTTTGAATCATTGACTTGATGTGAGCTTGAGTCATTCTTTCACAACCTACTTTATTATTGGAAACATGGATGATTTGTGAATTTTCTAAATTTAAAATTTGATAATTTTGTTCAGGTTAAACCACGAGAAATTTATCTTTTATGAAATTTTTAGTCCCTATACAAATGACTACTTTTGACCAAACCATAGAGGAGATTAGTCAAGATCCATATAAGCTGACCCGAATACGCTTGATTGTAATACCCAAAAAAAAAAAACCACAAATCATTTGCTACAGTACAAAATTTACAGAAGTTAGCATTAAGAGGGAGAGTATTATGAACTTATGTAATAGCCCTCAATATTTGGTAACCGATTAGATATCTTTTTTTTTTTTTTGCTTTTACAAATTGTATGCCATGTTTTTTTTTGACATTATTTGATAATAAAATATAAAATATATGAGAATTTTGTTATTGTAAGGTTTATGCGGTGTTTAGAGATATTATTTTATGACTAAAAACTCGAGTAAATATCTATATGATTATCATCTACAAATATATATATCATTTACATCCAAAGCGTAATCATTCGATTTATACTTTAAACACAATAAATATTTTAATTATACTTCTATTTTACCAATAATAAGTATATTAATTATTCATTTTTCCATCACTTACATTTTAACTGTAGTAAAAGAAAGATAGAATTAAACAGGGTTACTCGAGTTCATCTAACAATAGAAACAACTACGACTGAACAGTTGGTTCAATATGTAAGAATTCAAATTTTGTCGTTCAATATTTGAGTTTGAGTTTTCACAGCTATGGTGAACGGTGAGATGAAATATACTATTCAATGCTTAGTGGTGAGACTTGGGTTCCTTCTCAACGTAAGTGGTATGAAGTCTTCTGTTCATTTGATCCAAAAAAAAAAAAATGAAAACATGTATGCACACACATAATGAAATATCTATATAATAAAGTAGCTTACAATTCAAATCTGAAAAGATAAATAAAATGACTTTTGCTATTTGCGGTTGATATCGCTTTAAATTTTACTTTAAAGTTAATCTAACGGCTAATATTAACACCCTAAATTTAATAGGAAAAATAGGGCTATAAGGGTGTGTTTGGAGTGATTTTTTAAAAGTGCTTCTAGAAATTATTTCTCATAAATACTTTAAAAAAAATAATAGTGTTTGAAACCGTCCCACCACTATCTCTACCCCACCACCACCACCGCCGCCGCCGCCGTCACCACCACCACCACCACCGCCGCCGCCACCGCCACCCCCCACCACCACCACCGCCATCACCATCACCACCCCAACCTCCGCCGCCGCCGCTACCACCACCGTCGCCGCCGCCCTCGCCGCCATCATCACTACCACAGTCATTGTCACCCATCACAACCATCACCGTCTCTTACTACCACCACCTCTCACCCCCACTACAAACCGATGCTTAAATTCTTTTATCTCTTCTCTATGTTTGTAATTTGATTTTAGATATGAATACAAATATATTTATTGTTTACCATTTTTTATTACACTGTGCCTTCAGGCACAGACAATAACTAGTCTATATAATAAAGTAACTTACAATTCAAATCTCAAAAGATAAACAAAATGATTTTTGCTATTCGCGATTGAGATCGCTTTAAATTTTATTTTAAAATTAATCTAACGGCTAATATTAACTCCCTAAATTTAATAGGAAAAATAGGGCCCTAAGGGTGTGTTTGAAGTGATTTTTTAAAAATACTTATAGAAATTATTTCTATAAATACTTTAAAAAAATAATAGTGTTTGAAACCGCCGCCACCACTGCCGCCACCGCCACCGCCACCGCCGCCACTACAGTCATTACCACCCATCACAACCATCACCGTCTCTTACCACCACCACTGCCGCCCACCACCTCTCACCCCCACTACAAACCGATGCTTAAATTCTTTTATCTCTTCTCTATGTTTGTGATTTGATTTTGAATATGAATACAAATATGTTTATTATTTACCATTTTTTATCACACTGTGCCTTAGGCACATGCAATAATTAGTATATATATATAATATAAATATATTCCCTAAAAAAAATTAAATAATGTACAGAAAAAAAGGGTTTATGTCGGTGGAAATTGGAAAACACTAGTAATAGAATCGAATACACACACTAAACAGAGCAGACGGGATCTGCATATCTATCTGTATCTATTTATATCTCTATATCTGTATATATCCGAATCTCTTTTACGCTCTCAATCTCCGATTCGCATCTGCTACGATCTCTGAATCGACTCAGTCATACAGAGGTACGGCTTGACCGAATCGAAGTCGATGAAGTTCTGCGGTTCTTGAAGAAAGTTCAGTTGCCTTCTGTTTTTGGGTAACTTTTATTTCCTTTTTGTGAGCTCTGATTTCACTTTTGATTCACCTGTTTTGAGTCAGGTTCGAATTCCTTTGTTGACTCGGTAAAAGAAAAAGCTTGTGGAGTTTCTGAGAAGAGGATTTGCTTTGCCTTTTGCCTTTTGCATTGAATATATGATAATTTTACGTTTTTGAGGCCGAACTGAGTTAACTCTGATTTGAATCGCTGGAAAGGTACTTCCCCTTTATCACCATTCCATGCTTATTCAAAAACTTGCTTTATACTTTACTTTTTGCTATCTGTGGCTCTCTGTGGTTGTGTATATTATGTAACTCTATATTTTTGTACTCTTCGTATGTGAATATGGATTTAGGTTGTAGTTTTGGGAAGTCACTGAGAGACGATTGAATCATGTTGTGTCTCAGTTTGTTCTTGTTTTTGGTGGTGGTGTATGTGGGCGTGGGAATGCTTCTGTCTGTATTTGGAAACGTTTGAAACATGATTTTGCTAATAATTGACAGGCAGCAATTGGGCAATGACTTGGATTTCAATAGGGGAGTAACAAAATTGATTAGAAGACTTTGATTTTAAGGATATATTTGGTGAAGACTAGCAGAAAATAATTTCCAACTGCTGGGTGTTGGGATGGGCTGTGAGTGTTCTAAGCTCACCTCCTGTTGCTGGGTTGCGGAACAGGATGGACCTGCTCGCGAGGCCCATGACAATGGTATGTAAAACTGCAGTTAGTAGTTATTGTCTCTTTATCATGTTAATGAAAGAGAATGATTTTATACTTATTTTTTGCATTTGTTTGGCAGAAAATGAGGAGAGGGATGAAGCTAGTGATTTGCCTCCATTTTGTGAATACAGTATTGAACAACTTAGGATAGCTACATCTGGATTTGCAGTAGAGAACATCGTATCCGAACACGGGGAGAAGGCCCCGAATGTGGTTTATAAAGGGAAGTTGGATCAGAGGAGGATTGCCGTCAAACGTTTTAATAGATCTGCTTGGCCAGATACCCGGCAGTTCTTGGTAAGAATGCAACAACCTGTTACTACTCTAATATTGCTTGTTCTCAATAAGAAGTTATCAAATGTGTTTAACTTAACATGGCTTTCACGCTATAACCATTGATATTTGCATCTAGCTGAATGCACATAGATATCTGGACATAGTCTAAGTCAAATTATTTGTTCAATATAGTAGTGTAGTTTCGCGTGAAGTTAATCTTATGCAACATGCAACTAAGTGCCATCTTAAAATAAAACTGTTTAAAATTTCAACTAATAAATTTGATGAGGATTTAAAAGTTTGGTGTCCATGATTTGGGAGGCATGTCGTAGTTTGAACTTTTAGGTAAAGAAAACATTGATACATGTGCTTCCCTCTTACTCTGATGTATTAACTGTTTCCAAATTTGTTATTATTTTTCTCCTGGGAAAATAAATTTTTGCAGAATAAAATTTTACATAAATATTGTGATGGCTGTGAACTTTTTGATCATTGAATTCAGGAAGAAGCAAGAGCTGTTGGTCAACTCCGGAAACACAGATTGGCAAACCTACTTGGATGTTGTTGTGAAGGTGATGAGAGATTACTTGTTGCAGAATTTATGCCCAATGAGACGCTTGCAAAACACCTCTTTCATTGTAAGTAGGCGTAACTTCTTTTGCTATCTTTGCACGTGCTTAAAGCAGTGTTCAAACATCCAATATTGTTGTATTCTCATTTTATGTTATTGACTGGGAAACAAAAATCCCGTGGGTTGTATCAGTAGAAACAAATATATTTTGGATCTATTTGGCAACTACTTTTATGATGCATTTAGTTCTTGTACTTCTTGTATAATTGTTCAGAAGGGGACATAGCTTTGAATGTAGAAGATTCTATTGAAAAAGAATCATAATGATTCAATGGGTGGGATGGCGGAACGAACTAGGGACCAATTCATTTATTCTAATAGGTCATGGGCTATCCTACAAGTGAAATAGATATTGAAAGAGTCTATATTTGCTCGCGAAACGGCGAAAGCTTTCGTTTATTAGGAACACTGGAATATATGTGAAAAACACAATATTTGTTCCTTGCTTCCGGATTCTTTTGACGTACTCACCAACCTCGCTGTAGCTATACTATTTCTTTTTCATATTCTTTCTAATGTTATTTAGTTTCAGTCTAGTGCACTAGATATGTATGGTAGATACCACATAGATAAAAACCCATCATTTGTTCTTTACATGCAGATTCTTTTGGTGTGCTCACCAACCTCTCCGTAGCTACCCTATTTATTTCTTATATTCCGTCACATGTTATTGTTAGTTTCGGTTTGTTGCAACCAGATATAAATGGTAGATACCACATGGTATCACCATATTTTTTTCAATAATTTCTTTTTCCTTTCGACTGTGATTTCCCTAACTCTTGCTTGTGCTGAATTGGAGCTATTTCCTCTAATTCTGTTGTAAACTCACCCATCATCTTTAGTTTCTTTCACAGCACACCATGATATGGATACTTTTCTTTGTCACGTGTAATTTTTCAGTTATATGAGTTCATTTTGTTTAGTGGATCATCCTATATGACTTCATTTTGTTTGCATGTTAACTTAGGGGAAGCACAGCCTATGAAGTGGGCAATGCGATTAAGGGTGGCTTTGTATCTTGCAGAAGCTTTAGATTATTGTACAAGCAAAGGGCGTGCTCTTTATCATGATCTTAATGCTTACAGAATAGTTTTTGATGACGTAAGTATGCTGTTACATCTTTAACTATCATCCATGAGTTTTTCCCTTGTGGTTCAGATATGGAATACAGACTTTTCGTTGTATCTTTGTTATGCCACAGAATGCTGATCCCAGGTTGTCGTGCTTTGGTCTCATGAAGAACAGTAGAGATGGAAAAAGTTACAGCACAAACCTGGCATTTACCCCTCCTGAGTACTTAAGGACTGGTATTAAACCTCTCAACCATATACATGTTCATGAATAGACAAGTTCATCTTTACTTATAGTATATAATCTCTCTGTATTTTTGGGCGCTTTGGCATGTATAATTAGAAGACCTTGGTCATCTATTTACTGAGTGAGGAAAAACGCAGGGAAGTGCATTCAGGGAAGTAGATGCACTTCCCTTTACTGCTCATAAGCATGTTTTCCATTTTTATACAGGGTAAAGGTAGATATACTATACAATACTATACATGGATAGATGTGACTTAATTTACATGGACCAATGGGTCTTTGGTCCAATGGTACTCCTTACCTTATGAAGGCAAAAAGGTCAAGGGTTCAAGACCCCTCCCCCTCCCCCTCCCCCTCCCCCTCCCAAAAAAAAAAAAAAAATTTACATGGGAGTCCAAAATGTTGAGCAGTCTGTCACTGGATTTAGTACAAATTGTACAATAGTGATTGTCTGTTGACTTTTCATGGGTTTATTGCTTCATTTGACACTATAATCTTTTGGGAAAAAATTTGGAGACATTATATTTTTTGGACATGTTAAAATTTTTCATTTCTTGCTCATTTTGATGTCCAAGATAAGTTGTTTGCCTCCCTTGTAGGACGAGTAACACCGGAAAGTGTGATGTACAGTTTCGGCACCCTTTTGCTTGATCTTCTTAGTGGAAAACATATCCCTCCGAGCCATGTAAGTCAGCTTTCTGCTAAAGTTATGTTAACAGTGTTGTGTGTGCTTTTTTTTTTTTTGCGGGAGGGGGAGGGGGAGGGGGAGTTGACGTGGTGAAAACATATCAGCTAAGAGATTCTCTCAATTTAGGAACCGGGGTAACTAGAACACCAGGCTTTTGTTTGGACGATCATCAATCTTATTTGAGAAAAGAATTGTTCATGCTTGTCTTTATTATCATATCCATAGTTTGTTCCAATAAATTTCTAAAGGAAAACGATATATTGGTGGAACTTCTCCCAGATGAACCCACATCAAGGCTACTCGTAGGATCAGGCATACAGGTAATTCAGGGAGGAGCCAAAACTCTCTCTTCTCCTTGCTTTTTTAGGGTGGGGGAAGAAGGCAAAGTAGATATTCAAAAAGTTTGGCTAAAACATTTTGAAAATGTTGTGGGGTCAGCCTTTTGATCTTGGGTTTTTATTCAATGCATATGAAATTAGAGTTTGTTGGGCTTCTGGAGTAGCAATGGCCGGATTGGCTTCTTCCTGGCTTAAATGCACCTGTTTTGAGGCTTTTTGTCTCTCCTTCATTTGATGACATAAATTAGCATCATATATGTCTTCGATATTTACTTCTAAATGTGTTCTTATGAGTTCCGTAATATTTCCTCTGAGCCTTCTTAGCTATAAATTTTTCTAAATTGGGTTACTGTAAATACTTCATCTCATGTAACTGTTTACCTGATGCTCAGTTTTGCATAATTTGTATCAGGCCCTTGATTTGATAAGGGACAGGAACCTTCAGATGCTGACAGATTCTTGCTTGGAAGGGCAGTTTTCTAATGATGATGGAACAGAGTTGGTACGTTTAGCTTCAAGATGCTTGCAATATGAGCCTCGTGAGCGGCCAAATCCAAAATCTTTAGTTGCTGCTTTGATTCCTCTTCAGAAGGAAACTGAGGTTGGTTGTGTTGATTAAGTGGTAAACCATTTAATTGTTTATGAGAACTCACTGTATCTGATATGATTTTGCTCTTCCTGCTGTGCTTTTCTTGGTAGAATATCATATATGGATGTGATTAAGTATTTTACTAAGTTCTTTTCTCGCGCATTTCGATCATATGTTTTGCTTGTTTCCTCTTCCTATGCATACAATTGTTCCCTCAAAAATAGATATGGATTGAACCTCAGACAGAAATTAATAGAAGGTTGTGAGAAACATACTTTTGTAGCACTAGCAGCAGGAAGGTCTTCTCCCCTACTCTTCTTGATGGTGATTTAGAAGAAAGATAGTTGGATGCCAGGTGGAAAACACAATTTTTTTGCCTTCGTAGATGGCTGAATTTGAGCTTTATACAGGATGAACTTTAACAGTGTCTGTTTCTATATATTCATGCGTTTTTTTGACAGGTGTTTCTGTCGTTTTGGTAATTATTCATTTCACTTACATTTAGGGCTGTAAATTTTTATCTGTTAGAAACATTTATTATCTTTATGTTGTGCATTTGTTGTATTATATTCACAGTTCTGGGGGGTAAAGTCAGAGTGGCTTCATGTACTTGACCTTTTTTCCTAATAAGCAACAGATCCTATTAAAAGAGGAGAACTGGGACAGTACAATCTAAGAATACAATGGGACAAGTCGTACAATCAAATATAGTAGACCATTTTCCTTCCAACATGGTTGGATGATTTTAGAAAGAATACTACCTTGAGAATGGGAAATGGGGACATAATTCATTTTTGGTGGATACTTTGGAGTGTTGGGTTATCCTTTGTTTCATTATTTCCTTGACTTTGTAGATTATCAAGTTCTCATAATGCCTATGTGAAGAGCTTGCTTTGTAATTCTCCTTCTTCTTTTCATGGGGGTTAGAACTTCTATCTTTTCCGTAATCTCAACGATTGGAAAACCGTGAAGTTGGCATCTCTTTTGCCTTTGCTTAATTTTTGTTCGTCTAGATTCATCGGTTATTAATTATAGAGTTTGGTCAGTTGATTCTTTTGGAAATTTCGCTTGTAGTTCCTATTTTCAACAATTGATTGATGTTCATAATGATTCATTCTTTGAACTTCACTGAATGATTTGGAAGGCTAGAGTGCCTATGAAACTGTAGGTGCTTGCTGCTTGCTTGGATGATTGCCCGTGAAAGGTAAACAATTGTGACTTTTTGCAAAAGCGAAAGCCTAGCAATTGTATATCTCCTAATTGGTATGTTATGTGTGAAGAATGTGGGGAAAGTATGGATCACTTGTTTTTTATTGTTCCATTTCTATGTATTTGTGGCACAAACTTTTATGGGAGGTGGATGTGATGTGGGTCACATCTCGCAATTGCGTGTCCTTATTTGCGGTGCGTTTCAAATCCTTTGGGAGTGGAAAAAAAGCCTTGACTTTATGGATATATGCATTCATTGCCATTTTTTGCATGGTGTGGAGGAAGAGGAATCACATAATTCTTGAAGGGAAGGAGGAGGAAGGAGAATTGTTGTTTTGTAGCATCTCTTTTGGCCGTGGTTTCAAATGAGTTTAGAGACATTTTTTTGTCGGTTTTACAACATAATTGGATTAGCCGCATCTAGCTAACTTTCTTTTATTTTTTCTTTGTATCTTTTTGCTTTTTGGGTGGATCACTTATCCGCTGTTTATGTACTCTTTATACATTCTATGAAACGAAAGTTTTGTTTCTTGTCAAAAAAAAATAAAAATAAATTGAAAGCTGAAAATTGTCATTAGCTGGAATGACTCGGTGAAGATTAAGTAAATTTTTTTGCAGGTTCCTTCTCATGTATTGATGGGTATACAACATGGTGCTGCTTCCTTGCCTTTATCCCCACTTGGTGAAGCTTGCCTTAGAATGGATTTGACTGCCATTCATGAGATCCTAGAAAAGCTTGGGTACAAAGATGATGAGGGAGCAGCAACTGAGGTTTGTTACGATCCATATATTGCAGATTGATTCCATCACCTCCCATTATTATTCTTTAACTTTGGTCTCTCATTTAATGGCCCCCTTCCTGATTTTCTGATGTTGGGGTTTTTTGTGTGTAGTTTTTTTCTTTTTTTTTTTGGAGGGTGGGATGGTAAGTTTTGTTTGCTTGTGGGGGCCATGGCTCTCCAATGATTTGGTTTTCTACTTTCAATTATATAGTGTACATTCATGAACTGTTGCTCTGATATCCAAATCAGCATGACTTGGACTAAGTGCAATAGATATGACTTTTTACATAGGCCTTATGGTGAAAAAATGAGATGAGAATTATAAGTTGTATTGGTATTATCAATGTTTACATTGTGTTTGAACTCTCTCTACATGTTCTGACACAGACACGATAGATTTATGGTTGAGGGGCCTGAGAGGCCATTTTTGCACCCTCCAAAACTTCCCTTCAATTTAATGCTATCCTTTCTCTTCGTCATTTTCTTTCTTTGTTTTTACTGTTCTTCTTAGTTGTATTAGTATTTGGTATGAAATCCATGGCACATTGTTAAAATGTTTGGTCCTTATTAAGTGGTAGTGATGCATCTAGGAATTAAGTGTAGGGGACAAACCTTCAGGCATACCTCTTTTTCTTTTTCTTTTTCTTTTGTGGGGATGGGGTGGGTTGCGGGGGATTTGATAGCAATTTGGGGGTGAATCTGTTGGGTCAATGATTGTAGCAGCAAGGATGGTGCATTTCCTGTTTGTTGTTCTAGCTTGGGAGCCAAAATGAACATGCTTGCTGGGGGCTTCGATAACAAACTTTGGGGGTGTTGCAAAGGATCTCGTTCATATGGTTCTGTGATTATCCATTTATCCTTATGGTGGCTTATTTTTATTCTTCAGGAGTTCCAAAATTATTTGTCCCATTTGCACATCTGACTTATTACATATGTATTCTTCTCCTTTACATGCGTTTCTATTGACCATGTACGGGGATAGGGACTCCACTTTTCACTCTCTTACTGAATGCTTCACCATGTTGGTTTCTTACTGCCAGCTATCTATATTGTATGTGATCAGTCTTGCAACTATTTTCCTTCCTTGCAGCTTTCCTTCCAGATGTGGACAAATCAGATGCAGGAAACATTGAATTCTAAGAAGAAGGGTGACGCCGCCTTCCGCCATAAAGATTTTAGGGCTGCAATTGAATGCTACACACAGGTTAAATTGTTATCCATACCATATCCGAGTTTCATTAATTTGAGGTCCAGTAAACCATTGGGTGATTTCTCTGCTTCCCTTCAGTTAATCTGCATAATCAGATAAGTGGTCATACTGATATGATGAGCAGAGTCAGATATTGAATTATGTTTTGTTATTGCTTATACAATGCAATATGCCCACTATATACATTATGTAAGGGCTTAAAGAACTAAGGAAGTAGAGAACTGTTGGTAACCAAGCATGGAGTATCTTCATAATGGAGGTGCAGTACCTTGGTATAGGATTATCACGGTGGTTTCCCCAACAGCCGTAGTTTTTAGGATGAAGCAATCCCATATGTTTAGTAGGGCCTTTCAGGGTACGAACCATCCCAAATTCCCAATGTTCTGGAACAGGCATGAGCATGTTGCTCGAGCCTAGAGAAGCTAGTTTAACAATTGACACCCCTGCAGGACACAAGGTTAGGGAGGTAGAAACAGATTCACATTGTTCGAGGCTAGCACCCATGGCGCACAAAGCGCAAAGAACTACATTTTCATCAGTTGTTCTCAGCTTTCGTATAGATGAGTCACAGCTGTAGTTTTAGGGTGAAGAAAACACTTCCACCCTGCATAATTTCTTCATCCAAACTTTGTTTTATGTTCATGCCCTATCGTTGGACTGCTCTGGAAGTTTACTTTCAAATGGAGCAAGTTTCATCTCAAGATTTGAAGTAGATTTAGAGCTATGATCAAATGTGTAAAGAGAACTTGTATGACACATCGAATAGTTAGGACCACTCAAGGTTCGTTTATATGCTTAAGAGGCCTCTCCACTTATTGCCAAATGGTTTTGGGTTGGATGCTCCAACAAAATGATTGTCCGGTCTGAACTCCATTTTGGGTGAACAACATATCATTGAAAAGTTTAGAAGTCAATTTTCATCTCCAATTAGTTTCATCTCAGAATTCATAGTGGATTGAGAGTTGTGTTATAAAGCATGCAACAGTTTGAGACAAATTCTGCTTCATCACAATATATCTTTATAAAACCACGCTATTCAACTGTATCTTTGTGCAAAAGTGTGAGAAGAAGGCCAAAAAAGCATAAAAGAAGGTGAAAAAGACTTATTTTCCATTGAGTTGATCATTGAAGGCCCGTGGCCTAGTCTGTTTGTAATGTTTTGATGGCAATGGATGGATTTTCTTTTTCAATTGTAATGTGTGTCATGTATTTCTTATGGGGTGACATTAGTAGATCTCACCAAGTATGTCAATTGTATCCCAAAAGAACTTGGAGTTTTGAGATGCTACTAGTTACATTGACAAGTAGACTTCTAGAGCTTTCCAACAATAGGTCATGGACTAAAAAAGAGTTGATATGAAGAATTCACGTGTGTTTGAAAAGGGTGGGGGGAGGTCTGGTGTGTGGGTTGGTTTGCAGGGTTGGAATCCCGGTGATTACTACCTTACGTAGTGATAGTTTGTTCAAAGTGAAAAAGATGAGTGCTGTTGGGCTAGAAACAGTACACTCCTGAAAAATCTATAGAGAACCTTTGCTTTGTGAACCACTGCATAGAGAAAAATTGGTTTCTTATCAAGAAAACCATTCCATTGTGCAGTATGTGCTGGGGTATCATGAGGATCAACCCATTAGATGCATCCTTTCTAATCTGTCTTTGTGGGCGATAGCTGTATGCTTGAAATTTGTGTACGATCAATCTAATACTTTTTCTGCTCTTCCATAGCAAGGAATTGAGTTTTTAGTTGATAACTTCTTATTGGTGTTTGCAGTTCATTGATGTTGGAACAATGGTATCCCCGACAGTTTTTGCTCGACGTAGTCTGTCATATCTCATGAATGATATGCCCCAGGAAGCCCTCAATGACTCGGTGCAGGCACAAGTTATATCCCCTGTTTGGCATATTGCATCCTATTTACAAGCTGCAGCTCTTTTTGCTTTGGTAAGAGAGAATGAGGCCCAAATTGCACTCAAAGAGGGTTCAGTCCTTGAAGAAAAGAGGAATAAGACTTCCTGACAATAGAAGAGAGAAGATTATACCTACTTGAATTGCTGCTGTCTGGGAATTACCCACCTCAGGTTGCTTGTCGATTCCAGCAGAAAGATCAAAGGCTGTTCAACCTCCCAAAGTAGATAGATTTAACGGACACAAATTGATGTCAATCGTCTGCATGCATGACTAGTTGGTTTGGTTTTGTTGAAGCATTCTTTTGCAACATCATTGGATGGGTTGGTTTTGGCGAGCTTATTGGAGTGGTGATGATATTTATGGAGAAACTGCCATTGTTGACAGTTTACCGACCTTTTCCAATAATACAATCTTTTGGAATAACGCGGACACCATTGGAAGGAATGATGTTATGTCCATAAATGATTTGACCATCAAGTTAAATGGAAAGGTTGGTAGAAGAGACTTGCCATGCTGTAATTTATGTACAGTGCTATATGGCTTCTAAATGCTGATGTGAAATTGGTTGTGTTTTTTTTATTTTTTATTTTTATGTTTTTTGTATCCTACTGCCAGTTGTTTCTTGTTCATTGGTTTATTGCGGGGGACAGTTCATATTATCTCACATGATTGTGTATTCTGCTGATTTAATCTGCCAAAATATTGATCATTTCGAGTGGTTTATGGTACACGTTCGAAATTGCTGGAAGTGGTTGGTGTTTTATATTATCTACAGTTATGTTTGCATTTTGATCTGTCCCACACATCTATCCAGAAGCAAGTGTAGTTCATTGGTCCACCGAATGTTCCGAAAATTTATTTGCAGATAAGTCCGTTTTTCCATTTCTTTCCATTAAATGCCTGCCAAAACCAGAATGAATCATCTTTCAACTTTAGTCATCATAAGTTACATGTGATAAGTTCTTGAAGAAAATTTATAGCATAACGAAAATAAAATCTCTTCACAGGATCAACATTACCAACCTGATAGAAAGGAACAATTAGGGAGGGATCAGTCATATTGATGAATGCATAACCCACATTGCATTTGTTCTGCAACAAAATGGAAGGCCAGATTATTTTCAGGCACTGCTACAACAATATATGAAAACACTTACATATGTTTATAGATATATTCAACAATCTATGTGAAGAAACGAACAATATAGAGAAGAAGTAAACAAAGTATATGCTTATAAATCAAATTCATATCTCCAAAACCCTAGAAAAAAAATGAAGTATCGGTGTAGTGAAGAGTTACCATCAACCAAACTATAAAATGATAAATCCCATGGGTCAAGTGAAGAGTTACATGTGATTAGTGGCAATGCCAAATTTGATCTGCTATCAATCTTGTCCCTTGCATCACAAAGAGATGAGGAAGAAGCTGACAATGGTGGGGAGGGATGGACCGTCATGCTTCCCGCTAATGAAGGAAAAGTCACAGAGGTGAAGTGAGGAGAAGGGAGAAGAAGAGAGAAGATGAGAGGAGAGAAGAAGGATGGGGCCTGAACGATGAGAGGTGCGATCGGTTTTTCGTCGACTTAATTTGGGCTGATTACAGACGGTAAAAAAATGACTAATACCTTGGTTTATTTGGGAATGATCCCATTATTTATGAGCTTAGTTATTCTTTAAGAATGAGAATGAAATTTTATTCCCACAAATCAAACAAAAGAATAGATATTACTAAAGAATGACCATTCCATTCCTAAGATCTAATATCATGTACCAAACAGAACTAATTATATTAGAATTGCCCCGGAATGGACCAATCCAATCAGTGGGTTAAACAATTTCGAAACCCATTTGATTCATTCTTTTAGTACAAGGGTTGAGGGATACAAAGCCATACAGGAATGTTTTTTTCTGGTAATTTATCTTATTTAACTGTTGATTACTGCGGGTGTCTTCGATTTAAATGATTTTCTATTTCCGCTGTGGATAAAAAAAAAAAGGGCCCAACCGGGTTCGAACCGGTGACCTCTTGATCTGCAGTCAAATGCTCTACCACTGAGCTATGGACCCCAACGTGGTGTCTCAATCTTACTTCAGATATAAAACCAATATAAAGAGAGAGAGAGAGAGAGAGAGAGAGAGAGAAAGAGACCATGCCTTAAACTTTTGTAAACAAACCAACCATTTAATGGTAGAAATAAACAGGCACAAAAAACTTATACTCACAATTACAAGAATAATGAGAAACAAGTTCGGAATTCAATATTCACAACAGGGGACACCAAAACAAGCACGGTGCCATTATTTTTCATCGATCAACAAACACTAGCTACTTCATACTGCAATTTAATCGATTAGTGCCATTTTAATCTTTTTTATTGATACAATTCTTAATTCAATCCACTCCTACTGTTGAATTAGCGGTGAATTCTCATATTAGATGAGATTCACGACCAATCCAACAACAACAAGAGTATTGAGTTAACAAACTATATCGATAAATTGGATCAAAATAGCATGATTTTTTTATATTTTTTTGTTTTCCCAAATAGCTTTTTAGTTTTCCACCGCATCCTCCTCATCATACTCTTCATCACCATCTGCCACTGCGTCTTGATACTGCTGATACTCCGAAACCAAATCATTCATATTGCTCTCAGCTTCAGTAAACTCCATCTCATCCATTCCTTCTCCAGTGTACCAATGCAAGAAAGCCTTTCGTTTAAACATGACAGTAAACTGTTCCGAAACACGTCGAAACATCTCTTGTATCGATGTCGAATTCCCCATGAATGTTGATGACATTGACAACCCAGTTGGTGGTATGTCACAAACACTTGACTTCACATTGTTTGGTATCCACTCAACAAAGTATGAAGAGTTCTTGTTTTGGACATTGATCATTTGCTCATCAACCTCTTTAGTGCTCATTTTGCCACGGAACATAGCTGAGGCCGTGAGGTACCTTCCTGTTAGAAAATTAACTTGTCTTTAGAGTTCCATCATATTTAGAGGTTGACAATTTTAATCCATAACCCAACAACCCGTCCAACTCACTCATAAACTAATGAATTGGGTACCTGTATTTATTGATAAGGATTACAAAACGGGTTGGGTACTATTATTTGGTTTAATTATACGGGTTAAAGTGGGTTTAAACTGAGATTTGGGTCCTCATTGTGTATTAGTGTGTCATATTTGGTGTATTTAGTATGTGTTTTTTTTTGTGTGTATTAACATATAAACATATCAAGAGTTTGATTATTTTACGGGTTAATGAGTTTAACCCAACTCATTATGATTCAATCCATTATAATCTGTTTAGTAAAGTAAGTTGAAAAAAGATTGGACTAGTTTTAAGCCCAACCCAATTTGAATCAACCCATAACCAGTCCAACTCACCTATGTACCACTTCTGATTGTATTATTGATCGTGTCTTAACAAATTTGTGTCAGGGACAAACGAAATATTAATATAACATGTAAAATAATATTATTTATAACCCAGCAACCCCCCCCCCCCCCCCCCCCACAATCTAGCCCATTTGGACTCGTGACTGGTAGTCAACTTGGGCCTATACGCAAAATTACTTTTCACGCACAGGGGTTAAATTTAGGGGAGTCAGTCCGAAGGAATATTTTTACCCTGTGAAGTATCAAACCCTTGACCAATGTCAAGTGTCAACTTAAGACATCTATCAAGTGACCGAGTACCACTTGAACTAACCCCTTGGGTTATATTAATGAAATGTTGAGAGTAATGTTTAGAACCTATATTTCTATAGTTACATGGCAGAGGAGGAGGTGGAGGCGGTGAGGTACTTACCGTGGCGTGGATCAGCAGCGCACATCATGTTCTTGGCGTCCCACATTTGTTGGGTGAGCTCTGGGATGGTGAGGGCTCGATACTGTTGTGAACCACGTGAAGTTAAGGGTGCGAACCCTACCATGAAGAAGTGAAGACGAGGGAATGGGATTAGGTTTACGGCTAGTTTTCGAAGATCGGAGTTGAGTTGGCCCGGGAAGCGAAGACAACATGTTACTCCACTCATGGTTGTTGAGATTAAGTGGTTCAAATCACCAACTGCAACATAAAAAACATGCATACAGCACATTAGGGGTTATCAAATATGTTTACATCTTGCAAATTTGTCGTGTCGGAATCATATCGTGTATAAGTTAATGGTAAGACGTTTTGTTAATGTCAATTCAAGAAAAAAAAAACTCGTTAATGAAAATTTGCACTGCTTTTCGCACCAAAAAAGAGGGGGAATTTGGTGACGATTACCAAAAATCGTCTCAACCAATTTTTACAAAATTAAAGTTAATACCACTAGATCGGGAAGAATTTCTCATTTGCAGTCATGTTTTGGTCTTAGGGGGTTATGCATGCAATCATAGTGTCTATAGCTGATGAGATGTGCCTCCATATATGGGGGCATTACAGACCCTAGAAAGTCGTGACTTATTTTGAAGGAAGTTAATGAACATGTGACCTCAAATAAGTGCCAATGCCGGGAGACTGAATAACATGGCCTGAAACAGGCTAGTTGAGACTGTTTCTTGTTATTTTGTCAAAAAAAATAGCTGCCAAAAATGAAATCCGTTGTAGTGCAGGTTCGTGTCAACTTATTTACTTGATAAGTTTTACGGATTTACCCTGTTTTATCACACTAACCCATTAAAAATAAATTCAAACTAGTTAATTCCTTGTTCGTTTCTTATCTTATTCGTGCCTCGTGTACATGATTGCGAACCCCAAATTATATTTAGTCTAGTGATGAAGAAAAAAGATGCACTCGGTAAAAATGAAAGTAGAACTTACAGCTTGGATTGGTGAGCTTGAGTGTTCGGAAACAGATATCATAGAGTGCTTCATTATCAAGGACCATGCATTCATCGGCATTTTCGACAAGCTGGTGCACAGAGAGGGTGGCATTGTAGGGTTCAACAACAGTATCAGAAACCTTTGGTGAAGGGAAGACAGAGAAAGTCAACATCATCCTATCAGGGTACTCTTCCCTGATCTTAGATATCAGGAGGGTCCCCATTCCTGACCCTGTCCCACCTCCCAGTGAATGGCAAATCTGAAAGCCTATCATAAAATAAAGTAAAGTGTACATTAAATTCCATAACTTCTCATCATTGATTAACCTATACAAAAGGGTGTTAACAGAAAAATATGGACTGGAATGTACAATTAAATCACGACCAATGTTACTTAGACCTAATTTATTGATATAATTTATTGGCCGAATCATTCATAGTCATTGGATTGACAGTAGGTCCCAATATTTTTTGAGACCCGTATCAATCCAATGATTGTGATGAATTATATCAACATATTAGATCCAAATAATTAAATCACATGAACATACAAAAATGAGGCCAACCATAAATGTAGGCCGAATTGGGGCGAATTACACTACACAACCCGAAAAAGTTTTAAGTTGTTAATTTATACCCTAAAAGAATAAAATTCTCATATTGCATCATCAATCATGTGAAAAGACTGTAATGTGGTCTGATTAAATAAAATTGAGTAAAAAATTCTCATATAAAATATTTAAAATTAAGTAACATATAAACAATTATGCATAAAAATAAGAAAATGTAAAAATACAACAAACAAATTCTAAAAAAAATAAGGAGAGGGGGTGTGGTTTTGGACCACATTGCTACCTTTTTTTTAAAAGATCTTTTAGAGTGCAAAAATGTTATTCACCCATACGGCAAACTAATATATCTGTAACATATTTTTTTTGACATAAGATGTTCATGTCAATTTATGTGCATCTCAGTTAATTCTCTATCCAATCTGGCCAAAAGTAGACCATTCATGCCCAGATTATAGAATTCATGTCTGGCTCCAAGGAAGTCATCAAATTCAAGATGTCTAAGTGTAATATTTTAAATTTAAAGGGTCTATGAATACACACCTACAAATTTTAAGGGGTTTAGGTGTAATTTATTAATTAAGGGACGTTGATGGCAAGGTCTGAGTGTTACGCATGTAAAAACCTCATAAATTTGTATGTAATGTTTTAAATGTCAAATGATTTAAGTGATAAATCTAAAGAGATCTAGATGTAAATCCCCCCCCCCCCCAAAAAAAAAAATGCATTGAAGATATTTTACCTTGTAAGCAATCACAATTCTCTGCCTCTTTACGGACAACATCAAGAACAGAATCAATTAACTCGGCCCCTTCAGTGTAATGCCCTTTGGCCCAGTTATTTCCAGCTCCATTTTGCCCAAATACAAAGTTATCGGGCCTGAAAATCCTTCCATAAGGCCCGGCCCGCAAGCTGTCCATAGTTCCGGGCTCCAGGTCCATCAACACAGCCCTAGGGACATATCTCCCACCACTTGCCTCATTGTAGTACACATTCACCCTCTCAAGCTGAACGTGAGACTTGCCGGTGTAATTTCCGGTGGCGTCGATGCCGTGTTCATCGCACACGACCTCCCAGAACTTGGCACCGATTTGGTTACCGCATTGCCCCGCTTGGACGTGAAGAATTTCTCTCATTTTCGAGTCGAAATGTATGTAATATTACGTAAAATTGACAAATAGATGTACACAAGTTTGAAATAACAATTTAGAGAGAGAGAAAGGGGGAGAGCATAGAGGAATGAAGGGAGATGGCCTTATGTAGTAGATCAGAAGGGATAGGATTTGATTGAGACAGTGATATTTTTCTCTCTCTCTACCTAAAACAATTGGGAAAAAAAGATATTGGCATAATTAATAATTTCATGTGATAGTGTTTTTGAAGGCCATGTTGAAACCCAACAAGATTGGTGGGCTAGCTGGACAAGAAGGAGACAGCTAGATACATGATAATTCATCTGGCACCATTCAAGCTAAGATTACCAAAACATCCTTTGCAATCTTCTCATAAGTGATAATGTTTCCCTTTTTTTTTTTTTGGGTTTAGCAGTCAGGGGTGTTCGAATTGTATATCTCGATTAATCCTCTCCTCGGTACAGTTAAAGGCAAGATCATCTACGCCAGTACTAAGGTATTCACGAGGGATAAATCTCTCATGATCTGGGCCCAAGGAGGATTCAAGATTTTAATTCAATACATCTGAATTTACAGTTTGTCTATATTACTACATGAACTACCCTTTTGGTTGATAATGTTCCTATTTGACATGAAGAGAACACATTTTCTCCTTCTATTTTCAATTCATTTCCTACGCATGACTTTTATGCTGAGTTTGGTATCGTACCAAAAAAAAAACTGTGAATAAGTTATGACTTGATTATATTAAGTTACGGTTCAATAATATCAAAATTACAACTCAATCAAGTTAAAAATATGTGGGGTAGATATAAAGTTTTTTGGGGCAATCCTAAGCCTTTAGGCCAATTTTAAAACGATCCCATTGAGTTGTAACTTGGCTTTCACAAAAGCTAGAGCTCGTTTGTATTACTAAGTGAAAAGCTTAGTTAAAACTTAAATATAATTGTGTATTTTCGTGATAATTTTTAAAAAAAAAAGAAGAAGAAGAAGATGGTGATTAATGTTAAAATGAAATTCAGAGGAACTTGGTCATTTGGGGATGTGACAAGATAGTCATACCTTATTAAACTGAGAGATTATGTTAGGTGGCATGATGATTAATATGTAAGTTTGAGATTAATTGGATGAGGCAGGTGGGAAGCTACAATAATTGAAGGCATGAGTGTCTCTATCTGCAGCTGCCTCTAGGGAATGGTTGGCCAGCTGGTGATGGCATCCAATGTTGTCTTCTTTTTTTTTTTTTTGTCAATTTTCCATGTAAATATAAAATTGAGAAACAAAACCTGATCTCCTTCACAAGAGAGAGAGAGAGAGGAACTAATCCTTTGTTCTTACATAACTTGATATAATGCTTTAATTCTTTTTAATTAGTAGCGAGATGGATAGTTGTATACCATAGTATTTGAATGATTTGGTAATGTAAGGTATGGCATCCAAGTTCTAGTAGAAGATCACAGGTGAGGGAGCAACGATGGAGTACAATGACGGAGGAATGCTTATCTGTCTTGGTAGCGTTCGAGTTTGAAAATCAATCTCTCAAAATATGATAGTATTTGTTACCTTTGTACTAAACTCTTTTGGATTTTACTTAGACGACAATCTTATGCACTGACTACGACATTTTATCTACAAAAGATCAAGCAAGAGGAATTTGAATATGAATTGTTCTATTCATCATATATCACCTTTTTTTTTTATTGGGATGGAACTGTGGTTTTTGTAAAACAAAATGATAAGAATAAGATGAAGAGATGATGTGACAGATATGCTTCTACAACTTGTGCTGTTGGAGCTGTGTTTTCAGTGAGCTATTCTTGGGATAGTTATTGGTTTGGTATCAAGTTGGTTGTGGCCCACATGAGAGATGAGTAGGAGGTAAGCTGTATGTATCTAAAATTGAATCTCCATAATGCTAATATGTTCCCCCACACAGCAACCACCTGCCTGTCAATTCTCATTTAGATCCATCTGACTTTGTTTTTTTAGGCAATTATTAATTTATACAGTTTTACCCTCTTTTAAACAAAGATCAAAAAAAGTTTTCTGAATTACATAAAATCTATATTGGCTAAAAAACTATATTTTAGCCCGTGAGTAAATAATTAATTTGGTCGTGTAATCGTGTTTAAAGAAGATTCATTAGTTCTGTTTCGAGTTGGCTTAAAACTTCAATTTTTTTTTTGTTTTAGAGGAAAAAAAGTCTGGTTCGTTTGGACCCAGGCTTATTAGACAGCTTTTCCAATGGCGTTTTGGGTAAAAATAGCTTCTATCGGCACTAAAGAAAAGCTGAAAAATAGGGTTTATCCAAGGGCTTCAAAAATAAATCGATTTTTTTGAAAATACTTCAAACGATTTCAAAAGTTTTTTTAACTTTAACTTTTTTATTTCACTTTTCAAACCTCTGTTTTGCACCCAAAAAAGTCTATTCCAAACAGGCCATTATTGTTCATATCATAAAGAAGAGTGACATAATATCTACTATCTACTGTTTTAGATCCTTCAGTGCATTTTTTCTTTTAATTTGTTTTAGTGGTAGATTACCCATTATTAAGTTAAGTGAAACTCACTTTGGAAAAAAGTTTCTTCCTAATACAACAGTTACCAGCATCCACCACTATAAAAGTACAAAGAACCCATTAATATATTCTGATGATGAGTGTGCCCCAGTATTTTGTGAGTAAAAACTTGGTATAAATGTTCTGTAAGAGGTGCATTATTGGACTTAAAATGACTTAGAAGTTAGAAGCACCTTGGACACAACCACAGGCATAAGGTGGTCTGGACATTCCAAGTTACAGCAATCCAGGTAATGACTTGACCCACCCATCTCTCTCTCTCTCTCTCTCTCTCTCTCTCTCTCCATACATAATACACACACACACACACATATATATATATGAAGCAGATAATTGCATGGGTATCTACCACAAATATTGGAAACAACATGCAGGTGGGTACAATTAGTTGGCATGGGTTGAACATGGCACATGCAGGGTGGAGGGGGCACATGGTCCTCTGATACGAATAGGCAACAAAATATATATGACAACAATGGCCTGGGAACATAATAAACATACTCCCCTTCACCAAATATCCTCTTCCACCAATGTAAAACAATGCAGTTTGGCATAGTTCCTCAATGTAGTGAAGTGGGTTTTAAGGATTGAAAGTTTTACAACTTAACTTCCATGTAAAGAAAGAAACACAAGAAGCTATATATATGATGCATAGTGAAGAACCATCAGTAGAGCAGCTCCTCAAAAACTGGATCCACACTTTCTCCCCACTTCCCATAATACAACTCCAGAAGCTTCTCAGCTGGTGTCACACCTGTAAGTATATATATAAGGGGATTTAATTTAGGGAAATACTATTTGTACCTAATTTAGTAATTTTATTTATTGATGTGATAGATCATAGTCATTGAATTGATAGTGAGTCCCAACTAATAGTGGGGTCCACTACCAATCTAATGACATACAGAGAATGATAAATTCAACAAATAAGGTCCACGTAGCATTGCTATTTAATTTAACAGTGATGACACCCCCAAGTAGCACATATTATGGAGATAGTCCAGAGACAATCTTACAAGACTAAAAGAGAAGAATGCCCAATAAATTCCTATTTTAATTATATGGACCATTCATTATGTCAAAAATCTTTGTACAACTTTCAAAAAAACTTCCCCACAAGAGTTAAAATTCGTCAAATATCTATTTTTGTAATAGTGATATCATGTCAGCATTATCACATGGTATCACCAACCAATAACAAAATACCAAATGAGTAAGGTGCATCCCACTTGGATAGTTATTGACTTACATGAAAAAAAGAGTGAGTAGTTGTTGATTTACATGGACGAATAGTTATTGGTTTGTGTAGAGTTTGTTTTCTTATTTGTTTACACATTATTTTTGATAATACCACATGACAATTCTGACACGGTATCACCATTACATTGAATATTTTTTCCTTTTTTAGGGGGACTTTAATGCACACTTGTGAATCAAAATTTTTAACATTATAGTTACATTTTGGTCTTCTCTCTTTTTCAATTCTATATATGGGATAAATTAGTGTTTGAAATGAGGTGACAAATTCAATTTGCAAAAGTAATTAGATTTGTTTTCTAAAATTCAATTTTATTTTTTGGGTAAATTACACTTTGACCCCTCAATTATGACTCTTTTTTCACATTGTCCCCTCAAATATTATTTTTTTTATATTGCACCCTCAACTATATAATTAGTTTCACATCGCCCCAATTCTTAACATCTGCTATATATTTAACGAAAAGTTATTTTA
Organism: Ilex aquifolium; assembly: GCA_951799425.1. Taxonomy (NCBI): domain Eukaryota; kingdom Viridiplantae; phylum Streptophyta; class Magnoliopsida; order Aquifoliales; family Aquifoliaceae; genus Ilex; species Ilex aquifolium. Next base: position 4,863,816 of record OX637392.1, read on the forward strand.
TTTTACCACCCCCAAGTATTTAGAACGTGTGATATTAGGGCTTTCAACTAGCTTGCATTATGACACCCACTCAAAGCGACCAATTTAATCATGTTTATTAGACAAACCTGTTAGTCCAACTCAATCTTGGCTCGTTTGAGATGAGACCGGGGTTCAGGTCACTTAGGTCTCTAATATACTATCCAATCACGATTGAATTCTTTCCTTCACAACTTGAAATTGATTTTGAATGTAGTATGTTTCAGCATTTTTTGCAAACTTTTTCCATGGTAGATGTGTTTAATAATGTTTCATTTTTATCAATAACGTCAAAAAAAAAAAAAAAGATTAGCATTCCTTGTGATTCCTTTTCCAACTACACTAGTTAGTTTAGGAAACCTCAAAAAAAGCTCCACCAGGCCGCCATTGAATTTGTTGTACCACTTTCAACTAGAACATAGCAGTGACAGGATAACTCAACACACCTATGTATTGCTACAGATGATTGCAGAGTGTCAAAAAGCATATGTTAAACATATACTTTGAAGCATCTTGACGTGAATGAATTACCTGTTCGGACCACCTCAGTCGCTGCATTCAAGAATCCTGTCTCCTTAAACCCTCTCCTCTCCAAGCCATCCTGCATTTTAGTAAATAAAGAACATCATGAACAAACAAGAATGGACAGATGATTTGTTATGATCATCATAATCATCGTCGTCGCCGTCACTAATAACAGTAGCAACAGCAACAATTTTCAAGTAACCTTTGCCAACTTTAGAACATCTTCAGCAACATCTCTCAGCAATCCATCTCGAAATGGTGTCTTCAGACCACTCTTTGGTACCTACCACACAGTTTTGGAATTGAAGTGAACTCTTAATTGCTGAAAAGATGCTACTTATCTCAACATTATAAGATACAACTTAAAGGGATGAAGGCATATTTGCAAATCAAAACCAGAGTATCATCATTCAGTAGTATAGTCATTGAATAAGAAAGAGAGAGAAAGAGAGAGACAACTTTGCAGACTCAACCTGAAAAATACAATGTAATAATGAACTACTAGAACTAGGTGTTCACTACAATACCAAGATGTTATACAAAAGAAAGGGGGGTTCCCAGCAGCACCATATGATCTTAAAATGGGTAGATTACCTTATTCCTCAACATTTGTCTTTCTTGGGATGTCCAATCAGCTGTCATGTCCAGAACATTTTGTAAAGAAACCTCATCATACAATAGACCCACCTGAAATACAGTAACAACATCATAGTGCACTGATTCACAGAAGGAACTAAGCATTAATAACAGTATTTAACACAAACTAAAGAGATATGCAAAAGATGAAAACAAAAAAAAAAAGAAAGAAAATCCCAATAATTATATGGGGTTGATTTACTATCTCCAAATTCTGTAGTGTTAAATTTTGAATAATCATGACATTAGGGCAGTGTATTTCATAAATTAAAGAGGTCCCACACCCAAAATGCAGGGAGTGCACATAAACTCCTGAAAGGTCCTCCATCAGCACCCCTCATCTCCAAGTATCTTTTAAGCCTGACCTGGAAAGAAAAAATGACATTGGCACATGTTAATCATTACCATCCGGAAAATATATGATTACATATTTTTTATAGTAATATCATTGAAATTAAGGCATTTATGCAAATTAATCTCAAATGCATTTGTGAAACCTCCGGATATATTGTTCCCAGATGAACCTCCCAATCATTGAGAGTTGGATATTCACCCGGAATAGAAGGAAGTTTTCCCACCATAAAATCCTAAGAAAATGTCAAGGATTATCACTAGTACCAAATAAATGAACAATAAGAGAGTTCAAGGCCAAAGAAAATCTCAAATCACTCAAACAAAAAAATCTATGGATAGATGAAAACCCAGAAGGACATTCCAGAACAATCAATATACTTCTTTTTCCGGTAGACAAAATACATTGGGACATTGAGAGCATAATCGACATACTGTTCAAACCTGTGCCCATAAAAGATAAGAGCATCAATAAATAGATCACAATCTTTCAAGAAAAAAAAAATAAAGCAAGAAATAAGCTGTTCAAAAAATAACACCCATTTTAGTCCCCATTAATGGGAGTCATGTAGAGACTGGTCACCTCAATCTATTAAAGTCAATTTCCCCACACCATGCCCCATAGCATGTGCTAATTAATCTGTTTAATTATCTGTTTAATCTCAGAAAATGATAAATCTTACCCAAATGAGTCATCAAAAACGAAGGGAAGCATTCCAGTGCGATTCTTATCAGTATCGGTCCAAAAGTGGCTAGTGAAACAAAGAAGAAATATTACATCCAAAGCAAGCAAAATCAATAAAAAGGAAAAAGAAAGGAGAGACTATGAGAAGCAACAAACAAAGGGTAACAAGTGAAAAAAAAACCTTCTCATGCTGAGATAACCATTAGGCTTTCCATCAGTGAAAGGTGAATTGGCAAACAGAGCTGTTGCTATCTGCCTCATTCAATACACTGGTTAGATTAATTCACATAAACCATATTAACTAATTTTACAGTGAAGAGATAGATGAAAACAAGGTTTTCTCACAGGCTGCAAAGCAAGACTAGCACGAAATTTCCTTATCATGTCAGCTTCAGAACTAAAGTCCAGATTAACCTAACAAAAACAGATCATATCCATATTTAATTACCTTTCAGTCAGGAAGACACATTGTAGACTAATAGACATTTATTCAAACAGATTATACACATAAAAGATATATCAAAAGAGTTTAACAATAAGGCATTTTCAACAATTCAGACAACAGATACCCCAAAGAAGTAATCATATTCCTCTTACCTGAACAGTACATGTCCCGAACGCCACATCAAGTGCAAGAGAGCCAACTTTGGGCATGTAATTTGTTATAATCTCAAATCTTGCCTGACTCATTGAACAAAGAAAAAAAACTGACATTAATTATTTTTCAAAGTGTATAAATATTATATTATTATTTTTTTTTCTAATAACTCAAACTTTTAGAATAGACGGTGATTTAACTTGTAGCATTCTAAATATCTTTTGTAACCATTTCTTAGGTAAGAAGACTATAATCCATCAAGAACAAGACATGATATATACAAGTATATATTCATATGTACATATTTTACAGAGATATATCATTACCTTGGGCATCATGGGTATGTCTCTCAGTCCCCATTTTGGCGGGCAACCAATGCCTAAGAATCCAGTTCCCATCTCCTCTGCAACAGTTTTGACCTATGCAATATAATCATGCAAAGATATTAATAGCTAACTTAAAGGCGACAATATTTACCGTGTGGTAGAGTTTTATTAAGAAAAAAAATAACAATTTCATCATTAAATCAAAACAGAAACATACATATTTAATTGCTAGGGTGTCCATGGGTCGGGCTGAGCTTGGGTAGGATAAGCCAAACTCTTATTCAGGTGAGTTAATGGGCGGGGCGAGACAGATTCTGGGTAGGAGTATGCTACCAGCAACCCAATTCGTCGACTCACAAGATGGGTTGGACGGGCCTATTGGGTGGGCCTTTTATATATATATACATACTTTCATTTAAAAAAAATTTAACTTAATATTTTTTAAAATTATATTTTTGAATTAAAAATAAAGTTAAAATAGATAAAATAATAAATAATTTTATTTAAATAAAATAAAATCATTTTTTGTCACTAAAATTTCAAAGTTTCGATGGTCAATTTTTTTTTTAAACAATTGGGTGGAAGAACTAACGAGTTGAGCTGGCCTGGGCTAGGCGGGCTTTTGGGCTGGGTTTTAATAGATTTTTGTGGGTGGGCTCATGAGCTGGGTTTTGGGCCGAAAAATGAGTTTGAAGGCAATTAAAAAGATATTGAGTTCAAATTCGGATGGATCAACTATCGAATTTATTAGACTACTAGTCGAGTAATAGGACCCATGGGTCAACCCGACAGATGAACACCTCTATTAATTGCTATACAACAAAATGACAATATGTGATATATGGGTGTTCATATAAACGTACTTATATATGTATGAAAACCAGCTATTGGAGGAACCTGATAAAGATGTGAATTAAGCTCTGCACAGGTTTGATGCAGAGTTTCAACAGGGGCACCACTAAGCTCAAGTTGACCACCAGTCTCAAGTGAGATGCTTTGTTTTCCCTGCCCAGCAACCATATATAAATATATATATATATAGAGAGAGAGAGAGAGAGAGAGAGAGAGAGAGAGAGAGATTTCTCTAGAATTGTTGCAAAACACAAGAGAAAAAGAGGGTAAACCTGTTTGAGTCCGACAATGTTGTGGCCTTCCATTACTTTATCCCAATCAAATCTCTCAGAAATGGCATTGAGTAACTCTGCTATTTGTTCGTACTTCATGGGACGTAAAGTTCCAAAATCAAAACCGAACTTTTCATGTTCAGTACCTATTCTGCTAAACCACCATCATCTAGATGAGTTAAAAAGAAAAAAGAAAAGGTAAATTACACCCGATCCTTTGAGATTTGTCACACAGACCCTTCGTATTTGATAAATTACATTGAAATCCCTTGAAATATGTGCACCTATAATATATAGTGACCTTGTCGTGAAGATCCTTTAAACATGCAATTAAAATTTGATGACATCAATTTCCTTTTTTATTTAAAATTCCCAAATTACCCTATCACCACCATCATCATCACATGTATGGTTTTCCCTCCTCTCTCTCTCCGATACCTAGATCCCAAATTCACCCAAATTTGAATTTAATATCGGTGGCATGATAGTTGGGTTTATTTTGTTTAGTTTGTTAAAAGGGCAAAACAGTCATTTTATAACACCCACCCGCTAGGTCTATTTGTCTTCTGTTACTAATAGGAAGTCTTAGTATAATTAGTCAAATATGATGAGATCTGTATAATTAAGTGACAAATCTCAAAGGTCTAAGTATAATTTATCTACCAAAGTTTCAAGCAAAACGACATGGTAAAAAGAAGGAACTACAATATGAGACTTGCCCAAATGTTCAAAATTTCACATAGTTTCAATCAGCTTGAAAATAAATATTTGAGAATCACAATAGAAATAGAAAAAAAAATTAGAAAATTTATTTCTAAAACATAAACACATCGAAACGCATTGTCAAAATATAAAAAAACACTTCGAAATAGAGTAATTTTGGTATTCAATCACTAATTCTATTTCCATAAAAAAACGAAAACGGGAGATAAATAGTTTCACCTCCATTGTTCCTTGGGCTTGCATCCAGAAGCTAGGAATCCAACAAGATCTTCTTTTGTCAATGGCTCTGTAGTAATCACAGCTTCCTCTGTAGGAGGACTTGCAGCAACAATCACTGGATGTCCTCTTCTCCATCCTTGTCTAACACCAGCTCTATGCAAATTGTGCACTGTCTTTGAGGATACTTTCCATGATAATGAAGGCAAACCCATGCAAGTTTGGTTCATCATTTTGGATGCCTCCATGTGGTTTGTGATGATACATACAAACTGTAAGTGGTGGCAGCTTATAAACACAAAAATATTTGGTACCTCCTTCAAAAGTAATTGTCACATGGTTCTTGTTTTGTATTTTTTTAATCATGAAGGATGTAACTAAACCGATTATCAAGAAAGAAATTTGGAGGAATCTCGAAATAATACTGTATCACAGTACTATATAATTAAACATGATTTATATATGTGAAACGAGAAAGATTTAAAATATTTGATGCATCCTTCAAAAATAATTGTCACATGGTTCTTATTTTGTTTTTATAATCATGAAAGATTAGTTTACAAACTTGTGAAACCTAGAGTCACTAATCAAAAGAGTCTTTAGTGCTAAGCAATTAAAAGGATACATTACAATTTTCCCCCCTCAACTATTGAAGTTTTTATATTATTGTCTCATCTACTACTTTGATTATTTCACATTACTTCAATCACAAATGTTTGTTATCTTTTTGGATGGAAATTACTGACGAGTTCGGACAAAGTAAAATAAATTAAATAATTCGGGGGACAAAATAAAATAATTTTTCGTTAATTATGTAACAGACGTTAATAATTTGGGCAATGTAAAAATAATTGTATAGTTGAGAGTGTAATATAAAAAATATGATAGTTGAGAGGATAAAATGAAAAAAAATCATAATTGAGAGGATCAAAGTATAATTTTCCCCAACTAAAGCTATTATCAAAAAGAAGTTTGGAGGAATCTTGCTTTGGAATCACACCCCACATGGAAGTTTTTATTAAAAATTGCTCAATCGAACATATAAAACTTAAAGTAGTACAAGAGAAAGGTTTGTTTAACAATAGCAGTAATGAAATTTGGATTTGTTTTCCCGTCATTCACGGTGAGGAGAATGATGACATCTTTGCTGCATGTTCAATTTTTGAAGTCAATTTTTTGTTGTTTGAGATCCGTCCATGGACATTTAACACTTGTCATTTATCTTTAGGTTTTCTTTTTTTATAAATTTTGTTAGTTAATTTTTAACATCATATAATACAATGTTGAGAGTTGTGTGAGTAAATCTTATTCGGCTATATATTGTATAATACTCACTTAGAAAGAAGATCGTGATACACACCCCAGATCTCAACCTCGCTCTTTTTCAAAGTATTTTTTATCAAATAGTCAATTCACATTATTATTATGTCTTTTAAAATTGTTTTTAAAATCATATATCAAATAAGTTATGGGATACAAAAAAACAAAACACATTTTTCTAAATTTTTTTTCAAAAACATATTTTTGAATACTGTTTTTCAAAAACATATCCAAATAGACCCTGAGGTTTGAGTTTTCGAGATCGAGATGGGGCATATGAAGCTGAAACCGGTTGAGAGTTTGGGCAATTGGGCTTGAATTCATCTCTCTCTCAAGGAAGCTTTTACCTTTCAAGACTATAATATAAAATAGGACAGACTTCAATAAGTCCATCCAATGGTCTCAAATAGACTCATCCAACGGCCACCAATATTCCTCTCAAAATCATTCACATTACACCGTATCTTCAAACACTAGTTACTCCTAATACTATATATTTAAGCACTGACGGTAGGGAAGATGGAGGCAGCAAGGACATGATGAGTATTCAGAACTTGCAAGATGGAACCTTTGAGCACCACAGTATTAGTAAGGGAGCATCGTATAGACTAGGGGTGACAATCGTGTAAATGGGTTCGTATGATCAATTCTAATTATTAATTTTGTATTGATTTCAAGTCGTGTTTACATGTAATGTCAAAAATTATCAGTCTTAATATTGCCCCTAGTATAGACCAATCAATCCCCCCTGTGGGTTACACCAAGTTTACGAAACAGGTTACTATTATGCATTGTATCAATGCTCTGTCCTCTTAATGTGCCCTGCTGATTTTAACCCATTTTGATTCTGTCTGTTTTTGTTGTTTGGTTTTATAATATATGATATGCCATTAGACTATAGTCTTAAACATGCAAATTTATGCTTACATCAATTAGTATTTTATTATTAAAAAAGATGGGTTAGGAGAATTTCTATATACGATAAGATATTATATTAACATGAAGTAATTAATATAGGTGCCTATCCGAACTTGGGTATCGAAAAATTATTTTGAGTTTTTTGAGTGTGAGTATATTTTTTTAGACTTATTTGAGAAAAAGTGTTTTGATAAATTTTGTACTCCATTAAATTCACTTTTACTAAAACATCTTATTATTAGGTATAAATTTCAGATGACCTTTTATTTATATTACTTATTTACCCTTACTTAAATAGTGTATAATTGATTGACAGTTTATTTTCTAATCAGTAATGATTTGATTAGATTTTATCATTCATTTGAATTTTGAACATTTATTCTTATTCTCTCACTCCCCCCCCCCCCCTCCCTCTTTCTCTCTGTTACTCTTACTCTCTCACCCCCTATTTTCTCTTTCTCTTTCTCTTTCTCTTTCTCTTTCTCTTTCTCTCTCTCTTTCTCACTATCTCTCCCCCTATTTTCTCTCGCCACTGTGTATTCAAGGCACAATTACTCTTTCTTTCTTAATCCGAAGTCAGCATTCTTAAATGTAGTTGTATTGATACTCCAAAAGAGATACACTGAAGATATCATAACTGATTGATAATTTATTTTCTTTTCAAATATATAAAAATTTGACATAATCAGATATCAATGTTACACTAACAGTTACTTCAACATAATTGGATAACGTTACACCAAACAAGGACACACAATGACGACATCATAGTCAATGCATCATTCAGTTGTTTATATAAACCAAAGAGTTACACCAAACAAGGACATTAAATGATGACACCATGGTCAATGCATCATTTAGTTGTTTATATAAATCAAAAAATTACACCATTCAGTATCACCATATCATTAAACTAATAAAATACACCAAAATGGGTGAATCAAAAAAATACACCAAAAATATAACATTGGTGTAACTGTTTAGTGTAACATTAATATCTGATTATGTTGAAATAATTGTTTGTTTGTAACGTTGATATCCAATTATGTCAAATTTTTACATATTTGAAAAAAAAAATTATCAATCAATTATGATCTCTTCGATGTATCTTTTTTGAAGTATCAATACAACGACGTTTAAGAATGCCGACTTCGGATTGAGAGATAGAGAGTAATTGTGTCTTGAATACACATTGAAGAGAGAAAATAGGGGAGAGAGAGAATGAGAGAGTAACACATAGAGAGAGAATAGGGAGAGAGAGAGAGAGAGAGTAACAGTTTGTATCTCGCACATTTTTTTACTTTTATTGAATGGCCTTTTGGTCTTTTTTCACAAAAATGTACTTAGGGTCAAATAAATTTCTTTAATATATTTTTTCTTTAATATATTTAAATTTTTGTACCGATTTTCATTTTTTCCAATTATTTTTGGAACTATACCTCCTTTTTCAATCTGTCATGAAATGGCATATGTAAAGTTGTATTATTTTACTTTATTTTATTATTCTTACTATCAATGACTGCAAATAATTCAAATCAAGATCTACGACCGATATTCAATTATGGATACGATAGCTTCATCCATCTACTAATATACATGCCAAGAGCAAACTTCTCGGTGAATTCTCATATATGGGGAAGATTGGGTGACTTTTTGATCCGACATAATAAGATGTATTTTCAATAGGATCGACATCAATAATAATATTCAATTGTGAGATTTAGAAATATGAAAATATTTGTCATATGTAGAAAACAAAGTTTACATAATTTTACATGAACAACGTATTTTTATAACTCAAACCCACGATAACTAGCATTATAATGAAACCACCTTGTGACTTTGGCAAGAATCACCTTTTATGTTGAAAGTTTATGGTAAGAAAATTTAATTCTCAACACTATTATAATCAAGAACCTGGCCCATTTTTTAGCTGAGCAGATCCAAGTTTCTAAATGGGTTGGGCCTTAAGGTCACCCTATAAATAGCAATAGGTTCACAAGAACGGGTTGAAAATAGGTCGGTCTCCACACTCCAACAAGTATCGGAAAAACCCCTTTCTCCGGCCGTCGCTCGCCGACACTGTATATATCTGTCGTCGACCAACTATTTTGCGAAATTCCGAGAGAAGCGTCCCAACAGAGGCATCAAAAGATGGGTAAGAAAGGATCAAACAAGAAAGCAGTTAATTTAACTTCTGGGTCACAGAATTCAGTAACGCTGAGAGAAGAGTCGAGTGGGAAGAAACAAACCAACGTCAATGTCAAGTCCATGCTGAAATTAGAGCATATAAAGAACATCGCGGTTTGGGCCAGCGGTGAAGCCACCATACCATCATTGGGTGCCTTCTTTGGGCACCGTTTGGCTGCCTGTGCTGAGGCCTTGGGTACTCCCCCTGATCCGTCGTTGTTTCCTTGCCAGAGGTTTCACTCTCTCTCTCTCTCTCGACATAAGTTTTTGTGTGTTTATGTGTTATGTTTGCTTTTAGAGCAGAGAAATTTTTGAAGTGAACTTTGGATTTGACCCATTACAGTAACCAAAGTATTGGATTATAGAATCATGTTGTCATTGTGTTTGTTGTAGCTGTATTATTCATATGTTTATACAGATTATTTAGCCCTTTGTAGTCAATTAATTGATTCTAGCTCCGCAAGTTTTTTTGTTTCATGAGTTAATTGAGAACTTGGCACTTGATCCGCAGTAGGAGAAACTGTATTTTTGCTTGTTGAGTCAAGCTTCCTTATTGTCTTGTAGTAATTGAGAACTTGGCACTTGATCACGGGCTTTGAGTTTTTTTGGGGGGGAAATAAAGGATTTAGGATAAATAACATACTTCATTTTAAGGTTTTCGACTTTAATTTTGTGTATTTATTCAGTAGCTCTTCCTTTTTGCTGCCCAAGTTATCTTCGTGTTGCAATTGGTAATGACTGTGTGTATCTGTTTTATACAGTATGATGTAGGAATACATTTTGTGCTGCTAAAAAAAGATTGTCTTCGTTTTTCTGCTGTCAGTCTCTGTGAAATTTTTTCATATTTTTCATAATTTGAGATTGTGTGTGATATTGATCGGCTAAGGTTGTGCTTTTGTTAGTAGGGTCTTAATAACCTTGTCGAGTTGAATCTGCCTAGAATTTATTTGTTGATATCTGTATGAACCGTGCACCAATCTCACGTTGGGAGACATTGTCATTTGTCAGTTGCATAAATGGTGGTATAAATTCCTTCTTTGCTAAATTCCCTATGCGCTCAAATATGTATTAGTGATACTAGCATGCAGAGCAGATAGTTCACTCTCAGGCCTGCATCCTAGCATGATTTGAGAGCAATGAGTTTCAGATTCTCCGTAAATCCTAAGTTAATACTGTAGAGTTATTATGCTTGAATCAAGATCCAATGAGCCATACAATTATTATGCTGGATCCAAAGAATCAAGTTGATGTACATATTGTTGCATCTCAACAGGGAGGCATCTAAATGGAAACATAGCAATACCTAGACAGATTGAGAGTTCTTCTATTCTGAAAATCCTCAAGTTGTGTAGACACAACTATATGGCATGATTTTATAATTCATCTGTCAGTTGCTTGCTTGAAAATTTGAGGACACATTTCTTTTAGTATTAGTCACCTCTTTTAAGTTCAGACACTAGTTTAACCAGATTTTTACTGAAATTTGAGTTAACGTTTGAGGAAAAAGTTCGATTTGATACAAAGGGCTCTAATGGACAAGCAAACTCAAATTTAAACATGGGTGAAATATAACCATTGGATCTTTAAAGAATGATGAAATCTCACCATTGGTGATTGGAGTAAAAGTTTGGGTATAGGATTGGTGAAGATTTTTGGGCTATTTTTTCTCAAATTTAAATTTAGGTCTAAAAAAGGGTAAGGATTGGAGATGCTCCTTTGACCAAACTTAATGGATACTCTTCAAAATTTTCTTTTTCTTAGACACTATACTATGCAAAGAAGAACAGGCTTCGACGCAAGTTCTCTCCACCTTTCTTCCAGCATTGATCCAGCTCTTGAAAAGGTCATCCAATACCAAGAGGAAAAGTAGCCATTGTACTTCAGGGGTGGAGGAGGAAAGTTGAGGGCAAATGTCTGAAGGAGGGCAACAATTTGATCTCAGCATAAGTCACTCAAATTTATGGCAAAAACTGGGATCCATTCATCTGTCATGCATACAATTGAGTGAGGACATTGGGGATTTATTATAGTCAAAGAACATCCATGTGTCCCTTAGCCCGAACTTCGCTCTGCTCTAGGAAGTGCTAAGGCAGTATCAGTAACATAATTATGCTTTACCAGTCCCCTGAATTTAGGAAAAAAGTCCTTAGCTAAGTCATGTAGCACTATGTCTTGCTACCTTAATCCACGATCTTATTGATTTATGCCATTTTGCAGCCCGTTCAATGTGTTCTGCAACACACCTTGGTGCACTGTCATTGTCTTTGATGCATATGGCCAAACTATCTCTTTGACTTTCTATTGTTTATGATTTTTTTCTACAGATGTGAATCTATTCTTCAGCCAGGCGATAATTGTACAGTTCGAATTGAAAAGAACCAAAAAAGGGCCCAACGTAGACGCAAGAAACCTTGTACGCCCACACAGAACAATGTGGTTTACAAGTGCCACTTCTGTTCACATCGCAATATCAAGAGAGGGACCCCAAGAGGCCATATGAAGGAGATATACCCCAGCATGGCAAAACCACCTTCAAAATCAGAACCTGCTAACTGCACAGTTCACAAGCCTACCAGCTCGGAGACAGCTACTACTGGCAATGTTGAGGTTAATAAGATGGATGAGGTTACTTTACCGGAACCGGAAGTAGCCATTGACGGTTCTGCCACAAAAACTCCGGCAACTCCATCGGTGAGAACGGGTCTGTCTTTGTTGGATGCAAAGATGAGAAAGAGGAACAGGTCAGGATCCAAGAAAGCAGCTGAATCTGAAAGCAGTCCTTTCACAAGAGATGTAGAAAAAGGTTCCAGTGCATCCAACAAACGGAAGAGAAAACCTTGGACTAGTCTTAAGGAAATTGCTGAGAGCAGTGACCAAAGTAACAACAGTGATTTCACAAACTTAACAGTCCCATTCTTAATATGAGTGGGGCCTTTGCTTAGGCATTTTTCGGGGCTTAGAACGAATGGCCTTCTAGTCCTTCCTGCGTGTCAGGGGAGCTGCCTAGGTTTGTCCGATTTTCTACAGGACAGTGTTTTTTTTTGTACGATATATTTGATTATTTGTGTATTGATTGTAATACTAACTTAAGCATGTTGGGGGAAGACTTCTAACCTTTTTTATATCTTGTGGACGAGTCGATATCCAAAGACTAATGGGTGCATCTCAATATGAATGATTGTTGGATTTTTTTTTTTCCCGTGCAGCATAATTAAAGTTCTTCAAGGGAAGATGTATAACAAGATTATGAGGGATCGTATAAGAAAATAGTTATTGTCTGTGCCTGAAGGCACAGTTTAATAAAAAATGGTAAACAATAAACATATTTGTATTCATATCCAAAATCAAATCACAAAAATAGAGAAGTGATAAAAGAATTTAAGCATTAGTTTGTAGTGGGGGTGAGAGGTGGCAGGCGGTAGTGGTGGTGATAAGAGACGGTGTTGATTGTGGTGGGTGTCAATGACTGTGGTGACGGCAAGGGCGGCGATGATGGTGGTGGGGGGTGGTGGTGGTGGTGGTGGTGGCGGTGACGGTGGTGGGGGGTGGCGGTGGCGGCGACGGTGGTGGTGGGGGTAGAGGTAGTGGTGGAGAGGTTTCAAACACTATTATTTTTTTAAAAGTATTTATGATAAATAATTTTTAGAAGTACGTTTAAAAAATCACTCCAAACATACATTTAGGGCCCTATTTTTCCTATTAAATTTAGGGTGTTAATATTAGCCGTTATATTAACTTTAAAGTAAAATTTAAAACGATCTGAACCGCGAATAGCAAAAGTCATTTTGTTTATTTTTTGAGATTTAAATTGTAAGCTACTTTATTATATAGATATACAAAACTAGAGGGCTTAAAAGCTAATTTTGAAATACTGAATAGGCCATGACACCTTTGGTGATAATAGAGTTGTTAAACACTCGGAAGGTTCAAGTTTGATTCAATTTCCATTCCTTATGAAATGAATTAAATTTGTAAGCTTGTTTGTAAATTAGTCAACACTAAACAACATAAACTCTCGATTAAAGTGAGATTTAATCTACAAATAATTTTGATTTTATTACCACAGAATCTATATCCAAAATATGAGTTATAACTTATCCCCAAAATTAATTCAAATTGAATTTTAAATGTAAAGTTATAATTGATTCAAATTATTCAAGATCGATTAGAAAATTTTAAGATTGGTTAAAATAATTCTAAACAATTATAATTTTACTTATATAAAGACTAGCAATGCATCACGTGCGTTGTACGTAAAAATTTTCGTTAAAATATTTAATAAAATATATAAAAATTTAAGAATTAGTAGCACTTTTGATTTTGTAAAATATATATATATTTTAGTTTAGTCCTCATTGTTTCAATTTTGTTTCTAAAATATTTAATTTGTGTCATTTTGGTCCCTATATAGACAGACCGTTAAGTTTTTGACGGAATGACCATGTGTTGGATACATGATACCATTTAAAAAAATGACACGTAGTCACTTCCGTAAAAAAATTGATAGATTGTCTAATTAGAGACCAAAAATTTGACGGATTGTCTAATTTGACGGATTGTCTGAATTGACAAAAAAATGCATACTTTAGAGACTAAAAATGTTATTAAATCAAAATTTAATTATATAACTAAATTAGATACTATCTCATTTTTATCATACTTAAATTGTATATATTGTGGTCGATAAGAAAAAGATACATATATTGATTTTTTGACATCAAAGATAATATTATATAAATGAAGTTGTCGATGTGTATTAATATTGAGTTTTTAAAAAAAAAATAATTTTTTATATATCTTGTCAAAAGTAACATGATAACCTAAAAAATTTGTAAAAATTGAGATTTACATAATATGTTATATGTTAGTTTGTTATTTAAGTATAGAGAGATATAATAGTAATCTACATATTTAAATACAAGACATGTTAATCTTTATAATTTTTTATGAGGATAAAATAATAAATTAAAAAAATTTCACGTAAAGTAGTTTTATTAGTAATATAAATATAATTTAATATTTAAAAATAACACGTGGGTAGTTTTGCGGTTGGTAACGTGACTCCGTCATGCGAGTCTCATTGGCGACAACAGTGACAATCAAGTTAAAGTAGCAATAAAGGCCAAAAATGGCAAATCTGTAATTTCTCTGGATTCCACGACCATTTCCTAATCCCTACACCGCCTCCTTTATATTCAGCTCCACTTGGCATCGGCTGGTTAAGTCTTGAAGTTTGATATTTTAGCGCTCAAAATACACACAAAACAGAGAGAGAGCGCTATGCGCAACAGGCGGTTCGCGGTGGTCGCAACCAGCGACGACGAGGATGACGCACCACCACCACCTCCTCCATCACGTTCCTCCAACACCGACGAAGTCCAAGAGAATCAAAGGAAGCGAAAAAAACTGAAGCTTAACGAAGAAGAGGAGGAGGAAGAAGAGGAGAGGAGAGAGAAAAAGAATGCGAGAGAAGAAGAACAACCCGAGAGCGGTGATGAGGAAGACAAAGAAGATGAGGCGGTGCAGGAGGATGCTAAGCCTATTGGAGAGGTTGTTCGGGTCTCTGGAAAAGGCCTAGGAAAGCTCAACCATTACGAGTCATTTGAGTTCGATGGACTTGAATATAATCTCGTGAGTGATTTACTCTCGATTTTGGTGTACAGATTCTGAATAATTGATTGTTTGAGCACGCGTCTTGGTAAAATGGATTTTGTGATTAGCGAAGTTAGGGTTTCGATTCCGTTTGTTTGATGACGAGTTTATGCATTACTTGGGCAGTTAAATTTGATTAGATTATTTTTTTTTTGAGTTAGTAAACTATAGGTTTTTAATTCAGTGTCTTACGGTCGTAGTTTGAAGCAATGAGTATTTTGATAGTTGTGTTGATGAGCTTCATACCGGGGACAGGGGCCGATGACTTGGAATTAAGACATGACAGTCCAACCTGGTATTGCGTGGATTTCATTTGCTTGTGGTACCTTTTTATCTATTCTTTTTTTGATAATAAAAGTCTACAAGAATTCTTCATTGCGGTCTGTGTCCTCGGCTTTGTTTATTTGTGTTTGGCTTATTTTCTGATTGCGGGTTTGCCAAAGTCTGACTGGACTTAACGATTCCAAGCAATACGACCTTAACTACTCAAACGAGTTCCGGCGATTTTAGCAAGGCATAATACTACCTATAGTTTCTTTTTATACCTTTGTGATTAAGGACTTAAACTATTTTTTATGAAGAAACAAAATATCTTAAAAGAAGTCAAGAACCGGAATACCGTAATGGGGCAGAACCCAAACGAAACGAGTTTATTTACTAAAAATAGAAACAGGACATAATCATTGGAATGGTGAGGGAATTACAAATAAAGTAAAATAGATAAAAAGCATAAAACAGAGCAAATGCAAAAGCTAGTTTGAGAGTTGTTTCTTGGGTTGTTGAAGTTGGGGAGGGGTCCTCTCTCTGGCTCGTCCTCTATGTATTTATAGGCAATGATCACTGACTGTTGGGACCATCTTTTCCGGCCATGCAGTCCTTGCCTTAGGGCCTCACTCTGCAACGGCTACAACGTGTCCTCAACCGTCTATAATTGATGCCTCCACATCGCCACGTTCAAGTACAACTCTGCACATTCCTGAGGTCCTTGGAGATCTATTAACTGTTGAATCACCTAAGACTCCTTCTGACCTTTGTTTAGCCATTAGATCATGTCACATCTCCCCTTTCATATTTTGCATATTTTGGTGGGAACAATTTGTTTTCTGTTTTTCATTTTCATGAGCTCATTTGGTGGAATTCAACCCCTTCTCCCGGTCCCACCATCTCTTTCTCTCACCTATTTTGGTTATTTTGTTCATTTTCTTTGGTTGTTTACTTGTTTTGCAGGAGGATCCTGTGCTTTTAGCTCCCGAGGAATCACGTCAAAAGCCTTATGTGGCCATAATTAAGGTAATTGCTGAATTAGAATAGTCTCATTCTCCGTTGTGTTCTTTGACATTAGATAGTTGGAGTTTCTCCCTGTTATTCTGATAGCATTTCTTTCCTACAAAGAGTTGCAGTCCAATTCCCTCAGGAGGATCTTTATCATTTATCCACAATAATGGTCATCAGAGGCTATTTAACTTGCTATTTTGCTCTGAAAATTCAAAGTTTAATAATCCCATCTCTGATAGTTTTATAGGTGGTTGAAATTTCTGATAAAAGTACTTTGTAAAAGGCCATGTGGTGTGCTTGGTCCCTGCAAATACTCCATGGTTGAGTTCTGGTATCATAGAATTTGGGTTTCAATGGTCGGGTCCTTGGGCAACTTCTCAAAGCACTTAACCAAGCTTTTTTCAATTCCAGGAGCCTGTTTTCCATCTTAGGGTGATTTCATGTCATTGGATGTCCCTTTGAATTGCTATTCTTAGACATCTAGATGGCTGGGCCATTTTGCTGTTCTGCAAGTGGTTACAGTAGTCATTTTTTGTTTAACACCTCTTAGGATGTAGTATGAATTTTATGTATATGCATCATTTGGATGATTCCATTATTGTCTTCGTAGGATATTACTCAAACCAACGACGGGAGCATGATGGTTACTGGTCAGTGGTTTTATCGTCCAGAGGAAGCAGAGAAAAGAGGTGGTGGAAATTGGCAGTCAATTGATACAAGAGAACTTTTCTATAGTTTCCATCTCGATGAAGTGCCAGCAGAAGCTGTGATGCACAAGTGTGTGGTGCACTTTATTCCTTTAAATAAGCAGATTCCAAAACGTAAACAGCATCCCGGGTTTATCGTGCAAAGGGTATATGACAATGAACGAAGTAGACTTTTTAATCTAACAGATAGAGATTATGAAGATAACAAACAGCATGAGATTGATGATCTCATTCAGAAGACTTTTGCTCGATTGGGAGATCTTCCTGACATTGAGACTGAAGGTAACACTGCTGATCAGGAAGATCAGTTGAGAAATAAAGGACTGCTTAGGAAAAAGAACATGCCAACTCCAAAAGTTTCAAGGGTGGAAGAAACAACCACCAGTTCTGGTCAACCTCTAAGAACCGAAGCACCGGGAAGCTGTACCAGCAGTGTTTCTGAATACTACAATATCCTATCAAACTTCAAGGCCTTAACTGGTGAAATGCAGCGTGACAAGTGGTTAGAAAAGCTTCTCCAAGCAATTCAATTTATGTGTTCGTGTATAGACAGCAGCAGGCAAAATGATGGTAAAGAAAAGCGTGGATCTGATGGCACTGCCGCCCCTGCAAGTGGAAGTAATTTGTCAAAATCTTCTAATGGATCTCATGAGAAGAATCTACATGTAAGCAGTGAGTTTCTTTATCACTTCTTGAAATGCCTATTCATGAATGTCTAATTTTGAAACAGAGAATCTGGTTCGCCACTAATCCGAGAGATAACAATAAATTGTCGGAACTTGGAAGTAGAAGGTCAAACATTTTTTCTGAGGTTTTTCTTGTGTTGCATTTTTCAGGCCGGCTTATCTTTCCGATGGCCAGATGCTGCTGTTCCTGCTATAGCTGCTCTTGAGAAGGCTTCACATGAGGCTCATTCCTCCGATTTTCAGAAGTATAACCAGAAGATGCGGCATCTGACTTTCAATCTTAAGGTTGCATAGATATCTGCTCCTTCTTGAAATTGTGCGCCCCTCTATGCATGTGTGGATAAATGTACTGGATGAGTGATACTTCCCTTTATCCCAATTTTTCAATCCTCTTTGAGAAAGCAATAAAAATTAGGAAGGACAAATACCTTCTCCATACCTATTTCAGTGTCCTGTTTAAAAAAACACCAAAGTTTCGGCAGGATAACTGATATCCCAGCACTCCACTTTCCCACCCTCTAGTTTCTCATTCATGAACATCTCCTCACTCCTGTTAGTAATGTTGTGTGTCCTGATGTGCATTGCCAGGCCTTGGGATATGAACATTTCCAACCCATCTCCATTGGTTCTTTTTCAATTTATATTCCATTGTTGCTTCTTCAACTGTCTCACAAATGTGTTAATTTCAAATTTGGTATTTTCTTGTCTTACCATGGCATTCTTGTTCCATTGGTACCCAATAACAATCAATTGCATAATGGTATGTACTTATTGTATTATCCAAAAAAACTTCTCCATTTGAGCCTATCTACCTTAAGCAGATTCACAGTTTGTAGTGGTCATTTTTTCTCGTTTGCTTTTTTTGCACTTGGTAAGAGATACAAAACACTAGAAACATGGCTTTGACCGAGAGATAGAGATAAAGGGTTGATTTAAGTACACCTCAGGAGATCTTTGTTGCACAGATGTGCTCTTGCTATATGGATAAATTTGGCAAGTGTTGCTTTCTGAATTAGAAACAAGGAATCTTTTGATATTTGAAATTCCAAGAAAACCTGTTATGGAAGAATATCAGCTTTTATAGATGAATTTCACAGATGTTACCTTATTTTGGCCGAAATATCTGTTACATTTTTGTCTTCTCTTTTCATTCTTGGCAGAACAATGCAGGATTAGCATGGAGATTATTAAGTGGAGAGTTGGAACCTGCAAAAATACTTAACATGTCGCCTACTGAGTTAAAGGTGTGACCTCTATTATTACTGAGGGACGCTGTTTATGGAATTGGTCTGTGTGTGTGTGTGTGTTTGCCAAAGCCGTTCTTATATTTTCTTTCAGGACTTAATGACCTGGGTATAGGACACAGTGCTGATGTTTAATATCCAATGACCGATATTCTTGTTGTCACGTACCAATTTCCATTTAAGATACTGCTGATTTGTAATAACATTATGATAAATAGCATTCTCCTTGGGAACACTGGTAGGTGCTGGAATTCATGTCGATCTTGCAACCTTTGTTCCCCTTGTGCTGTCATGTGATCCTTTACTTCTATACGGATTTAAAGAAATTTATTGCAGCCAATATCTGGGCTACTACTGTACGAGTAGCAATAAAATGGTGGAGCAAGACTTTCCAGAGGAAATTGCCACTGTTGAGATTTTGGTATCTTTGACTCTTGGGTGGTGGTGCTGTAAATTTATGTTTTTAGTGTGTAGATTGTGCATAATACCCAGATGGCACAGCTATGACCTGTTTTCCTTTCATTTGAAGTTTCTATTTTTACATGTGCAACATGTTAAGATTCCATTAGGATCATAGTGCTTTACAGCCCCTCTGACAAATTTTTTGGGCATGCACTTCAATTAATATGATGGCTGAAAAATACTGCAGTTACAGATTTCTGAAGATGGGCATCGATAGGTGTAAGTGAAATCATTTCAGAATCAAGGTCCAGTTGGAAAGTTGAACAAACTGCTCAAATCACATTGAGCAGAACATATGAAAACTTGCCAAGGGTCAGGCATAAACATTCTTTGTATGAGGAGCACACACATCCCATCGCAGTATTATCAATCCTTTTCTTTCGTGCTCATTTAGTCTTTAATTGACCATTTGTTGTTTATATGGTTTTTAATTCTATGAAAATAAATATGGGAGTTCATAAGGAATTTCTTCTTGCCTCTTTCTCTCACCTAAAGTGAAAACACTTGCACAAATCAGATATGAATTTACCTCCCTGATCTTTTCCTCCATTCCATTTTTGCAAGTACCGTGTGATATTGTGGCCTTGAAGAGAGAATTGTTAAAGAGCTATGGTCTTCTGCAGAGTTGTAAGAAGTCAACATCATATATTACGATGTGACATTTGGTGTTTGGATTAGCAAAAAAAAGGGAAGGATATTACCTAAAGTATTTGTTACCATTGACAAAATTTTGATTCTGACTGACTAACCAGATCTATCAATTTGTGATCTTTTTCTTTCAGCTTACTGTGTGCTTGTCTGTTTTTGATTGGGTTTTGGCTCAAGTTATTAGTTAATTTCCTTTTACTTCCAGGAAGGTTTAACAGCAGAGGAGCTAGCAAGAAAGCAACCCGAGGAGTCTGAGCGGATGCAGGTCCCGTTTCTGTTACTCAAATTTGGTTCTATTAGTGATATGTAGAAGAAACATGATTGCCACATTTGAGTAGGACAAAAGGTATGGGACATGACAACTCCCCCAATGTGAGACATGGGGGTGACTTTTAGAAGCTTTTCACCATGTTGACAGTCAAGTACGAGATGGATTCTTTCACAAAGATTTGAGGACAACACTTTGTTCTTCCTTATTCGACCTACATAACTCTGCATGTTGTGTAAGGGAAAGGTGTGCATGACCATTTCTTCTTGCCTGGAAAGTTTTGGCTGGTGCACTTTTTCTCAACAATTCACTAATAGGGAGGACGGTCATGAGGAAGCATGCCTGTTTATTATAAGGCAGAAATAGGATCCTGCAGGTTGAGTTGGTGTGCTCTGGGGAGATAATCCTTGAGTAAATACGTTGAAGGCAATAATTGATATAATTGTCAAGTGAAAACAATAATAAGTTACAAAATAAATACAAAAAGCAATCATATGTTCTTATGCGCAGTTGAAAGCAAAGTAGGTGCTGCACTCTTTGTAGATGTCCATAAGGAGGTGGGCAGTGTCCAGTTGTTGATAGAGTGAAGTGTTGTAAGGACTGCAACTTGAGAAAGCTTTATCTTGACACAAAGTGTCCTACCCCATTATTTTTGTGCCCGGGTTTGGGGGTTTATTACACAACTATTATTGTTTTGCATTTCATACGCTGTAAGCTTCTTATTTCACTTGTGAAACAGATGACTGATGCTCGCTGCAAAAGATGCATGGAGAAAAATGTTGGTCTGATAGACATTATTCAAGCTGGACGTGGAAATCGTTATCAGGTTTTTTATATTTGTTACTTCTTAAATTTCCAAATCTCAAAATAAGTTTCTATGTTTTCCATGTCGTAGTTGTCTTATATTAGCTGACAATTTTTTTTATCAGCATTGAATCCTGGTAAGAGGTGTGTAGTTATTGTATTTTGTGTGGAATAATGCCTCTAAAATTCATTCTTCATATTTTGCGCATTGCCTCCTCCTCCTCTGATGGATATGAGGTCAAAAAAAAGAGTAATGGCCAGATGAGATTGGAAATTTAGGGTTAGGATAGGTATCTTGGCTTTGAGGTAATGAGTGAGCACGATCAAGTGGTCTTCATCTTTGTAGCTTGTTTAACATATGACAATATGCTCGATATGCATAGTTATAGTTGATGTCTAAGGGTTAATGAATACAAGAAACATAGTTTACATGACTATGCGACGGTGCCTCAAAATTATGCTATTGTTTACGAAATAAGATATTTCCTGAGGTCAGCGATGTCCCATCTTCTGTTTATAGTGCTCGAGAGAGGCTTTATTATTTTTGTTTTTGTTCAAGGTGGGACAAGTAAATTATTCAGAACCCAATTTAAAGCTCAATCAAGTGCCTCCTGAAAAGTACCATGAAAGAAACAAGATTGTTGTTGAGATTTCCATTGAGAGTGCAATCAAACACTTTTTTTAATTAAGTTTCATGGCCACAAAATTTTGAAGTTGAGCTTAGTAGCATCATCAAGTGCTTGTTTGGGTTGTCTGTTCACCAGGATGTTCTCTGCTCAATTCAAAGTTTTCACAGGCAGGTGGCATTGCTAAATGCTCTGCCTCCTTTTCTCTGTCTCCTCTCCTCACCCCGTGATCTCTTTCCAATATGATGGAAATGCATCTGTACTCTAAACCAATGAAATGTAATTATATAGGCTTCTTACTATATAAGGCCCAGCCGTTCATAATAATAATGGTTTCTCATCCGTTGTGAAGTTGTGACTGTTTAATATTTCATTTCATTTGCTTTGGAGTTGCCATTGACAATGTTATGTTTCTCAAGGTTGTTTTTTTTGGTCATCCTGGTTGCAGCTAGAATGTATTGCATGTGGGAATACCTGGTATGCTTCAAGCGATGAAGGATCTGCACTGACAATAGACAGGCCAAATTCTGTCAGGAGTGTTGGCATTGCCCCATGGGCCACTGCCAAGTTTGAAGATGTTGAGAAGAAATTGTTGAGTCCCCGTGAATCTGAGAAATCAATCAATGATGCTTTAAAAAAAACAACAGAAGCTTACATGCCCGTGTTGGACAACCAGAGATCATTCAACAAATCCCGAACTGATTGACAATTCTGCAGCCACTGATGCCCAGTAGGATCTGCTATGCTCATTCTGTAGTTTTTAGTCACAAAGTAATCATGGTTCGTTTTGTATATATAGCCAATTCTGTCTGTCTTTGATTCAGTATGTTTAGCCGCCTAACAGCTAGGAGAATAGAAACATGAAGTTTTTTTGGGGGTGTGTATGTATATACACACATTGACTTCAATAGAAACATTCTGCAATGCACAGTTAAATAGGCATCTGTTCTGTCGGGTGATTTTCTCGAAATTTCGGATGTAGCTACGTTTTGAGAGTTGTCCTCCCATCTCTTGCGGAAAACGAGGCAATTCATCCCGCTCAACTGCTTACCACTCGAGAGCGGGAGAGCAGCTATGCACAAATGTTAGCATGGTTGTGATCCGTAGCAACTTTATATCGAAGCATTCCGGAAAATCGAATGTTACTCTACAAAGGGAAGGTTTTACCATCTGGATAGGGTCCCGGTCCTCCTAGAAGTCATTACTTGAGCATTGTCATATTCAACATGTTGGGTTGTTAGCATTCAGGTTCTTTTTATTTTTATTTTTTGACGTTTTTAAAGATAATTAATAATTCATTGTGGATCGGCAGAGAAATATAAGGTGGAGAGTCTATTTGGCTATTTATATGGTGATTGTTGTTCGAATTAATGATCTATTATAGACAGAAATTGAAGAAATATAACCATCGGTATTAATCTCTTCATAATATGGGCATTCTTGTCAACTCAAACCATGGCCATATCAAATTTCATGGAGAATTTATCTAATCAATGGAATAGTTCGTTGTCGGTATTGAGAATAAAAAAAAAATAGTATTGTATCGTTATTTATAATTTTGATCGGTATTTTTACAATTTTGTGGAAGTTTTTATTATTTTCATGATTATCGAAAGTATTAAGGATTAATTAAGGTTTGCGTAAATTGACTTGAACAGTAGTAAACATTAAACCCAAAAAAAAAACACTGGCTTAAAAAGTATCTTCCAAAAGAGAAGGCACACAGCATAGAACATAGCAGCATATGATTAGTCAAGGAAGATGAATTTTTAGTGGACATTACTGAAGCTGCGTAGTTCTTTTCTCTCAATCTTTTTGCTCATTGTGAGAGAGAGTCGCCGATTAGTCACCACCACTGTGACCCTCTTTCCATCTCCCTCTGATAGGCTTATTTTCTCTCTCTACAACTCTCCCTTCTCTTCTTATCTACTATGTGCTTCACTGTTGTGCTTCTGGTCATTTTTTTTTCTTTTTTAACCCATCTATTTTTCTTGATTCTTTGAGAAGTTCAAGTACTCCTTTAGTCATAGCTGACTGTTCTTGAAGGGAGGTTACTGACATCTCTCACTTGTAGAATATAGGAGTATAAAATTGGCATTTTCAGGTAAGACTTTGAGCTCAACAGAATAGAAGATATTATTAATTCTACTTACAGTTTGTTGGGTCTTTCTTTGGATTCACTTCTCTGAGATCTAGTGGGGTATGACCATTTTCACAAGCATTTGTCCTTGTGTTGCCTTGGAATGCAAGTGAATAAAAAGTTGATTTGTTCTTTTCAATGATTTTGCTTCTTTATTCTCTCTCCTACCCATATTTGGAACTTCTTAGAAATATTTGGAATGCTTATTGGTTCTAGGTTTTCATTTTAATGAACTCAAGGTTAGTGCAGCTTGACGTTTTTCTGACGTAAAGCTTTTGAATTATTAGTAGGGTCCCATGCATTTGCTAGCAAGCATTGTCTGCTCTCTGAATATAAGATCTTTGAACTAATGTTTCAAGTGTACATGGATTCACCAGATGCCTTAAATTGCATATTGTTCTCGAAATTTGAGAAAATGGGTAATGACCCTTTTTATGGCTGCAGATGTGTTTTGCAACTGGAACATGAATTGTAATCATAATTACTTTAGTTTAGCCTCATTCTTTGAGATCTGATTTTATGCTTCGTTAGCTTAAAGGTGAACCGAAGCATGCTTCTGACATTAGCCATTTTTATTCAACAACTTTTCATCCTTTGGCAGCAGCAGAGTTGCATCGGAACCTTGAAATTGCAGCAATCGTTATACAAGCCCCATTTGGGAAAAAAGAAAGCTTGAAACGCAAAGGAGGGGATCAGAAAACTGATCAACTACTTCCAACTCTGGGGTCGATCAGAAAAAGGTAAGCATCCCTGATTGCTTGCCAAAGGTGAATGTCGTGATCCCTTCTGCAAGTCATAGTTTGCCAAGTAATGAAAATCGTGGCCCTTCTCCATTGCTAGATCGATGGAGATTGGGTGGAGGCTGGGACATGGCATTCCCCCTTACTGTTATTGGCAATCCCAATATCCAGAGTGCTGAAAGTCATCTGCAAATGGAGAATCAGCAGCCTTTGGTACTTGTTCAGGTAATCTTCTCATCTCAAGCAAGTTGATATTTGAGTGACAGGAAATTTTATCATTGATCATTGTGGGTCATAATTATTGTTGAAAACATATAGAATTTGAAGATAGTAAAAGTAAAAAAGGGTCAGCAATTGGTGAATTCATATCCCTCTGCATGTGCATCACTTATTCCCTGAGGAAGTACCTATTTCATTACATTTATGGTCTGTAAGGCGTGGATTCCTTTTGGTAAATGATTCAATGCATGTAATTTTAAATACATAGGGTACATTAAGAGGTCTTAACAAATCAAATGGGCATATTTGATTGCCCATACGAAGTGTTTATCTGTTTTTATTGACTTATTTAACTTCAAATTTAGAAGGAAAAAAATAGAAGGTGATGAAGCTCAGAACATTATTACTATTTTTCACTATTATTTTCGTTTGTCGTTGGGGCTTACAATTCATCTTCTGACTCATTCCTTTCTCATACGTGATATAATTTATTGTTTAGGTAGTGATTCCCTTCTAAGTGACAAACTTGGGTCTCCAATTCCACAGAAAACTAGTAATTTTGCTGATTTCCTTCTGATTTCTGAATGCCAAACAAGGTGTTGTCACTTTGACCCCCTTCAAAAGAAGACACCCACCTCCAGTCCCATCCCCTAAAAAACCAAAGGAAAAAAATAGTGAACAAATTGATAAACTAGAAACATAGAGGAAGTTGCTTATTAGTGAAGTTCACTCCAAATGAACTGTAAAGCATTTGACTGCTGCTCATGATTTATTATAGATACTTTGGCCTCTCAAAAATTGTAATTTCCTCCCATCTTAGTAGCATGCTCCAACCAGCATGCTTGAAGGGAGAAGCTGAAATGGTTCCCCAGAGAATTCAAGATTTGGTTTACAGAAGTGCTCTGCCAATTCCAATCTCTCAATACTGATTGTCACTACATAGGAGGTGGCAGCAAGACCCTTCTTTTGGTACCTTCATTATGTTCTCTAGTTTCTTGGAAAAATTCAAAGAGAATACTATATGTATATTGTTTAGGAAAATGCTATTTGGGACATAATTCAATGCAGCTATTGGATTACAAGTGGATTTTATCTAATATTGAAACTCACAACTAATCCAATAGTTGCATTGAATTAGGTTCCTATAGTATTTTTCTACTGTTTATATTCTTAGTCTATAGAGCGGGAATAGATTGTAGTCTAACTAACATTTGCTTAGTTTATGTTCTTGGTCAGTAGAGAGGGAATAGATTGTAGTTAATACATCTGTTGAGAGAGAGCGACTCTTTACCATTTTTTTTTTGTGAAAATATATAGGGTCAAATGAGAGAGAATGAAACCCCTTCATTGGTTTGTGTAGAGGCAAAAAATAAGGTTTTACCTCTGACAATATGAAATTAAGAACTGTGATTTTATATAATCTCTGAACTTGATCTCCAAGCCCTCCTCCTGCAAAACGAGCAAACTGCCCAAGATCGAAGTGCTTCGATCGAAGGCACTCCGATGCTTAAGTCAGTAACTGAGTGATATGAGTTGCACGAAGACAAGGAGAGTTCAGCGTACCTTTCACCTTGGTCTCCTGTTCTTTTTATAGTCTTTATTCCCCTTAGGGTTTCCGTTAATTCAGAGGTAAAGTGGCACACCTTCCTTTCTTTCAGTGTTTGAGTTTGGGAAGTCTCTGACTCTCTCCCATAATCTCTCCGAATATCCGTATTCTCATAGATTTCGTTTATCTAATTGCCTGAATTGTAGGCATCTTTTTAGCACCACGTTTATTGTGTTTAAACAACTCGGTCGTAACAGTTCGGTCATGACGAACACCTAGCTCATTCCTTCCTTTCTGAGCTTTCTGATCAGCTCGGTTGCTATTTGTTTTCAGCTTGGTCGGATCTACCTAGCTGTCTGTTCGGCCGAGTTTTATCCTCTACTAGGTCGGACGAATTTAGCTCGGCCGGATAGCCTAGCTACTTGCTCTGCTCTGCTCTGCTCTGCCGAATAGCCTAGCTGCTTGATCTGCTAGGCTGAACTAACTTTAGCTCGGTCCCACTAGCCTAGCTGCTTATTCAGTCATGGTAGTGTCATTGCAAATAATTCCAGCACGTGCAACCTACCACGTGTCCAAGTCTAATTTGTCAGATGATGATCAGATTTTATCGACCCCTTCATTTGCCCCCAGAGAATATTTTTCATGTGGCACACTGAAGGATATTCTCTGTTTTCAATCCTTTCTCATTGCCTTGTATTATTCCTTTTTATTCTTCGAAGAATTTGAGGCTCTTGAAGTTATGGCCTGCTCGGCACTTTCTTCCTAGAGCTCGGTTCCCTAGCAGGAACAATTTTCTTAGATGAGTCTCTTGAAGTTATGGCCTATTCGGCACTTTCTTCCTAGAGCTCGGTTCCCTAGCAGGAACAATTTTCTTAGATGAGTCTCTTGAAGTTATGGCCTATTCGGCACTTTCTTCCTAGAGCTCGGTTCCCTAGCATGAACAATTTTCTTAGATGAGTCTCTTGAAGTTATGGCCTATTCGGCACTTTCTTCCTAGAGCTCGGTTCCCTAGCAGGAACAATTTTCTTAGATGAGTCTCTTGAAGTTATGGCCTATTCGACACTTTCTTCCTAGAGGTCGGTTCCCTAGCAGGAACAATTTTCTTAGATGAGTCTCTTGAAGTTATGGCCTATTCGGCACTTTCTTCCTAGAGCTCATCTCAGTAGTTATACTTAGTCCACTATGGTGTCTAAGTGTCTCTACTCCGTACCGACCCGCCAATCTACTTGGACTCTCACCCATCCCTATCAGCTTACATCGTCATGCCTAGCTGAGGGCC
The DNA here is from genome assembly GCA_951799425.1 of Ilex aquifolium. Lineage (NCBI taxonomy): Eukaryota > Viridiplantae > Streptophyta > Magnoliopsida > Aquifoliales > Aquifoliaceae > Ilex > Ilex aquifolium. The sequence goes on from OX637392.1 coordinate 4,891,742, forward strand.
TGTGTTAGATCGGGTGGCTACGCCTGATTTAAGTTCATGACTTCTATCAGGATTTTTGCCTCCCTGCCTTAGCAGTAGGACGTAAAATAAAGAGTTTTTATTGATTTCCAAATGGCACATTTGGTGCCGTGTTCCAGGGGCGTGGTACAGCCTCCTGGTCAGGCGTTTCGAGCTCGTAGTATCCGCTGCTAGATGTCTTTCATGTGGCAGGTACTCCACGAAAAGATTAGCTTTGAATCTCAATCTTATCAATTTGCGAGAGGTACTCCGCTGAAGGCGAAACTTAGAAACTCAATCATGTCTGTATATGGGAGGCACTCCCTTGAGGTGATATAGCATCAATAATCCCAGTTTATGAGCTCAGGCATTTTCACTTATAGGACGACGCTGATTCTTATTTCAACTAGTATCATCAGTGTCAGATCTTCCTGCTTATGAGCAGATCCTCTATTTCTTTTTTGTAAGTAATAAGAATTTCTCTCATAGAATGAATGGGTAGACTCTAAACCTCTTAGGTCAACACCTACTGCGCATAGTGGCACACTATGTTGGAGATGGTCATTTTTCTTTCCCGCTTAATAGGAATTCATTCAAGTCGATGTATCAATTGTCGTTGCTAGTCCCAGAGAAAAAGCCTCTTGTAGAAAGAGTTTCTCGATGAGGGATTTAATAAAGAGACCCTGAAACACATTTGTCCCTGGAGGCCGAATAATAATGAAGTCCTTTACCGAGCGGCTCAAGGAATACCGAAGATAATTATTTAATGTCTGCTAGAGAGGTTTGAATTCCAAATGAAATAACCATAGGTGCTCCATATCCAACTCCAACGAAGATAACAATATCAGAACCCCGAGAAGGGTTTCTATAATCGAACGTCGGGCATGAACGAGCCTTGTCTGACTGAATCTTGAAAATACCAAACCCGTGGTTAGACAATTCAAGGTTCCCTCGGTGTGATTCTTCTTTAGAGGGTCTTCATGTTTGACCTCCGAACATGAATGTTGACACTGGGTCAAGCTCTCCCTTGTAATTGTATTGCACTGTGTCTAGGGTTTTATCCAGTCTCGTGTCACCTTCTTCAACAAGGAGTACTCTTGAGTCCAAGTCCTTAGAACTTGCCCCCAAGAGGTTTGATGCCTACATTAGGACTTTTGGTGCTTTGCCCCGAGTGATTACCCAGTTTTGTACATGTTCCAACTTTGCAGCTCTGCTTGGAAGCACAACTAGACGAGAATAAAGTGAGAAGGGCCAAGCTCCCGATACCTCAATGTTTTCTATCGCCGAGCAATTCAAAGTAAATTATTGCTGGTGCTTGGAATCATATCATGGGGTCATCGTCATATCCGGAGGAGCTGGGTAGAATTAGGAAGTCATTCGGCTTTGCCTTTTTCCGAGTAATCTCATACGACATCAGTTTGTGATGAATGATATAAAGGAGCCCACGCTCCGTTACTTGATCGAGACGAAAGGCCATCATCGTGGCTTTCCTGGGTGATTTTAAACCCATCAATTCGTTGCATGAACGACGTTCTTTACTCTGAGACCCCCCTTTTTTCTTACGTAGTGGTTCTGAGGCTAGACCAATTATATTTGTTGGCCGCTTTGATGCTAATTTCAAGGTGGTTGATAATCCGAAGGCTTCGGAAGTAGATCTCAGTGTAGTGGATGGTAGTTCAGAAACTTTTGGAGCTCTTGTGATGTTCAATCAAATGCCCGAAGGAACAATTCCTCTTCGTGGGCGAGTTGTGTCATTGTTTTGGGTGATTATAAAGACCCAATTGTAGAATCACTTAGCATATATAAGAAAATTGAGCTTTAGATGGTGTAGTGAAGTTCCTTGAGTGATTTAGGATGTCCCAAGGCAGCTAGTTGCTGGGTGGTGTTCCATGTAATTAAATAACTGCGCTGAACACTTTCGGAGAGCTTAAGTTTTTGTACAAGGACATGTTGAGACTATCATTTGTATAATGGATTGAGTAGGCTCTGCTCGTGGTTTTGCCTCCACTCCATTGCCCATGGTTAGATGCATTTCAATGCTTCATGTCGTAGTTACTGCTGATCATTAATATGTTCGAGCTTCCATCGATAGGTTCGTCAAAGAGCCCCTTCGCGCCGTGTTCGGCATGTCAAAGTTGTCTGGGCTTAGCATCAAGATCATTTTGAAGGACTTCTGTGAATTTCGGTTGGTGTTGAGACCAATCTCCACCCCTTAATCCATTTGAGTTTTTCAATTTTAAACCCAGAAGTAAGTCCGTGAATTAAGTGGTACACTTTGATTCGTTTCGGATTTATATCGTTCAATTCTCGCTGGCTGACCTCTATGGTCGAATCTTTCATCACTTGGTGTTGACTGCATGGGACCCAAATAAAGGGTATGTGGTTTCTTCAATTGATGTATATGACTAATATTACTCATTGCTCCATGAGCCTTTAGAGTATTCTTTGGCATCCAGACATACCAGAAAGTTCCAGATTTGTTTCTATGTTGGTCACATGGAGCCCAAATAAAGGGCATCAGACTCTGTTCTAAAAACAAATTCCATGGAAGAAAAATACCATAACCAGCAATTTATGCTTCTAGAAGATGAATAATTCTTCTTGCTTCATGAAATAGCGTCCATCTTGCAAGGCAGAAATACGGAAAACCATGATAAATGTTCCAGATGCACGTCCTCCTCGCTCTTATACGCAATCCTCTGCACGGCCGGACAGAGTTTAGGTTGGCCAGGATAGCTTAGCTATTTGCTCAGTAATACCAATTTTAGCTCGGCCTGGATAGCCTAGCTACTGTTTGGTCCGGACGACCTAGCTGTCTGTTCGGTCCGGACGACCTAGCTGTCCGTTCGGTCCGTACGACCTAGCTGTCTGTTCGGTCCGGACGACCTAGCTGCCTGTTCGGTCTGCCTGTTCGGTCCGGATGACATAGTTGTCTGTTCGGTCCGTACGACCTAGCTGTCTGTTCGGTCCGACCTAGCTTCCTGTTCGGTCCGGACGACCTAGCTGTCTATTCGGTCTTCCTGTTCGGTCCAGACGACCTAGCTGTCTGTTCGGTCCGGACGACCTAGCTGCCTGTTCGGTCGTAGTATAGTCGTTCCAAATAGCTATTTTGAAGGCATGCAACCTTTGTACTGGTTGCATAGGTCCCAAATAAAAGGCAACTAACTTTGTTCTGAAAATAAATTCCATGGAAAGGAAATACCCCAACCAGCAGTTTGTGCTTCTCTTTTCTGGTCAACTCCTTCAGTTTAACTTTCAATTCTTCGTTTTTTTTATCATGTCTCTCTGTCATAAGATTTCTTGAACAGCTTGTCGTGAGCATCAAGCAGGTCCTGCAAAGATTGGACCAGCTTTGCTAGGGAATGGTTTTCCCCCTCGGCACGAAAGGGTTTACCATGATCTTCGATTTGATGATTCTGGTTCTTGGAGGGCCTGAGACTGGTAGAGGACACCTCATCACCTTCACGGGGTCTAGATGGATTTCTGTTTGCGTGCAACCGTGCGTTGCCGTCAGACGGAAGAGACCAAATCAGAATTACCCGAGGCAAAGCTGCCTACCGGTGATTTGATCGCGCTCCCGAGTCTAGACATCGTAGCTTCTTGTTCGAAAGATGAGAAATCTTTTCCCACAGACGGCGCCAAAATGTAGAGGCAAAAAATAAGGTTTTACCTCTGACAATATGAAATTAAGAACTGTGATTTTATATAATCTCTGAACTTGATCTCCAAGCCCTCCTCCTGCAAAACGAGCAAACTGCCCAAGATCGAAGTGCTTCGATCGAAGGCACTCCGATGCTTAAGTCAGTAACTGAGTGATATGAGTTGCACGAAGACAAGGAGAGTTCAGCGTACCTTTCACCTTGGTCTCCTGTTCTTTTTATAGTCTTTATTCCCCTTAGGGTTTCCGTTAATTCAGAGGTGAAGTGGCACACCTTCCTTTCTTTCAGTGTTTGAGTTTGGGAAGTCTCTGACTCTCTCCCATAATCTCTCCGAATATCCGTATTCTCATAGATTTCGTTTATCTAATTGCCTGAACTGTAGGCATCTTTTTAGCACCACGTTTATTGTGTTTAAACAACTCGGTCGTAACAGTTCGGTCATGACGAACACCTAGCTCATTCCTTCCTTTCTGAGCTTTCTGATCAGCTCGGTTGCTATTTGTTTTCAGCTCGGTCGGATCTACCTAGCTGTCTGTTCGGCCGAGTTTTATCCTCTACTAGGTCGGACGAATTTAGCTCGGCCGGATAGCCTAGCTACTTGCTCTGCTCTGCTCTGCTCTGCCGAATAGCCTAGCTGCTTGATCTGCTAGGCTGAACTAACTTTAGCTCGGTCCCACTAGCCTAGCTGCTTATTCAGTCATGGTAGTGTCATTGCAAATAATTCCAGCACGTGCAACCTACCACGTGTCCAAGTCTAATTTGTCAGATGATGATCAGATTTTATCGACCCCTTCAGTTTGCATAAGAACGACTTGTAGTCGTATTGGAAATTAAAATTAAACGAACTTTTATCCTTATGTTAAAAACAGATTTTTATTCTCGTTGAACTCATCTAAAGACACACACATGTATTACGTTTAACAAATATGCCACTTCAGCCAAGCTACAGAGGAACTCGTAGAAGTTTATGGTAATAAGTAGCAGACAAAGTATCAAAATGCCACTACCACCCATTTCGGCATTGAAGTGGCAGAATGAGCAGCAACACAAAGGTAAAACTAACTTGCGGCGGCAAAAACTCAAAAAGAGGTGAGAAAACACAAAAACGCCGTTGCCGGGGATCGAACCCGGGTCACCCGCGTGACAGGTGGGAATACTCACCACTATACTACAACGACTTGATGGTGCATCTCTAGCACAATATATTATATATATCTAAATTTAAGTTATATTGACTTCACCCCCTTTCAAGTTCATTGAAAATACAATCCGCCTCTTCAAGTTTCACAAATTATGATCAGATCAAAATTTCATTCAAAACAGCCAAAATATTTCCATTTCTAAGAAAGCCAAAACGAATCAATAATTAAATTAAAACACCAATATTTCGAGGTGTTTCAGAATGTCATGTTTCTACCATTATTTCATAATGTTTTAAAATGATTCGATATATTTCAACTAATATTTTCAGAATATTTTAGAAATAAATTATTAATTTTTTTTTCATTTTCATTTTATTTCAGAAACGTTATTATTTTCTTAGTGACTGAAATAATACATCCAAACAAAATTTTTATTCTTGAATCAATCCCCTATCAAAGTAGGTCAGTGAATTGATTAACAAAGATAGCCACTTAATTGGCATTAAAAAAAAAAAACCATAAAGAAATGCAGATAAAACAAACTGGTTAGCTGCACATCTTTGGTTACACCAATTTTGCTGAAACAATATTCATAAATACAAATTATTAAAAAGAATCAAAATTACATATGAGACCAATCACAGATAACACCCAGAAAATCAGTAAGTTGTTTAGGTGATAGGCTTGCGCAAACCAAGTGGGCTGCTTCCACCATCACTGAAGCATCCCCAGGATAGGCCTTTTTTTTCATCTGCTTTGTCAAGCACTGAAACAAACCTGCATCCTGTGTATTTATTTGCCGCCCCCTCAAAAGGATTCATTCAGCTTAATCTCTTTGGCCTCTTATTTCTTGTTGGCATTTGAAGGGCGTCCCGATTGGCAAGTATGACCACCCATTGCCCTCCGTTGGCCCAACGAGTTTCTGACTGACTGACTGACTGGTAAGATAATTAAAATTCAGGGTAGCCCAGAGGAACAGGTCTACATACATCTTCAATTAAAAAATCCCCCAAGAAAAGCTCTAATAAATATGCAGAATGCCAGGGTTTCTTTGTTATTGCTCATGCCATCACAAACTGTCCTGTTGCACCTGCTCTCAGCCATGTGCAAGTTTTGCAGTTGGTGCCAGAGTTGGAGACTATATACCATCAACTTCGGTACTTTCTTCATAAGAGATCGTGTTGGCGTTAGGTAGGGGAACCTCCAAAGAAAATAACCTCTTGAAAGATTCATATGATGCAAAGAAGAGTGCTCCCTGAGTCATATACATTACCAGTCTTGGAGCCAAGCCTCTGATCATGAAAACAAGATTTGTGAAATTGGCACATTATAATTACAAAGGTGGAGCATCATAAAATCTACAAAGAGTGCAAACTCTTAACATTCCAAGCAGGGAAAATACAATTTTGGAAAAAAGCTACATCAGATAGCTCTAAGTTGGGTTGCCTTCGATTCAAGCTAAGTGTTTACACTCGAGAAGGGGGAACAGACTTCTAAGATATAATTATGTATTATGCCACTCAAAGTAGTGCTTTGGGACTAATGCCACTGATTCATTTGGTTCAACACAACATCCATGGCAAAACAATTAAGTTAATCTCATGTCTGAAAGAATAGGCTAGCAGCCACCAATTCAAATCGCACCTGTATACACTGCTATTAAAGGTGACTTTTGTACCTCAACAATTTCTTTAAGGAAGACTGTAGCAGTTCCCTTTTGTTTCTAGTTGAGGTTACACTCACATGTAAACATAATTGAACTCGGGGACATGTTAACATGATTCAAATGCACTTGTCAACAACTAAGAAAGGTTTTGTAGAAAGAAAAGTATCTTCATTCCACCCTATGGATTCTGACATTGTTTTGCTTGCAGAATTAATCTAGGGAAAGATTAATGGAAGGTTATCCGACCACCACACACTTCTCAAACCCTTACCTATAGAGACCCTTCAAGCCTTCATGCTTGCCTATTTCTTTAAGGGTGTTAAAGACGCCATCATAATGGTTGATAGTTCCAGGAATCTGCAAATGACCACTTTGTCAGAAGCATCATACTTACGTTATTACATACTATAAAAACCACTGCTCAAAATCTCTAAAACAAGGTAACATCAGTGCAGATTTAATAGATTGTGCATTCCGATTACTCTTGATTGAAGTTTCCGAGAGGAAGTGCCTGGCCTGTGAAGCGACTCCATGTGATTATCAACAAGAGTGACACTGTGGAAATAACAAATTCAGGTAACGAACCTGAGTCTGCAATCTTGTCTTCACCACATCAAAAGGTGTTGTAAATAAAGCAGCAGTAGATCCAGCTAATCCTCCAGACACTAGCTGTAAGAATTGGGGAAAAAACGAACCTAAGGTTTATTGTATATATGATTGAAAGCAGACTACCCAACAAGCAAGCACAAAGCACGATCATTTAGAAGCAGAAACAATGAACTACAATTGAACATAAATCACTCAAAAAAAGGTAAACAAATAAACCGTTAGTATTGTGTTGGGTTGAGTGGTTGATTGAAATGACGATAGCATCCATTGCTTCAAGCTTTCATATGCGTAGAACTGCAAGTAAAGTGATAAGTTGCTTTCAATATGTATAAGCCCCAAAAATACTTGCTGGAGAATGAAGAATTTGTAAAAGAAAGGTGGAAAAATTAAGGGATCAAAACTAATCTTTTATAATGACCTCGATTCATATAAAACGTTCATCTAACCTTGATGATAGAGTGTGGAACATTCCTGCAGAGTACAGCCCCCCAGCCAGTATATAGTGATGGCAAGCCACCCTTTCTAAGGATCCCAATCAATGCATTCCTGTGCAGAACCTTAATCAATCCATGATCAAACATAATGCATACATAGAGAAAGCACTATTGATTGTCTCAGTTATGACAAATATAACACAAGAGTCTCAAGGTATACCAGCAGTTTTGATAGTGCGAACCAACTTGCATCTGCTGCTTTATACGCTCACTTGGAGTGAAAATAACAGAAGTAGCAATACTTGCAGAACCCCCGGCCATGCAATGGACCAAAGATATATACTCCTGCATGGGAGAATGGGTGAGATTTCTACAAAGACGGAAAGCATCATGCTTGGTAAGGAGGTAGGATAAACAGGGGTGCAAGTGTGTGCTCGTGGCCGCTCGCGCGAGCACTATCAGAAGAAAAATATTTTAGAAAGGTGAAAGTTCAAAATGGACATAAGATAAAAGTTTTACCTTGGGAAAAAGAGGAAGCAAAGCTCCCTTTACTGATTCATATGTAAAAGTGTAAACTGCAGAAATTGGCGCTGAAGAAGCAACATTGCTTGTAATTCCACGATAAAGTCCTGTAACACCTGAAATCAAAATGCACAGGACATCAATTTTCATGAGGCCATCCGAAGAAGCTAGACAGTGGTAACATGTAGTTCTGTTTCCTGTCCTAAATAGGAAACAGGACTAGATTTCCACAAAGCAAATTCACTAAAAATTTTCATAGACTGACATACCTCTTTCGGTAATAATTGATCTGCCTATGTGATGAATAGAATTTTGATTGGTGCGACATGACTGAATGACAGTCTTAATTGTATCTACAGGATGTAGGCAAAGGCTGACAAATATACCAGACATTGCTCCAGCAAAAGCATGTTCTTGCTTTGCAAGAGCATAGCAATGTTTACCCTGTGTTGATGAGAAAACCTCAATTTTAGTCTCGTCCTCAATTACAACTTCATTTTGTTGATTCTTTTTGTTCTCATGCAGACCATCCTCGTCCACCTTGTGCACGCTTTCTTCACAATCAGGAGTACCTGAAGATAAAATGTCGATATGGTAGTCTGCAAGAAGTCTAGAGGCACTATTATTTGCTTCTATAAGTTGGACAGGCCCAAGATGATAATCTGAGTAGATAGATGCAATAGATGTCCTCGTACTCATTACAGGGTTTCCATTTTGACCTGACAAATGCATAGGTTTGGTTATTTCAGTATGGAAGTCAGCATTTTCAGTGATCAAGTTATTGGTAGGACTAGTGATATTGCCAGGATGGCAGCAGATTGCAGGACTACTAGTATGCCCGGCAATGCAGCAGTCAACAGTTTTCTTTTCATCAAGCTTGGAAGGGTTCACAAAATGCTTTAATCTAGCAACTGTTGTTTCACTCATCCATCCATATATACTTCCTGGATCATATGAGATTCCTACACCTGCAAGCCCCTTATTTCTCCAAGATTCGTGAAGCATTTCACCCTTCAGGAGTCCCCATAAAAGAGAATTTGTATAACTTCCATAACAAGGCTCAAAGAATGACAGCTTCTGGGATACTTTCAGACACTCTAAGCTAGCCTTTTCCGTGGGTGAAGAATGGCTAATGTTCGTGGAGTTAAACGAGGAGTATTGACCTTTAGCTGCAGTACATGAGTTGTCATTTCCACACCCCACTCTATATTGAAATAGGATTTCTCTCAAAGGTTCACCATCATTGTGTGCTGAACTTCTTTTAGGTCGGACCACAGAAAAAGGACGAATTGCATAATCCCACATCTGGCTAGCTGCTGAGACTAGATCAGCAGTGCTAAGTATCTCAGAAGACTTGGGTTCAGATTTTTCACCATTGTGCTTAGTATTGTCAGAGGAAGTGGGAGCATAATCTTCACGACCGAGATCAGCAAGCTCAAAGGACACCCCCTCAAGTGGATTATACCTGTATTTGATTGAAGGTTTCTCACTTCTTGGTGGTTGACTACTAGCAGCCATTTTCCTCAATAAATCAAGAATATCTTTGAGAAAGCAGAATGCTGATAAAAAGCAATGGCACAATGGAATCAGCAGGTTGAATCACACTAAATCACAGGACAAAAAAAGTCAATTAACAAAGCTCGTCAAAACAGTGACGCCAACAATTTAGGGTCAGATACATGATTCATATCTGTTCGTTTAGAGACAGGATCGCGTGCATGTTTGAATTCAACTTTATTTTATGTCTAGAGTGAAAATATACAGTTTTGTGTCTCCTATAAAAAAGAAAAAAAAATTGTTTCTTGTCCGATCTAGAAGAAACAAATAATCAGACAACGCATTGCAATTGTTTTGGCAGATTTTATAGGGTTAAAAATTGATACTGCTCTACAGTTGTCTAATGACCTCACTGAACCAAAGTCCAGGTGGTTACGACCTTACCCAGATGATTTAACAAATACCAACAAACACTAAACAGTGATATCAACATCCACAAGTTTTCATTCAGTTACATAATTGAAAAACATTTAAGAACCAGAAAACACATGCTCATAGCCATCCAAGCCTGAAGAGACAAGGAAGTAAAGGGAACCACAGGAACTTGACTAATGACAGTTAAATTAGAGAAAGTTGACAATTGAGTGATGAATATCAAATTAAAGGAGTTTGAATCACACTTCCGATACCTATGATGCTGCATCATACTCTAGTATACTAACAAAAACACTCCAAGCATTTTACCCAAAATTTTCTTGATTCAAATTCTAAGAAGTTTTATGAGTTCATTCCTTCTCCTATTTATTTTCTCAGCAAACCAGAGCATACATACAACCCCCTCTCCCCCCGGGGCTAACGCCTAAAAAATATGATAAAGATGATGGTAATAACAATAAAGTGCGTGCAAAAACCCTTACCAGTCAATCCTCCTCCTCCTCCATGTTATCCAGATCCATTCACCTCTGGTCTAGGATACAACAAGCTGATAAGTAATACATGACCCCTGATTCAATGTGAGAGACAGAAAACTCAACAGTTACACACTATCTTTCACATAGTAATTTTCAAATGCCAACAAACACCCAAATCAAGACCCACAAAGCAGCTATTAATCCAAACCTTACTAACCCTTTATTTTGCCTAAGAACTCAAGTAAGCATAAAAATTATCCAACTGGTCAGTGCAGAGTTTTTTCCCTCGTCAAACAAGTGGAGCGTAATAAGAATTCACAAACACAAACACACACACACACACACTTACTTGTATATACACATGTATATACACATTTCAATAGTTTAAAAGAGAACTGAAACCTCAATGAATTTGATTGTTCTGGAGCCCGAAGCAGTATATATACAGCTTTCTCATCCATTTTCTCGAGAAAATTGGTTCAGGGTTTTCTGGGAATATGGGGTTTAAGAGGTGAGGGTCAATATATATATAGAGAGAGAGAGAGAATAAATTCAAATTGCCAAACACACTGTTCTCATACTTTAGCTGGAAATTTCGAGGAAAATTCCGGTGTTGCAGGCTGTACTGATTAATTTTAACCTTATTTGATCAGAGTTGATCTTGTGGTTTCTATGTGAATCATGGGCACAGACGTGATTGGTTGATTTTATATATCATGGTGATGATCAAAACGATTCAGGGATCTGATGGTTGATGGGGGACTTTGTCCTATGTACGAGTAACAGGTGATAATTTCTTTTACCCGTATGGTGCACCTTCCTAAATCAACCTCATAGGAAGGACATTTTTGGCACAAAAGGTGTGCTTTATGATTCTCATTTGTTTTTCTCAAAATGATAATCTCATACACCTTTAGAGATTTTTTTTTTTTTTAAATAAATTGTGATTTATAAAAATAATACTGTCAATTTTTTGCTTTTATTTTAAAGAAAAAACTTGATCAATAACTCGTACTGAATATTTTAACAAATTATTATTTTTTTCTTACAATTGATAGAAATAGGACAATAATTTATTTAATTACATCCTATTTAATATTTAAAAGTTCATTAAACCAAACATATCAAAATTTGATAAGTCTAGTATATACAAACGACAACACTTTTTTTTAGAAAATATTAACTAATTAAAATCATTTAGAATTGACTCTAGTAAATTTTCGTACTTTGAAAACGTTGTATAACAATTTTATTACTCTTTATATGCACAATCATGCTATCACTTTGGTATTTATAACTCATTTGACCGATTATGTAGTTCAATGTGCACTCTATAATTTCTACCATAATTAGCAAAATATAAATGTCAAAATCACAAGTGGACAGACGAATATGTATATCATGTCTTTTTTAGTCTTAGAAAGTATAAAATAATTCTAGTATATTCAAAATTTATCTACATAGGTACATAACTAACCCAAAATGTGTCAAAAAATTCATATTCATTTGATATAAGTATACACTAATTGATATGCCAAAAAAAAATAGGGTGGACATAATTAAAATTATTCATTTGATATAATGGTACATTAATGTGCTAAAAAAATAGGATGTACATAATTATTAAAAAAATTGAAGAAATATTTGAAATACATATTCGTTGTATTATAACGGTGGGCCTAATATTTTTTGTCTTTGATTTTGAGTGGGCACAAGTAATATATTGTATAAATATATAATATACATACCTAAATAATAAATAAAAAAATATTTTTAATTGGGACACTTGCCCACCCTAGACTATAGCTGCCTCCGCCCTTGCATCTCGTTAATATTTATAATTGAGTTTGAAAAATAGATCAAACACCCCCAAAAAGTTATCTTTTTTATGTTATCATAAAACAAATTTCTATGTTTAACTATATTCTTTGAAGAAAACAAAAATAAAAAAAAATGAAATTCATATATTAATGAGAAAAAAATAGGTTAATAATTATTTAAGCATAGATAACAATACAATACGTTGTTGTAATGGTTGTAGCACAATTACAACATGCTTGCGTGACATTGAAAGCCATGAATAAAGTTAGAATTTCGATGATTATTTCTAACAAATAAAAAAAAGTAAAATGTGAAAAATACACATGGGGTATATTTGGATCGTGGGTTAAAGGGGGATAACTCTGGTAGGATAGGATAAAAAAATATGTGGGCCCATATATCTGACGTTTGATAAGTAAAAAATGTATCAGAAAATTCCATTTGAATTTTATCTCAATTCGGTTTGAAAAGTCAACTACAACCCATCTATATGGGTTAAATGAAACCCAAGGGAGAGCTGAGATTTTTTTTTGCTAAATAGGATAACTAATACAAATGATCGAATTGTCATATTCTCTTATCTCTCTCTCTTTTTCGTCCTCTTCATCTCCTCATCCTTTTTTTTTACAGATCTAATTTTCTTTCAACAAATTTGTTTTGTCAAAGGAAGACCAGCCGACATACCTCAAGAAAACTAAGACGTCTTATCCAACAAGAGAACTAATTTAAATAATAAATTAACTCTAATGAAATAATATCATATTTGGACGAAGACTAATTAACAAGTAATAATAAAATAACTAATTAATGAGAGCTTGAGTTAATTTTCAATAGTCCTCGTAACATATGAACACCCAGAGGATATAAAATTACAACATTTTTAAAAATAATATGTAAGAAAAATTTGTTTGGAATTGGTCAATGACTAGTTTATAAGCTAAACATGGTGTTGAATTGGATAGATTAGGAAAAAAACAGTCAATGGTACCATATTCTATCACCCTTCTTCATGGGTCTCACAAAAATGTTTATGTGTTATCCAAACACTGAAAATGATAGAATATACCCATTAAATCCTAATCAGTCCAATAATAGGTGAGTTTGAATTGAATAGAAAATATTATTTTTTTAGATCTTCAATCCAGTCTAATCTTGTCATCCCAAAGTGAAGCATTTTTTTGTGGAGAGCGTGCTCTAACGCTCTAGCAGATAAGAAAACTTATTCAATAAGAAATGTGGGACATCTCCCAAATGCAAAATCTGCACAATCCACATAGAATTCACTGAACACATGCTCTTCAATTGTCCTTGGACATACAGAGTATGATTTAGAATTTGATCTGGGTCTCAGAACGAATATGCAACAATTTATCTCAGTGAAGTAATGGACTTCCAACTTACTGAAATCTTGCACAAACAATTGCCATGCAATCGAAGTTCTTAGCAAAGTTGCACAAATGGGTTGGTCCATTTGGAAATCAAGAAATGAAGTTGTCTTCCAGTCCCACCAACCTAATCCGCTTGCAACGTTGTTTATGGCCGTCTAATTGGTGAGATTTCAATTCTACTCAGTTGACATACCAAGAGATTCCTAGTCACATAACAGTGGTTTAATCCCACTCACACATCCTGACAACTCCCTCCTCAAAATCAAGTGTTCAACTGTGATGGAGCTTATACGACCAACTCTAAATAGGCTAGTTGTGGAGCACTTCTCAGGAATGATGCAGAAAAATTGTTAGATGGCAAATCTAAGTGCATTCCAGCAATTTTAAGCCTCTACTCCAATGTAGTTTTTGTACGCCACGCATGTCTTATGACAGAAAGTTTGCAATTACCGGGAGCAACTGTGAAAAGCGGCATCTAGTCCATAATCCTACTCTGCACAGGGGAAGATGCACTACCATGGAAAATAGTAGCATTCGTCGATGACATCAAAGCTATTGCAACTTCTTTTGCTTTAACTCTCTTTTCAGCGCCATACTTCTAACAAAATAGTTCACTTGGTAGCTAAAACACTAGTTATACTAGTTCTTTACCTTTAAATTGGGTCTCCAACCCACCATATGAGTTGGTGGTTTTACTCTTAGCAGATTGTAATCATTCTTTTAGATCTTAATGAATGAAGTTTGTTTTCTTGATTTTAAGAAAAAAAAACTTGAAACTCTTGCGACTGTAGTATAATGTTAGGTAAAATATATTCAAAATTACATGTATTCTCTTGTGTTTGTTCACCTTATGGTGCTAATTAGATATACTTATAAAAAAAATGTTAATTAGATCTAAATTATTGACCAAACACTTTATTCCTGTTGGATTATTAATGGGTCACAATGGAAAATATTTTTTGTACCTAATTTAGTGACTTTATTTGTTGACTTTATCATTCTCTATAATTAGATTGAGAGTAGATAAATTCCCTATCAATCAATCAAATGACAATAATAAATTTGATCAATAATTTGGTTCATTATTTCCATCCAAATACCTGACCCCAAAAAAAATAGGTTCAACCAATGGGTCTTTGACTCAATGGTACTCTTTATCTTGTGAAAGTTTTGTCTTCTTGAAGTCAAGGGTTCAAGCCCCCTTCCTTTTTCCCTCCCCAAAAAAAAAAGTTGTACGGATGTGTACTGTTAAAAAAAAAAAAAAAAATGGGTTTAAGTAATATTGTTGCCATAAAGTTTAGAAACAAGCCAGATTTAGAAACTTTTACTTATACTGTTATACAAATCATGTGGTAAATGTAGTTATATTCAATCAAACCAATCGATTTCCTAACATGACCTAAACATCCCAAGTCTTCAAAAAATCAAAGTGTTAAACACATTCTCTCTCTAGAACTACTAATAATAAGTAATACTAATCCCAAGTTGTATAGACAATGCTTCTAGATATTCTAATATATTAAACAACTTGTTAGCCAATCAAATTATAAAGTTTAGGTACTCAGAATCAATCAAACCTTGCAACACAAGGATTCCCACTGTTAAACAAATTATCATAGTTTCTAAAATCTAACATGCAAAAATCCCATTCATGACAGAATTAGGAAATCCAGTCAGTTTTCTACTGGAAAACTGACTCATACGTGAGCCATTATGTATTATTTAGAGCCATACATCACCTTCTCATATCTCTCAAGAACCATTCTCAGAACCCACAAACCCTAAAAAGGGTTTTGAACCATTCTCAGAACCCACAAACCCTAAAAAGCTTTTGAACCATTCTCAAAACCCACAAACCGTAAAAGTTTTTGAACCATTCTCAGAACCCACAAGCCCTAAAAGTTTTTGAAAGAACCCACAAACCCTAAAAAAATTTTGAACCATTCCCAGAACCCAGAAACCCTAAATGTTTTTCAACCCCTTTCACTGTGCCCAAGACTTACATCTGCTCCATCAATGGCGAAACAACCGGATGATGCGAAAAGTGCTCAAGAATGTTGAAAGAGGAGGATTATTTGGTTATTTATGTTGGAAGGATTTTTGGAAGAGGGACAGACTAAGACAAGAGTGGGGAAGTACTTTGTATTACACTTGAACACAAACTTTTTGGGCATCCATATTTATACTACTCATGGAAGGTTCTAGATTTCTTTACAAGATAATATTTAAGTAGATTCTAGATTTTTACATATCTAGAATATTTCTCAAGACTTTTCTAGACATCTTCTAGAATCTAAGTATTCTAGAACTCTTCTAGAAGTTACATACATCTCCTTCCAAAATATCTTATATTTTGGGCTTTTTGTATTGGGCTTCATCTATTGGACCAAATCAAGTTTATACTTCAACAAAGAACCAGACGTGAAGGTCATGAAACTGTCCAAGAAAGAACACATATATCAACAAGAAAACATAGAGAAACAAGGTGGATATTCAAGAAAGGTACCGCAATATTGGCTGTTTGGTGACTTGATCAAGAACGACAGCAACGGCGACTGTGAAAAAAGTTCCTCGGCATTTGAACGTAGCTGCAAAAATAAGGTGGCGTTTTGTAACATTTTTTATTTTGAGTTTTCAAAAAAAAGAAAAAGAGAAAGAAACAGTTTTAAACTTATTTTACCCAACATCATATTGTAATTGCAAAAGATCAACAAGTATAAGTTTAAGCATCACCTCCAAAAAGGTCTAACATTTGAAAGAGCGGATGAAAGTTTAGTCGAGGTATGCTTTAGCTCAAACAGAAAAGTAAACTCGACAGTTAACATATGACAGCACTTCCATCTTATCTCACCCCAATTTATAGCGTATAATCTGAAAACTAAAAACTTCTCCCAAAGTGAAGCATTTTTGGTGGAAAGCATGCTCTAACGTTCTGGCATATAGGAAAATTTATTCACCAAGAAATGCGGGACATCTTCCAAATGCAATCTGCACAATCCACATAGAATTCACTGAACACATGCTCTTCAATTGTCCTTAGACACAGAGAGTATGATTTAGAATTTGATCTGGGTCTCAGAATGAATATACAACAATTTATCTCATTGAAGTAATGGACTTCCAACTAACTGAAATCTTGCACAAACAATTGCCATGCAATTGAAGTTCTTAGCAAAGTTGCACAAATGGGTTGGTCCATTTGGAAATCAAGAAATGAAGTTGTCTTCCAGTCCCACCTGCCCAATCCGCTTGCAACGTTGTTTATGGCCGTCTAATTGCTGAGATTTCAATTCTACTCAGTTGACATACCAAGAGATTCCTAGTCACATAACAGTGGTTTAATCCCACTCACACATCCTGACAACTCCCTCCTCAAAATCAAGTGTTCAACTGTGATGGAGCTTATACGACCAACTCTAAATAGGCTAGTTGTGGAGTACTTCTCAGGAATGATGCAGAAAAATTATTGGATGGCAAATCTAAGTGCATTCCAACAGTTTTAAACCTCTACTCTAAAGTAGTTTTTGTACGCAACGCATGTCTTATGACAGAAAGTTTGCAATTACCAGGAGCAACTGTGAAAAGCGACATCCAGTCCATAATCCTACTCTGCACAGGGGAAGATGCACTACCATGGAAAATAGTAGCATTCGTCGATGACATCAAAGCTATTGCAACTTCCTTTTCCTTTAACTCTCTCTTTTCAGCGCCATACTTCTAACAAAGTAATTCACTTGGTAGATAAGACTAGTTATCAGGGTCGGCCCTATAGTATTAAAAAAAAATCATGGGCTTTAGGCCCCAAATTTTTAGAAGGCTCCATAATTGTAGATACATAACTAGTTCACATAAAAAAATTAAATCCATGAAAATTTTAGGCCTTATAAAAAGGTTCCAAAAAATTTAAGTCCAATCAAAAAATTATAATTTCAATAATTTGGGCTTACAATTCAATCCATAATATTAGAAACTCAAAAATCAAAATTTTAAAAAATAAATAAATAAAATCTCTCCCTCTCTTAAAAAAACAAAAATAAAGTATCACATCCTCCTCTCTTACTTAAAAAAAAATTAAAAATATATATTTTTTAAAATAATACTAAAAATAAAAATGCCTCATTTAGTATTACCGTTTTAGGCCTCAATTTACTTTGAGTCACCCCAGCTAGTTATACTAGTTCTTTACCTTTAAATTGGGTCTCCAACCCACCATATGAATTGGTGGCTTTACTCTTAGCGAATTGTAATCATTCTTTTAGATCTTAATGAATGAAATTTGTTTTCTTGATTAAAAAAAGAAAACCTGAAACTCTTTGCGACTGTAATATAATGTTGGGTAAAATATGTTCAAAATTACATGTATCCTATTGTGTTTGTTCACCTTATGGTGCTAATTAGATATACTTATCGGAAAAAAAAAATGTTAATTAGATCTAAATTATTGACCAAATACCTTATTCGTGTTGGATTATTAATGGGTCACAATGGAAAATATTTTGTGTACCTAATTTAGTGACTTTATTTGTTGACTTTATTATTCTCTATAATTAGATTGAGAGTAGATAAATTCCCTATCAATCAAGCAAATGACAATAATAAATTTGATCAATAATTTGGTTCATTATTTCCGTCCAAATACCTGACCCTAAAAAAAATGGGTTCAAGTAATATTGTTGCCATAAAGTTTAGAAACAAGCCAGATTTAGATACTTTTACTTATACTGTTATACAAATCATGTGGTAAATGTAATTGTATTCAATAAAACCAATCGATTTCCTAACATGACCTAAACATCCCAAGCCTTCAAAAAATCAAAGTGTTAAACACATTCTCTCTCTAGAACTACTAATAAGTAATAATAATCCCAAGTTGTATAGACAATGCTTCTAGATATTCTAATATATTAAACAACTTGTTAGCCAATCAAATTATAAAGTTTAGGTACACAGAATCAATCAAACCTTGCAACACAAGGATTCCCACTGTTAAACAAATTATCATACTTTCTAAAATCTAACATGCAAAAATCCCATTCATGACAGATTTAGGAAATCCAGTCAGTTTTCTACTGGAAAACTGACTCATACGTGAGCCATTATGTATTTAAAGCCATACATCACCTTCTCATATCTCTCAAGAATCATTCTCAGAACCCACAAACCCTAAAAGGCTTTTGAACCATTCTCAGAACCCACAAACCCTAAAAGTTTTTGAACCCCTTTCACTGTGCCCAAGAACCAGACGTGAAGATCATGAAACTGTCCAAGAAAGAACACATATATAAACAAGAAAACATAGAGAAACAAGGTGAATATTCAAGAAAGGTACCGCAATATTGGCTGTTTGGTGACTTGATCAAGAACGACAGCAACGGCGACTGTGAAAAAAGTTCCTCAGCATTTGAACGTAAAAGAAAGTTGAAAGTAGGAAAAGCACAAACAGCTTTTGAAGGTGACAAAAAAGAGAAACGATTGGGTACTTTTATTCAGCTGTTAGGTTTCTTGATCTTGATTGAAGACAAGAACGACAATGAAACGAGTTCATCGGCTTGTGATACAACCAACAACAATGGAAAAAAAGAGATTTCTACTGACTTGAAGCTTAATAACGAATTTGGTGGTATTATCAAGAAGCGAAAGATGAGAGACATCAAGAACTTGAAAGCAGAAAACTTACGACAAGCTCGTGAAGACGAAGAAGAAGAAAGGCTTTTGGGTGTGCCGTTGAGACTAAAGCTATACGAGGATCCATGGAAGATAAAGAAGAAGTTGACCCACAGTGATATCAATGACTCATGCAGACTATTGTTGGCAACAAACTTGGTGGAGACGAAACTACTACCTTTTCTAAACGATGACATTGTCGATCGTTGTAAAACAGCAGAGGGAAATAGAATGATTGTATATGATATTGATACAGACTCTGAACATAGGTTGACACTCAAGAGATGGTGTACGAATAGTTATGTGATTACTAGCAACTGGAAGAAGGAGTTTGTGAATCGGAGGCAGCTGGGTGAGAACGATGAGATCGGTCTTTTTTGGGATAAAGGCAGCTCAAGGCTATACTTTCGCCTTCTGAAGAAGGCTGATTGATTGACAACAAATTTGGAATTGTAATATTTCTACTATCCCCTAATTACTTAAATCTAATTTGTTAACCTAATTCACTTGTATATTATTACCAAATAAAGCTCTCGAATTTAGTTTAAATTTATTCAATGTCGTTCAAAAGTTTGAATGTGGATGATGTAATTGAAAGTAGATTGTGAAAGATTACGATTCAATCGATATAAGTTATGACGTAATATCATCAACTACAAACAATCCCAAATCGATCTGAGACTTCTTAAACCCATTTTAAGTTGTAATTTTGACCCAATGGAGTTGTAACTTTCTCAATTGTTTTTCGATTTTCAATACATTACCTACTTCAGTACCATACTCTTTCCACTAACAATGTTGAGTCACATTCAGGCATTGCATCCAGTCCACAGAAAGCGAAATCGGAAGAAATGCAATTTAGACTGCTAAATTCTTCACATATTTTGCTTAGGGTTCTGCAAATATGAAGAAATCTTTACAATGACCACAGCAATTCTACTTACTGTATCTTTCCCCATGTTTTCCCCTTCGTCAGTAATCAAACCGAGTACATAATTACACAACTGTTTAATGATCTAAAATCATTTTGGTGGCCTGAAGACAATCTGCTTCTTTTCAAAATTGCTTCCCAACACACCTTTGATCTACAAGGATGGACAAAATGGTCGAACTCATCCCATGCAATTTCACTATGATCTAAGTAGAATGAAGTCTCTGCTTACCTCTTAGGATACAAGAATATTTTATGAAGAATGTCGGTCCAATTTACAAACAAGGGTTGCGAAACTGCGTTGCCTCTGAAATTGCTTGTTTACTGTCGTCGCTTGGTGGGCTTAATAGCAGAGGAACTGCCAGCAATGGTCTTTTTGAAACCTGAGGAGTGTTTTTAAGAAGAAAGAGACCATATAAAGATTAGTTCAGGTGGTTTATGTACAAATAAGAGAAAGGATGTTATACTGGTAGTAATAGTGGCAGGCTGAGCTAGTTCAGCAAACTATTTTCTTGATCCCCTACAGAACTCTCTTGCCTTCATCCGAGTAAGACCACTCACAAAAAAGGAAAAACAAAAACAAAAACCCGTGGTTTCCATTTTTATACCCACACAAAAAGTTTATATTTTTCAAGAACCAAAAATAGCTTACATACCCAGAAGATGATAGATAAAGCTATGAATTTAGAGAGGGGGAGAGGGGGGGGGGGGGGGGATCACAAAAGAAAAATGTACCAAAAATGAATGCGAGAAATTATGGAACAGAAGATGCTCTAAACCTAATTTTAAATAAAATTTACATACTTGAAAATTTCGATGAGCCCTTGGTCAGTGACAACTGAGAAGTTCCAATTTGCGCCTGCTTTTGTGGGGGTCTCGGAAGTTTAGCTGGCACCTTGGGTCTACAATTAACCACCATAAAGACAGGCAAATTTATAAACTCATCGAGTTTATTAAGCAGAAAAGTCAAGGATCCAGTTTTCCAGATAAAACTTCAGCATACAGACACTCAGATGCAGTGCATGCAATAAAGCCACAATCTATAATACAAAATATGGCAGAATTCAATAAGCCCATCCGACGGTCACAAATAGACTCATCCAAAGGCCACTAATATCCTTCTCAAAACCATTCACATTGCACTTTATCTTCAGGCATGGGTTACCCTAGTACCAAATAAAAGATGAGGAGTATAAGAGAAGAAATTAGAACTACTTTCTCACATTGTGTACAACTTATATATGATATCAACCATACTGCTAGATAAAAGCGAAGAAAAAAAGCATGCCCGACCAACAGATCTTTCTCATTCTTCCGAGAAAGGCCCACTTTTTTCTCAGTCATCAGCTTGCATGGGATCATAACCATGAGCAGTCAGTACATAAGCACCTCACTGGCTTACATATCAAGTAACGGAATTGTCAACATCAGTGGCCTAGTCAATGCCAACAGAATACATGCAGCAAACCAGTAAATAGCCCAGAATAGAACATATCAAAGACAACATGGAATAGAAGAAGAAAACTAATTTTTTGTGTTATGTGCTAGACTGCTAGTACACCTTCACATTACAAGGGGGGGCATTATATCTTCCAACTAATGTTCATTATCCTTGCAGCAATTCTTCACCAGTAGTTTCATAAAAATCTGTCATGGCTGGAATAATGCTGATACTGACAACATATTACATGCAGGCACATAACAGTTATTAACACCAAAATAACAAGAAAGTTTGGATAGGACATAAATGAATCCCTATTCTATACATTACCAGATATGTACATACTATATGCTTCCTCCATAATTGCAGGTAAGTAGATAATGGGGGTTGGGCTGAACAAGCCTCCAACAAAGATCCAAACTCATTGAGATACAATATTTCATTGTCCAGCTGAAGCATGCATCAGGAAATTCAGAGAGCTTGTGCATATTCAGAAACAAAAAAAAAAAGGCAGCTGTTGAAAGAAATAAAACAGATGTGAAAAGACATCTCGAGGCAAGATATTTGCAATTTGCAGTAAGTTATATCTAATAGAATAAAGGAATTTAATTCAGATTTCATGGAAATTAGCAAAGGATTTCACGCTGGATGGACCTTGTTAAAGATAATAGCAATTGGTCAAGTTTGAGAACAACTTGCAGTTCAAAATATTTGAAATGCACAGGAACGGATCAGAATATTCCAGAACTTACACTTCAGCAGCACTAAAAAGCTTACAGGATAAGAAACACTCACTTCTCTATGTTTTCTGCTGGTGGCTTTGCAGTTTCAGGGAAAAGAGTGAACTCCACAATACTATTCATTGAACCGTCAGTTTCTGTTCCCATTGAAAGACCACCATCAGATATGTCACTTAATCTCTCTTCGGAATCTGCATCTCCCAGTCCCAGGAGCTCAACATCTTCCGCAAGATGTTGACCTCCAAGTGCTACCACAGGCCTTGACTCAATGTCTTCAGTTAAATTTTGATCACCATGTGCTACAGCAAGCCTTGACTGGTGAAAAAATTCCTTGTGATGTCTAAAGTCATCCACCGACTGCTGAGAACCAGCTTCAGAATGCTTATCACTGTACTCTGAGCTGTCCAAATCAGAAGCTGCTTTCTCAATAAGTCCTGAACTTTTGCCTCCTGACGGTGAACGGCGATGCCGTGGAGTCCCTATAGAGTGTCTTCTAGGAGAGGAAGACCCATACCTTGGCGAGCCAATACCACGCCTCTCACCAATTACATTAGCTTTATTTATCCGCAATCGTCCAATCTCCTCATCTTTCTTTAAAATTGTGCCTTTCAGAAATGCCACCTACAAAACTAACAGAAAATTAGGGGAGAACATAAAAGTTTGATGAAAAAATATTTAAGCATTAGAAACTTGAACTGCTCTTTGATTCAACAAGTGGAAGAGCAAAAGCAACATACTGGCAAGTGCCTCAAATTCTTAGACGATACCAACCCAGATGTAGATTGTATAGGGAAACAAAGTATTGCAATTAAAATGTCAGATGCAACTTTGCTGAGACTCACAAATTATTCAAAGGATAATTGCAAATATCAATTCCATGTTTTCATCAGTATGTAATTTTCAATTACTACTATATCAAAAGCTATCCATATCAAAAATTCAAGTACAACTGGACAAATCCACGACCCTCATTCAAATTTCTGCTAGGTAGAATAAGAAAGACGGATAACAGTCAACGATGGTGATAATGGGCAAGTGCTAATACTATGGAGTTCCCAAAACTTATACATTGTCCAATTTCCCTTTACCTCAATACAATGTTTCTTTTTTTCTCAAACCCAATATAAAGTTTGCAAAGGCCCTTTTGCCAAACTGGTTAAATTTTTTTAACAGTCTTTTGCCAAACAGCTTAAATTGGGTGCATGTGGCAATAATATATGGCATAGGACTTCTAAAATTAAAATGAGAGAGCATATTATCAACAAAATTACGAGAGCCAAGAAAATCATTTCTAAAGTACCTGGTCCATAAGTTCCCTGACTCCCCTTCCCTCTTTGTTGCTTCGTGCGGCACCTAACTCAACACCAGAGACCCTCTCAGCAAACTTCAAGGTACTTACAGTTTCAGAGTAGGACTCTACGTCAGGATTGAGCTGTACAAACATAAGAGTCTTTGCTTGGCCACCTATTATGTGCAACAACAAAGAACGAAGAACAAATTAAGCAAATACTTAAAGAAAATGTGAACCCCCAGTATAATGTCTATGATGACATTGATAAGGGAAATTTGTCTAATTACCCAGAGAGCTTTGAAGAACTTGAGTTAGTTTGCTATTTCTATATGGCACATGATGACTCTTTTGCGCCAAAGCAAATATAACATCTCCCAGAGCGGAAAGAGACTTGTTTATATGTTGCGCTTCCCGCAGTCTATCCCCTTTTGCTTCAGAGCGATCTACTCTTTCACTACCAGCAAGATCTACCAAATGTAGACTACCGCGAAGGACAGCATTGGTCTCCAAGTCAGTCCCACGCACATGAACAGTGAGGACACTGCAGCATATGATTGAAGGGAAAATAAGGATCATGAAGAAAATCGCTGAGCGACTAGGAATATGAACATACATATATGTCCAACAAACCTGTGAGACCGACTGCTTCTTTCATTTAGGGCGGTGGCACCAACGGCCCTATTCATTAGTCCAATACTCATCAATTCAAGGACATCTGTGGTTGATTGAACAGGATGCATACTAGCATCAGGGACAGCTAACCCATTTGGTTGAGCAATATTCCAAATCCCAAGTGTGTGCAAGTCAAAGGAAACAATCATCTAAGAAAAAATATCTCATTTCTACCCAAAGCAGCATCACATATGAATCCATGCAATACAAGTATGCAATTGCAAAAAAAGATATCAAAAAAAATCATACTGACAAATATCCACAGTGCATTGAAAACAGAAATTAATCATGTCATGGAGTAATTCCCAGTTGTGGAGGGAAAGGATATCTTTTCTGAGTACTGTCACTAGAGAGTAAGTCGCGCACTTGTTCATTATATATTTCAACCATTTGAACACCCACTTCATAAGCAATAGAATTTTTTCTGCTCTGAGAGAGATGGAAAAGGTCATTCAGAGCTCGGTAGTTTACTCCCCAATCCGCTTCAGAAGATATATTAGGCCCAGTCTAGGAGAAATGAAGGAAAAAATGCAATACATCAGACTTGAGATACGAAGCAGTAGGATAATATTTTACTATATTGTTACAGAAAGATACAAACCATAGTGTAAGTTTTTCCAGAACCAGTTTGACCATAGGCAAAGATGCAAACATTGTATCCATCAAGAACAGAGCGAATTAGTGGTCGAGTGTCCAGAAATACCTCCTCTGCCAACACATTAATTACAGAAAAAAAGAGGTGGAGACTCAGAAATGTTCTCCAAACATGGAAAACTTTGCAAGTAGAAAAGATATGGCATATATTTGCTAAAAAGTATAAAAATTAAAACCTTGAGTGGCTGCAGGACCGAAGATCTTATTGAATTTGAAGAGTCGATGACTGTCTTTTCCTGGTTTTAGGGGATTTGAAACAACCAGTTCCCCATTCTCACCAATATACTCTATACTCGTCTGCTTTTTGCTTTGTCCCGAAAGGAAAGGCCTTATTCGACAGTAAACTCTAATATTACCTAAGCATTGAGAAAATAATGTTAATTAGCAAAAAAAATGAATTGTAGACTTAACGCAACAAAGCAACGGTAAATGGGATACACATACCTTTCAAATCCTGAACCTCATTGTACAATTTCCTATTTTCCTCGAGGACAGTGTGGTAATTCTGCGCAGCATCTACAAGTCCTTTAAGCTTTAACGCTGTTGAAGGCAAAAAGTGTCCATCATGACAATGTCAAGCACAAATGCACCATTTTGAAAAAAAGTTAAAACTATCCATCAATTCACCAAAGGTATTAAACTCTTCAGAATAGATCCTTTTTGTGTTCAGAACCTGCTGCTTCACGGACTCAGAAGTCATCCTTAAGTCCTAAACAATTTAATATATTCATGTCATTCAAACAAACAGAAAAAAAATAAGGTATATATCAAAGCAATATAAAGTTATAAGTATGATTGTTGATGCAAACCTGCAGAGATCCAAACTGAAAGTCTAAAAAGCTTTTGTAGCCAAGTTCTTTCCTTTTCCATCTCATAGATTTGGATTTTGAAAATGCCTCTAGTTCTGCAACCTTCTTCCTTGAATCATTCAGAATGCACTCAAGTTCCACGATCTTCTTCTCTAAATCAACTTCAGTCTCCTTAGCCTTTGTTTCCAATTGCAAGCAACGCTTTTCATATGCCCTTTTGGCTGATTCCATCTCTTGCGTAAGTGCTGAAATCTGACTATCACTGTGATCCTTCTCTCTCATCAGTCTAATTACATCTTGCTCCTCAAGCTTTTTCTTCTCCTCAGTTTTGGTCTTCTCAATCTATAACAAACGTTAATTCCAGTAAAACAAAGTGTGAACCATCTTTAGTAGGAGAGGCTAGCCCAAGCTCTTTTAGAGTGCAAACTAACTTGGCTAGGACATGGCTGCCATTTTTAGCTTATTGGTAGTGCAGAAAAATAAGTTGACAAATATGAGTTTATTCTCCAAGTCAGCTTACACAGAACTCCGTGTTTCGCTAAAATGGATAGAACCAACTGACTCAGAATGTTAAGGATGAAAGATGAGGCTTGTGAAAATAGTAAAAAGAGGGTTGTGTAGATACGAAAAATATACCAAAATGAGTTGAATAAAGAAGGAACTAACTAAAATGGTCTGGATATGATCAAAGAAGGCCCATAACTGAACCTCTGTATTGACAATATCACTAGGGTTGAGTAATTCAGATCAACATCACCAGGAATAGTAAAAAGGGTATGATAACTTAAAGTTCCAAAGAAACATGGCCTTAGACAAAACCTGGTAAATTAATATTAATTAGACCCCAAACAGTTCCCAAATAATGCAAACAAGGTTTTTTGAGTTAAGGCTTTGTGAAAATAAATACCAAGCAGCCACAAGCTTCAGAGCTTGGCCCAAGTGGTAAAAGAGTAAGGTGATGTAAGTTTGGGGCATGCCAGACATTTGAATCTTGCCCAGTGGTCGACAAAATTAAAGAGGGTAAATTGCACCAATAGTCCTGACTCCTGAGGTTTATCACTTGTTGCACTTTAGTTCTTAAAATTATAATTTTGTCAATTTGATCCTCTAAGTTCACAAATTGAGACAACTCGTCCTTTGCACTAACTTCCATCAACAAAATAAGCAGAAAAAAGGCACGTGCACGACAAATAAAGATAACTAAAGGACATTTATGTCATTTAAGGATAAAAACTACAATAAATGGAATTCACATGTAGTATATGATTTTTATACATAAACGTACAAATTCAAACATCTCACAAATTTACCCAAAAGAAATGAAGACCTCTCAAAAGACTCTCTCTCAGTCTCTCTCTCTCTCTCTAACCCCTTGCATTATGCCTCCACCACTTGCAACATCTACCTCCCCCTCACCATTGAAATCAACCAACCCCACTCCCCACCGAACACTTTACCCTACCAGACCATCTCTATTGTTTCTTCCCCCATCCAAATCAGGTTTCTGCCGCCCCAATCTACGAATACCATTTTCCCTTCACCCCCGAACACCCCACCCCCACCAAACCCTTCTGGGGGCGTTTGGATAGTGGGTTAAAGGTGGTTATCCACTAGTAGGATGGGATAAAATAGGAGTGGGACCCATAAAACTTTTGTTTGGGAAGTCAATTTTGAGGGAGGATACCAATCCCGGGTCAAGGCTTGACCCGGTTGCTACAGTCCCATTTAACCCCTGTACGCCAGTCACACTTAACCCACCCCCCTCATGGGTTACAAACCCAGGCAATGGGTTACCCCCACACAGACGTATTTGCCCCTCTTTCTCCACCCACTCACAGCCAGCGACAAACCCTCTCTTTTGTGTGTGTGTTCTGTCGCTACCCGTTACTGCAGATTGCACCACCATGGCCACCATAAAACCCATCACAAATCGTGATGGCTACAACCAGAGACATCACCTGCACAATCAGTGGCCTATCCATGGCAGTGCCGATGCTGTGAAGAAAGGGAGAAGGGATGGGGTCCAGACACAAAAGAGGGCTGCTTCAATTACAACAGTTCTTCTAAACTCTCTCTCTCTCTCTCTCTCTCTCTCTCTCTCTCTCAGACACACCGAGTATTTGGATTTCACAAAAATCTGGGTATTTACTCTACATCAAAAGTTGTGGTGTCTGATGGTGGCGTTTACAAGAGAGGAGCTGTAATGGAAAACGAATTACTCGTTTGTATTAGGGAGAATTACATCCAGACCCTGAGGTTTGTCTCTTAATCACTTAGATCCCCTGATATTTGAAATATAGATCCCTTGAAGTTTGTTCGAACGTAACACTTAGACCCCGTAAATATGTCCGTTAATAAATTATATTCAGACCTCCTGACATTTGTTTGTTGATTGTCCTTTTGCTTTCCTAACAAATAAAAATTATTATTTTATTTTTATATGTTTTTATGTATATGTGAAACATGTAAAATTTTATTAGGATAATCTACCAATCCAAACATAAAATAAGATTGGTTTAGATTGGAATGAATAGAGTCATGGGTAGAATGGTAAATTACTACAAAATTATTTGTGTAATTTATGGGGTCCACTGAATTACACATTGGTTTCTCAAACAAAGGTTAGGATTGGATATATTTCAAGGTTAAGGTTTTAAAGTAGATGAATGGGTTTGGCTTGGATGGGTTAGGATATAAAAAAAGAAATCTTATCCTATCCAACCCCATTACCCAAACACACCCTCTATGTTTACTTTCCTACCCACATCCTCTCTCTCTCTTTCTTCCCCCACTGACATGGAACTCTCAAATTCGCCCTTCTACCTCCCTCCGTTTCTTTTTGTCTCACCCACCTTTCTAGTTTATACTATCCCTACCGCCCTATAAACACTCCTAAATCCTCTCTCTTTCTACACAATCATTCGGGCCATATGCTCACACCTCCCAAGGCATATGCAACCACAGATTTTGGTGGGTAATTTCACTAAGTCAATCGGGTAGCCACAATAGATTTTCTTGGAGTCAAATGGAATGAGTACATCCCCTCCATATGTCGACAGCTTATTCTCTATTTCCATCTCTATCACCAATTGTCTCCGGAGTTTCGCCTATGTCCTAGATTGGTGGTTGATTGAGTTAATGAATGATGAAATAAGATTGGTGGTGTTGAGGATTAGTGTTGAATTGAATTGAATCATGTTTATTGTTTTGGATGTTGAATTGAATTGAATTAGTTGGAGTGGTGCTATCTGTGTGGTTGATGGAGATGCAATGGTGTTGGGATTGAGAAAGAAACAGAGAGAGGCAAATTAGAGAGAGAAGTGAGAAGGGGAAGACCTGGTTTGAGGAAGAGAGATGCAAAGCTAATCGGAGAGAGAGAGCAGACTGTTTGCTGTGAGCTTGTGTGCGAGTGTGAGAGGGGAAAAAAAATAAGTGAGGAAGAAAAAGGGTGTTGGGTACATGTGTATTTGTGCAGATGAAGAGTAATGATGTTTGGGTGTAAGATTTATTACAAAATACCAGATATACCCTTTCATAGTTGCATGTGCTATGCACATGTCTTTTTCCATTTATTTTTTAGACGGAAGTGAGTATGAAGGACGAGTTGTCTCAATTTGTGAACTTAGAGGATCAAATTGACAGAATCATAACTTTGAGGACTAAAGTGCAACAAGTGATAAACCTAAGGGACTATTGGTGCAATTTACCCAATTAAATAAATGAAAGAATACTGATTTCTGAATAATACCAGCAATCCAATTTAAGAATCAGTAAGATTGAAAATCTGCCATAATTTGCAAATTAGAAACTGTCTCCCAAAGAAAAGGAAATGCACCTTTATCTGATGAAGCTGGTTCATAACAACCTACAAGAACTCAAGCCAACAATGTGAAATCAAACGAGTGAATAAGTAAAACCAGCAAAAGCGTAGGTCTACATTCATAACCACTAAACAGAGTACCTCATTGTGCTCTGCAGTTCCTATTGCAAGGGTCTCAAGGACTCTTATTTTTGACTGATACTTCTCTTCACGAGACTTGTAAAGATTGTTTTGCTGCAGGTACAAATTAAAATCAAGATATTCATTAGCTATACACAAGATAATGGTGCAGGGATAATAATTTCCCAATCAGTTTACCTTTTTCATATCTTCGGCTAGCCTTGAAACCCGCTGCTCAACTTCTTGCAAAACTAATTTTAACAAAGATGCCACAAGCTGAGCAAAGAGTAACAAACCACTAGTTTAGAAAATTAAGATGTAATGGGCAAAGAGAAATTAAAGTGAATCATCATATGTGTGCTTTAATGATATTATATCCATTTGCCTCTAATTGCCATACCCGAGGTATATCCCCATTCTTTCTCTCAATGCTTTCATCCAGAATCTTGTTAACAACACTAAAAAGTGATTGAGTAGAGGCGTTCTGCACATAAGAGTTGCTCAAAAGGATATGAACAGCATTGAGCTGATAATGTGATAAAATGAAATGTAGAACCAAATTAACCAACATTAGGAAATAACACAGGGAACTACCTCTAAACCGTTTAGTTTCATCAATTCTGAAATCTTTGCAGCAGGAAGATCAACAAAAGATCCTTGCTTCAATTGGAAAATGTCTTGGAATTTACTCCCAAAATTATGAATAGATGCAGCCGATGGCCCTAAGGAAGAGAAACACTGATATATTAGATTGAGACATAATTAATGGAGTGAAAAGAAAAAAGCGTGTGCAATTGGAAACCTTAGTAGAAGAACTTGTCAAAACTTTAAACCCAACCCCTCCTTCCCATTTTCTCTCCTCAAAAATTTCATGAGGGACTATTCTTCAAAAACTAAATGCAACATAATACTTTTGTTCATTCATTAACTGGAATAGCTCACAAGGACAACACCTAGATTCCTCCAATTGCAGGCATTGTGTCACATGCTGGATAAAGTATTTAAGATGCATGGGATTTACGTAATAGTAAGTGAAGGTTAACCAGCATTTAATATGCACAGTAATTCAAATGAGCATAATTATGTACATCTAATCTCAGTATAGGCAAGTTTTTAAACTTTGATCCAACTTAGAATGTGGGGGACTTGAAAATTGTATTAGATTATGTAATTTAGGAAAATTTTGAAAGTAATTATTAAAAGGGAGACAAATAAAGCAAGTCTACTCTGTTACCGTCAACTTCAACTGAGCCTTTCAAACTTTCTGTTTGTTCAGCAACATCTCCATTAAGAACTCCATTGAATTCGTTGGACTCTCCATTTTCACTTGAATAAACTTCTGAATGCGAATTCATGACAAACTCGCTAGATACTTGATTTCAAGAATCAAATGTGGACACAGAGCTACAGAATCCATGAAAATATTGTTAATCAAATAGATTATAGACTACTCAAAGGCAGAAGGGATTAAATGTCGTGAGCAGATATTACCTAGAAATGTATAAATTTTGAAAAGCATAAGGCATGTTGTGTATCATTAAGATAGCCATTATGACAAAGAATTCATCATGTCTTCTAGTACAGTAGTAGTAGTTGACAGTAAGTTATATTAACCAAGGAAAACAGGGGGAATTTTCTTCCAAAAATCACTTTCCATACTATATCTAGCTCAGATAAGGTAATAGGAGGCTTCAAAAGTCATAATCAATTTTGAGTTTTCTGTTAGATCAGCTTGTGTGGAATTATTGAATGAGCATGTCAAAAACAGAGTAAACCGGAAATGCTCAATATGAGGGAGTAATAAAAATGATTATCATTTTCGACCATCTGGCTGGAGACATGTCTTTCAAATGACAAAAATAACTAACTAGTTCTCGTAACTAGCTAACCTTTACCGCTTTGATGAGTTGAATCAGAGGCACGCCAATCTTCTCAAAATTTAGTCGAAGCATCAAAAAAACACAAATATTTCTTTTTCTTTCAACAGGCATTCAAAATTAGCATGTCTCATAGCCTCAGTTAGACAACCATTAGTGACCCTAATATCACAATGAAAAGGTTGAAATTCACCGCTATATATGGTGACATGATAGAAAAGCATTAAAACTTTCAGCAGCAAATTACCCAAATACTACCAACCTAAATCGCAAACTAATCACATTACCTAAAAAGCTAAATATTCTAAGAAACAATAGCTCTACTTTATGCCGCATCAGCATAGTAGTATACAAGCAATTGCGTTCAGTTAATTGAAGACTTCTATATCGACACATATAGCTCAGAATGACTGCCAATCCGGTGCACAAGAAGATGCACATTTGGAGCTTTACAAAATTAGAGCCAAAATTTACAAAATCTGGAGTACTATGACCTCCAGTAGAAGCAATTGAGCTAGTACATATGTAATTTGCTAAAAATGAATGCAAATACACTGAATTTATAGGCACATTTGAAAATTTAGCAACTTTTAAAACGGAAATTTAGGTAATTTTGGAGTTCCCACACCAGTCAAACAAAAATTCACACCAACGTGAACCAAATGAACCTCAAAATAAAGATTTACAAGCATTTGCGAAGCAGATCCGCATAAATCCACAGAAAAGCACAGATAATGGAGCAAATGTGGGTAAAAGTACGCACCTGATGGTACCGAAATGTAAAGAGATCTTTGTGAGAAAAAAAAAGGTTTTTGGAACGAACAGATCCAGAAATTTATGGGAGTTTTGTGATATTTTACCTACCGATAAATACTTTTCCCCAAACTGTTTCTTCCTGTTTTCTGAAAACGAAAACAAGAAAACAGCTTGGGTACCCGATTTAGTGAGGTGAGAGAAAGCGGGAGGATGACGACGACGACGACGACGACAAGGCCTATTTCTCAGGGATTGTTGGGTTTTGGGGGACGTTAGCGTATCCTTTTTGCGTTTGCGTTTTCGCTTTTGAAATTTTATTTTTTTTTAAAGTAACCCGATTATATTTCGGAAATTGTATTTGTGACCCCACAAACTAATTTTGGACTCCAATTCCCGCCTTCTACCACATGTTTTGTTTTGGGACTTTTGAGTGCGATTGAAGGTGTGGTCCCACTGGGCCGGCTTTTTGAAGTTTCTCCCACGCCCTCAAAATAAACAAAAAAAAACTTTGTATATCTCTTTGTCCTTTTGTGCAAGAACTAGTCCGGCATCTCGAACAGCAATGATCGAATAAAAATATACTTTGACCTTAATATTTTATATTAATAATAATTAATTTGGCATTTGATTATACAATATTTATATTTGGGTTAAATGCAGAAAAATATATATATATATTTCGTGTCATTTGCACGTGACCTAGTCGTAGTTTAACGATTGTACAAAAAGCCCTTCTCAACTTAAAAATAAATTGCAACATTTAATGTTTGTTACAAAAATTATAAAAATATCTTCACTTAGTCATTTAATTTTCATTTCAATACACTTTTGTTTACTTAAAGTAGGGTTGATAATCGAGTCGAACTTATCGAACTTGTTTTTCTAAATTAGTCAAAAAATTTGTTCAAGTTTGGCTCGTTTAGAAAATGAGTAGAGCCGAACATGAGTCAAGTCCAAGTAGCTCGACTATTTTACATATAAATGAGTCAAGCTTTTTAGAACACTAGCCTAAAAAAATGTTCACACTCGACTCGTTTAAAATACAAATCGAACTCAAGTCAAGTCCAATACGGGCCGAACCCGAATCGGCTCGAATATCAGCTCTAACCTCAAGCCCTTCTCTCTCTATCCTTTTTTATCCCCCCTCTATCTCTGCAAACCCTCTTCCTTCCTCGTCGAAAACCACCCACCGAAACTCTCCCACCCCAACCATCTCTCTCTATACTTTTTTGTACCTACTCCACCAATTGAAACTTCCCCACTACAACAAATTTTTTTTAAAATTATATAATTTAAAATTAAAATAAATAGATAAAAAATAAGAGAGGTAAGAAAAGAGAAAAAAAAAATAGGTATATGTGGATTAGTGTGATTGTTTGACATTAAGGAGTGTATTGATTGAATTGTCTAATACTAAGAATCGTAGAGAGAAAATTATATTTTGAACAAAACAAAAAGTAGGGATGAATTTTATAACATTAAAAAAAATAGATAAAAATTATATCGAACTTAATCGTTATTATTTTTTTTATAAGTTAATGATTTAATTTCATTATAAATATAATATTAGAATGTAAATTCCCTAACAACGACATCAAACACTAAGGACTCGTTTGGTAACATTTTTGTTTTCGTGTTTTCAAAAGACAATAAAACATAGACAAATTTTGTTTTATTTTGTGCTAGACACCGAAAACAAAAAACATGTGTCATTTGTGTTTACCAAATTATGAAAATAAAAATAAAATACATGTTTAGTAACTTCTTCAAATTATGTTTGGTAACCCAAACCCAAACCCATGCACACACCACACCCCTTTCTCTCCCCCTAATCTCACACCCATTTCTCTCCCCCTATTCTCTGTCACTTTTTCTTCTCTACAACACAATAAACACACCACACACACATAGCAAAATCACACCCCACCCACCCATAATTCACACACACATACCCATAATTCATACACACACACCCCCATAAAGATGGAGACGGCGATGGAGAGAGAGGGACGGAGATAGAGTGCGATGGAGAAATAAGGGAAGCGATGGAGATATGCACACCCACAACGATGTAGATCTACACACCCACGACAATGGAGGTAGCGATGGAGAAAGAGAGAGGCAGTGATGGAGAGAAAGAGAGGCAATGATGGAAAGAGAGGTTGCGATGAAGAGAGAAGGACAGTGATGGAGGCAGAGGCAAAAGCAGCGATGGTTCGTATGGCGGTCTGTTAGAGAGAGATAAGCGATGAGGATGAGAAAGGTGATGAAGTGGGTTTTTATACTTAAAAAAACAAAGAGGTTTGTTTTGCTGCTAAGAGGACTCGAAGTCCAGATCCCATTAATTCTCTTTCCCTTGCGCGTGTTGTCTCTGTTTCTAGTGTTTCTTTGAACATCTTTTTTTGGTTCCCTTTTTTTTGGCTTGTTTCCAAGACAACTGAAGTGAAACAAAAAAAAAAACAATTACCAAACACGTTTTTTGTTTGTTTTTTTGGCAAAAATTAAAAACAAATACACAAAACAACAAACAAATATCCCCTAAGTTTTTGTTTTTTGTTTATTTGTTTTCATTTTATGGCAAAAAAAAAAAGACGTTTGGTGAATATTTTTTGTTTTTTTTAACTGATGCGTTTTTAAAACAAGGAAAAAATGTGGAAACATCTAGAAGTATCTTTTTGAAAACATACAAAAAATAAAAAAAACACTCGTGCAATTAAAAATGAGATTTAATGACATTTCGTGACTTCGATCCTCCTTAGCAATAAAAATTGGATTTTAGTGCTTGAGTATAACAAGTCCCCCTCTTTTTTTTTTTTTTTTCCAGATCTCCTCTCTCTCTCTCTTCCTTTCTCGTCCTTTCTCTGTGTTTGGTGGTGGTGATGGGTTTCAAGGATGGGTGTGAGTTTCAGTGGTGGTAGTGGGTTTTTGGTTTGCAAGGGGGTTATGGCCTTGTGGGGGTAGGTTTTGGTTGTGGTGGTGGGTTAGGTGGGTGATAAATCAATAGCTGTAAAACTCACCACCAAATAAGAAGTTGCTCGCCTCACTTGCTCACTTATTTTATTTAGGGTAAATTTATCTAACACCATTAAATTTAAGTCATGTTTCATTGACATTCCTTATGATCTAAAATATTATTGTATGTCTATATAGTTTGTATATATGTTTCACAAACTACCCGTGCCATCTAATACTGTTATTGACAAGTAAAAAAGTGTGATATGACGATTTATTATCTTATAAGTTGTCAAATTTACCATTGGTCATATAAAACAAGCTTAAAATAGTAGGAAACGTATTTTTAGTATTAATGTAATTAAATTAAATATTAATTGCACTGAACAAAATGTTTCCTATAAAA
The DNA here is from genome assembly GCA_951799425.1 of Ilex aquifolium. Classification (NCBI taxonomy): domain Eukaryota; kingdom Viridiplantae; phylum Streptophyta; class Magnoliopsida; order Aquifoliales; family Aquifoliaceae; genus Ilex; species Ilex aquifolium. Next base: position 4,927,521 of record OX637392.1, read on the forward strand.
AAATGAAAAAAAATTTATATTCAAAAAATTGAATGATCATTTGATATTGATTTGATAAAATTGAATGTTCATTTGAAATTCAATCAAAAACATTGATGTTAATTTGATAAATTGGATGTTAAATTGATGAAATTAAATGTCAATTTGGGTTTAATTTGATGAAATTGAATATTAATTTGGTGTTAATTTTATAAAATCGAATATTGATTTTCTAAGATTGAATATTAGTTTGCTGAAATAAAATGATAATTTTATAAAATGTAAGATCAATTTCACGTTAATTTGGTAAAATATTGTATTAATTTGATAAATTTGATAGTTAATTTGGCGTTAATGATATCAAATTGAATATTAATTTAGTGTTAATTTTATAAAATTGAATATTAATTTAGTATTAATTTAATAAAATTGAATATTAATTGAATGAATTGAATGCTAATTTATTGAATATTAATGTTAATTTGGTTCATGAAATTAAATATTTATTTGACATTAATTTGATAAAATTAAATATTAATTAAACAAAATTAAAGATCAAATTGATATTAATTTGATAAAATTATAGATTAATTTTGTATTAATTTGATACAATTATGTTAATAATGGTAATATGACGGTAAAATTGAATAATACTATTGTAAAATGAGAATTCTAGTCAGGGTAATTTAGTAAAATTATGTATTCGGTTAGGTCACACAAATTGATAGTGGTGTGCAGTGATATTTCAAAAATTAGAGGGAGTATTAATGAAATATGACTTAAATAAAAGGCGTGTTAGTGAAATTTGTCCTTTTATTTATTGTCAGTGAATAGTTACACAGTTAAGTTGAGTTTGAGAGTGAGCCCTAGAAAAAAATGGAAGGAGAACGAGAAGAAGAAGAATCTAATCTCGATTCAAAAGTTAAGTTAGAAGCCCTAATTTCAGATACGGAAGCCAATCATCTAGTGACACATCAAATCAATTCCCAGGAGCGAGAAGAAGAAGATGATGATACTCATGGTGGCGAATCGAAAGTGGCATCGTTTGACCAGAATGATATAATGAAAGCGCTGGAAGTGGTGGAGAGAGACTCGGTGGCGATCGCCGAGAGCTTCACTTCTTTGTTCGCGTCTCTCCGTCTCGCCCTCTCTGAGGTCTGTTTGGCTATCCACATGCTCAATTCCTACAAAAAAATATTATTTATTTTTTGTTAATTTTGGACATGATGATAGAAATTATTATTGCTATTTGATGCATATATTGGAAAATTAACGCCTTAAACGTCTCTGATTGCTTCGATTGAATATATTTTGTTGCAAACGAACGGTGGAGTGTTAATTTCGGCTGCATTTTGTTTAAGAAGAAATATGAACTGAACTCTGCGGTAATAATAGATTGTTTTCTTTGATTTGAAATTCGAAGCAAAATTCATTTTTCTATCCACCAATCTTAATACTGTTATCAGAAACCATTGTATTGGTTTGAATTGCGTGTGAAAATTCAGTGTTTTGGACATGGTTTATGCGATTTTGGGAAAAAGACTTGGGAGGTTAGTATCTGGGATATAAGGCAGGATGGTTGACCAGGTAGTTCACACTCTTAAATTTCTAGGTTAATGTGATTTGCTTTTAGAAATGGAAATCAGTAAGCAATATGTGTAGTGAAATAACTAGTTTTTTTACAATGGTTTATTGGTGTGGTTTTACCCTCGTCAGGCACATGACTGGCAATTTTATGCCCATTTTTGTTAATCACTCAGTGGGGTTAATGATACCCCAATCAAAGTGCTAAACAATGGATTTAAGTTGACCATAACACTAATGTTATTTTCTAGGACTAAATTGGATCTCTAGATGTCATATGGTTGAGTTCTTTTATATTCAATTGTCAATCTAAGGAGAGAATGTGATTTTGTAGGTCACTAGCACTTCAGTAGATCATATGGCTTGCTTCAGTGATGCTGCTGGCCGCCTTCAAGAATGTGGTGAGTGAACTATTCTTGTGCATATCGTGCTTCAATAGTTTGTTCAACAACTTACATGATGGTTATTAGGATTGAGTTTGTCGACTCTCACGTGCTGAAGAAAATAGGATAGCCACCTGCTTGTCATAGTTATCCTCTTGATTGGTGGCATTCAGTGTGGCAATGACTCTTGTTGTGATAGCAAGCACAGTCTGACTGACACACTGCTTGGTAGGGGGAAAGAGCAGGGAAGAGAAAAAAATATCTTTAGCCTAAGAAAAGAAAAGGGAAGTTAAATTTCCATTGGTTTTGATTATTTGGTTTGCTAATGAAGCAAGATAAGAGGTAGCACATGGACTTCTTTACTCTTAATTTATTTTTTGCTCTAAAAAATCACATCCCTTCCCATCAATATATCACTTTAAAGTAGGTGAGATTTGCAGAGAATTTAGTTGGGAACTAAGGCACGACAATTTTAGACTGGCTCCTGAATGGACGGCCTTTGTTTCTTCTCTGCTGCCTCATTGAAGGCCTGTTTAGCAATGAAATACTCCTTTTTCTCTTCCTAAAGGTAAAGTGAAGGAGGGAATTGAGCTGGAAATCCTCCTAGCTTATTACAAAGGACAAATGAACGGATATGGTACTGGAACCCTGGTTGATTGGATTAAACATCAGTGGAAATTTTCAAAATTTAGAATCTATGTGCTACAAGTTAACATGATTCGAGGCGGTCAAAGGAATTATTATTGCCTTCCCATCAATATATCACTTTAAAGTAGGTGAGATTTGCAGAGAATTTAGTTGGGAACTAAGGCACGACAATTTTAGACTGGCTCCTGAATGGACGGCCTTTGTTTCTTCTCTGCTGCCTCATTGAAGGCCTGTTTAGCAATGAAATACTCCTTTTTCTCTTCCTAAAGGTAAAGTGAAGGAGGGAATTGAGCTGGAAATCCTCCTAGCTTATTACAAAGGACAAATGAACGGATATGGTACTGGAACCCTGGTTGATTGGATTAAACATCAGTGGAAATTTTCAAAATTTAGAATCTATGTGCTACAAGTTAACATGATTCGAGGCGGTCAAAGGAATTATTATTGCTTTCCCTTTGCCTTGTTTGAAGGAAATAGTTGCAACAATCGATTGTGTTATTTTGCATCATTGTTTTTAATACTGGGAGTCAACAATCTACTTCCTGCTTGTACATATATGTACTTTGTTTGGTGCCGTTGCCATTTTGAATATACTAAGAACTTAGGAATCTCGAAGAATAATTTTACCCAATTTTGGTTCTGTGCGTAGGTTGTTTGAGAATTTAATCATTCACCTTGACCTCTACTCCATGGCTGCAGAGGCCTTATGCCATGACTAGTGTGCTACCTTTTAACAAATTGATCATACTAACCCATACAAAAAAGCTTGTGTTATATCATACCAAAGGCTTTGGGGATACTTTGCTTTAAATTTTATTTTTCCACTAGTTTAGTTTCATTTTCTTATCATTTGTTTTTTTGAGGCTTTGACCTGTTGCATTGATTTTGGGGCTTATGTGATTTTTCTCTTTTTTATTGTGTTGTCTTGCAGCTCTTGATGCAGCAACAAAAGGGAATCGATATATAAACTCCTGTCTCAGGTATACTTTCTGATTTTCACCTTCACCAAAATGAGAAACAATGATGCTTTATAGTAGGCAATTCAGGGTCTCAGTGACCTGGAATCAGATCCAGGACAGGGAGTTTATATTTGCAAGTGTGAGCTTTTCCTTGTGGATGACATGTTTTTCGACCACTTTTCCATATTTGCAAATGCAGTCTTTTTTCTACTGCATGCTAGGGTTTTGCTTATTCTTATTTTCGGGATTGATTTGTTGCAGATTAAATGAAGAAATGAAAGGCATTGACAGTTTAGCCACACAGCTGTATCCTTTCTTTCTTTTCATACTTGACGATGTCCCTTTTTGCTTATGGTTATGTGTGCATTTGTTTGTGTGTTAGATGGGGGTAAGATTTCCTCTCTGCCTAAATAGTGTTGCACTTGGCTCCTTGAATTTTTTCTAATATTTGAAGTTACAGTTCCACTTAATGGGTGCTGGCAGCCAGGTGGTAGGTGGCACCGTGGCGCCCGTGGAGCTTCATCAGATTGCTGACCAAAGTTTTCAAAATCATAATATCATTAAATTGAAATGATTTCAAAACTTTTTTATAGTTTGAAGCAATATTTCCTCTTAGAATGCTTTTTCTTTACTCCATTAATGCTTGTGAAGGAAGGTGTTGAGAAGGAATGTAGACGCTTTGGACTCAGGCGTCAGCAAGCTCCTTCGTCTTCCATGATGTTGATCAGCTTGGCATATTGATATTGTCAGTCATGAAGACTTCTATGTCCATGTAAGTTATTTATGCAGGTTTTGCTTGGGATTTTCTGCAGGGTTATTGGAGAATTTCACCGTTCTTTTTCTAAGGTGCTATTCTCTTAGAAAAACTTCATGTAATGTGAATGGCTGGCTGGAAATTACGAGGATGTGTTTTCCCTTTTTTGTTTGAAGGGTGAAGGCACGGATTTTAAAAGAATTTTTGTACGCTTTTTATTTCATGCAGAAGCATTCTTTTACTTGTTACTGAATGATACGGCATTGTAACTATTACTAGTGTCCTAGTAAGCAAAGAAGTGATCCCTTGAATTCATGTTTGCTTCAGTGTTTGTGCAATCGTTATCTCCGAGTGAATTATATTTAAATACGTGACTAGCAGCTAATGAGGCAGGCCATTGGTGATATATACTTTTCAAACCAATTTAGTACTTCACGTACTGATTAAGGTGTTCTTATTATTTGTGACATTGATTATCTTCGTATTGTCACTTTTTCTAGGTTTCAGTCACTGGCGGGGGCTATGGTCCAATGAGTATGTCCATGGTCTTGGTTTTGGCTTCCCAGGCGTGACAAATTGACCCATTTAAAACCCAGGAAGGTAGCCCATGGGACATTTTTCTCCTGGGGCCACTGGCCCCAACTGTACAAAATTAAACTGGCCCTAACTGAAAAAAAAAACAAAATTTTCAGAAAAAAATATAGGCCCATTGGGATTGACATGATTGGCAACATGCGAGCTGTAGATCTTATGGACAGATAGTACAGCTGCCCAGCCTGTGCTCCGCCATGGGCTGGTGGCTGGAGGGCTGCGTAGACCTGGGCCTTTGCTGTGGCTTAGCTATAGCCATCTGAGCCTGTTCTCACTGTGTTGGGTTGGCATAATAACAACCCAACTATTGTATGCAACCTTCATCCTTGGGTGACATTAGGATTATATTTCCCAAGTCTTTCGAGTTCTTATATGCTCAAGCTGGGTTCAAGTTTGGTATCATTCGCTTCAACTCAGTTGGCTAAGTATTAGTTCGCCTCGGATCATTTTTGTTGTATAAACTTAAATTGGAGCTCATACTTGGGATGAAAGAAAGTTTGTTAAGGAAAATGGTTGTGAAAAGTAGTCTTCTATCGGGATAGGTTTTTGAATTCCTGAATATTCTTTGTTTCAAAACTCTTATACCAATGTCCCATCAATCTCACGTCCCCTTTTTTTTTTTTTTTTGAGGGGACATGGTCAAACCATGTGTGCTTGCAGAAAGTATATTAATTAACTACGTTGATAAGTTTTTAAAATTCCATTTGCATTCCCAACTTAATATTCCTGATGAACCAGTCACATTTGAACAATGTGCTAAAGTACCTTTGCCATCATCATTATTATAATAATGTGGCTTGTCTAACCTAAACATTATTTGAATATAAATAAACCTCAAATATTGATCAAAAGCCCTACCAAACATTCCATAATGTTGGATTTTTTTAATAACTCTATAATGAATTGAAAAATAAATTTGATTATGACATTTTGGGACCTTATACTTGTTTATAAGGAAAATAAGATTTTACAAGAAACTTCCTAATGAAAGCAACCATTAGGTTGATTTCCATAAGTTCTGTTATTTAATTAATCAAAAAAGAATGAATGTTTTCAATAATAATTAATTTCAACTTCTTTTATTGTATAAGCATTCATTTTCGACCTTACTTGCTAAAACTCCTTAGTAGGAAATAGTTGGAATCCACAGAGAGAGAGAGAGAGAGAGAGAGAGAGAGAGAGAGAGAGAGAGAGAGAGAGAGAGAGAGAAGGGGGGGCTAATTAGGTGATTAGTCTTAATCCAACCATAGTGGAAAGGGTATGTATTCTCTTTTTTTAAATTTTTAAATATTCACAAGGAAACTCCATTGTCAAACCTTGGAATTGATATTATGCAAAATTATTCTAAAATAGATTTCGTGAGATTTGGGTCATAATTTGTTATTTATCGTGGTTACGATTTCTATTCCTTGTTTTGATTCCTTGAAAAAAAAAAAAAAAAAAAGATGACTAACACTGCTATTTTTAGTATAAATTAAATTTATAAGTCATATTTTAATTTTATTAAATTGCAAAAAATCTGCTCATTTACATTTTATATTTTAAGTAAAATAAAGATGTTAATCACATTAAATATTTTAAATATAGTTACTTTAATCAAAATAAGTATTTTGAATCACAATTCAAAAAATAAAAAAACTGACTTTGCAGTGGAGTACCTAGTTGTTAATTATGTATTCAAAATGTTTTTTTTGTTGGATACTATTATAGAAGGAGAAACGACGAAATTTTAATCCATGACTTTAAGGTTCAACAGTAAAAATAGTGATCATTAGAAGGATGACTAACTTCATGTAATCAATAATTGAAATGATGTGATTTTATCAATTATTATGTGGTCCTTACAAATAAAAATATATTTATATTTAAATATAGTTACTTTAATGAGAATAAGCAATTAAATCACGACTCAAATAATAAAAAAACTTACTTTGCATTGGAGTATCAAGTTGTTAAATATGTAATAATTTTTTGGGTTAATTGCACCAGAAGTTCCCAAAAATGGGGATTGTCTCATTTTAGCTCCCAATAATTTAATTCCATCACTTTGATCTCTAAACAATTGAATAAGTTTATATATGATCCTTCAAGCAGACAACGTTCAGATTGTTAACGATTTTTTATTAAAATTTTGTCACGTAATATCTAACTATGGACAAAAAATAATTTTGGTAGCTCTTAAATAAAATTTGGATAGCTCTTGCCAAAAAAATGTATAATATAGGTAGTTTTTTTTATCAAAATTTGGATTCATGATCAAGACGGTATAATTTAGGTAGTGAAGATAGGCCGAATTGTGGCCTTTAACCTTGGTTTTTTTGTAAAACTTTTGTTAAAACTATGTTTTGGGCATGTAATACATGTAAAAGAATTCTAATCGAACTTATATGGACTATTTTTAATATAATCTTACATGTTTTTATATGAGTATGGATAAATAGACCCGGTGTGGTCAGTGTTTACTCATAAATTGACCCGGTGCGGTCAATGTTGTATATTAGATCTCGGATGGGTCATGTGATTGTATATTGCACAGGTTGTGTTTTGGGTAGAGTTTCCCGTACAAATAAGACTCTGCCCGAATTTTGTTAAATTAAGGACCCCCGATTTTTGGGGTGTCACACCAAAATTTGAGTTGAAATTTAGTCAAGAGTTATCCAAATTATTTTTTTGTCCATATTTAAGTATCACGTGACAAGTTTGTGATAAAAAATCATTAACAATTTGGACACTGTCTGCTTGAGAGACCATATATAAACATATTCAATATTTCAGGAACCAAAATAATACAATTAAAACATTGTGAACTAAAATAAGACAAATTTCATACTCTGGTGACCTCTAATGCAATTAACCATAATTTTTTTTTTGTTGGATATTATTATAGAGGGAGAAACGACGAAATTTTAATCAAAGACTTTAAGGTTCGACAGTAAAAGTAGTAGTCATAAGAAGGAAGACAAACTTTATGTAATCAATAATTGGAATGATGTGATTTTATCAATTATTATGTATAATTTTGATAGCTCTTAAATAAAATTTGTGTAACTCTTGACAAAAAAATGTGTAATATGGGTAGTTTTTGACAAAAAATTGGATAATTTATGATCAAAACTGTATAATTTATGTAGTTATTTTAACCAAAATTTGAGTAGAAATTTAGACAAGAGATATCCAGATTATTTTTTTGTCCATATTTAAGTATCACGTGACACGTTTGTGATAAAAAATCGTTAAAAATGTGGACACTGTCTGCTTGAGGGACCATATATAAACATCTATATAATAAAGTAGCTTACAATTCAAATCTCAAAAGATAAACAAAATGAATTTTGCTATTCGCGGTTGAGATCGCTTTAAATTTTATTTTAGAGTTAATCTAACGGTTAATATTAACACCTTAAATTTAATAGGAAAAATAGGCCCCTAAAGGTGTGTTTGGATTGATTTTTCAAAAGTACTTCTAGAAATTATTTCTCATAAGTACTTTAAAAAAAATAATAGTATTTCAAACCGCCCTACCACTACCTCTACCACCCCCTACCGCCACCGCCACCGCCACCGCCGCCACCCCTACCACAGCCACCACCGCCACCACTGCCACCACCGCCACCACCCCCACCACCATCGTAGTCGTCGCCGCCACCGCCGCCACCACCGTCACCACCACCGCCGCCTCCGCCACCACCATCGCCGCCCTCACCGCCACCACCACGGTCATTGTCACCCACCAAAACCATTACCGTCTCCTACCACCACCACTGCCGTCCACCACCTCTCACCCCCATTACAAATCGATGCTTAAATTCATTTATCTCTTCTCTATGTTTGTGATTTGATTTTGGATATGAATACAAATATGTTTATTGTTTACCATTTTTTATTACATTGTGCCTTCAGGCATAGACAATAACTAGTATTCAATATTTCAGAAACTAAAATAATACAATTAAAACATTGTGAACTAAAATAAGACAAACTCCATACTCTGGTGACCTCTAACGGAATTAACCCTAATTTTTTTTTTGTTAAATACTATTATAGAGGGAGAAACAACGAAATTTTAATCAAAAACTTTAAGGTTCGACAACAAAAGTAGTAGTCATAAGAAGGACGACAAACTTTATGTAATCAATAATTGGAATGATGTGATTTTATCAATTATTATGTATAATTTTGATAGCTCTTAAATAAAATTTGGGTAGCTCTTGACAAAAAAATGTGTAATATGGGTAACTTTTGACAAAAAAATGGATAGTTTATGATCAAAATTGTATAATTTAAGTAGCTATTTTAACCAAATTTGAGTAGAAATTTAGTCAAGAGATATCCAGATTATTTTTTTGTCCATATTTATGTATCACGTGACAAGTTTGTGATAAAAAATCGTTAACAATCTGGACACTGTCTTCTTGAGGGACCATATATAAACATATTGAATATTTCATGAACCAAAATAATACAATTAAAACATTGTAAACTAAAATAAGACAAACTCCATACTCTGGTGACCTCTAACGCAATTAACCCTAATTTTTTTTTGTTGGATACTATTATAAAGGCATAAACAACAAAATTTTAATCAAAGACTTTAAGGTTCAACAGTAAAAATAGTAGTCATAAGAAAAACGACTAACTTTATGTAATCAATAATTGGAATGATGTGATTTTATCAATTATTATGTATAATTTTGATAGCTCTTAAATAAAATTTGGGTAACTCTTGACAAACAAATGTGTAATATGGGTAACTTTTGACAAAAAATTGGATAGTTTATGATCAAAACTGTATAATTTAGGTAGCTATTTTAACCAAAATTTAGTCAAGAGATATCTAGATTATTTTTTTGTCCATATTTAAGTATCACGTGACAAGTTTGTGATAAAAAATCGTTAAAAATATGGACACTGTCTGCTTTAGGGACCATATATAATCATATTCAATATTTCAAGAACCAAAATAATACAATTAAAATATTGTGAACTAAAATAAGACAAAACTCCATACTCTGGTGACCTCTAACGCAATTAACCATATTTTTTTTTTCTTTATGTTGGATACTATTATAGAGGGAGAAACGACGAAATTTTAATCAAAAATTTTAAGGTTCAACAGTAAAAGTAGTAGTCATTAGAAGGACAATTACCTTTTTGTAATCAACAATTAGAATGATGTGATTTTATCAATTATTATGTGGTCCGTACAAATAAAAATATATTTATATTTAAATATAATTACTTTAATGAGAATATGTATTTAAATCACGACTCGAATAATAAAAAAACTTACTTTGCAATGGAGTGTCAAGTTGTTAAATATGTAATAATTTTTTAGGTTAATTGCACCAGAAGTTCTCAAAGTATGGGGTTTGTCTCATTTTGGTTCCCAATGTTTTAATTGCATCATTTTGGTCTCTAAAATATTGAATATGTTTCTATATGGTCTTTCAAGCAGACAACCTTCAGATTGTCAACGATTTTTTATTATAAACTTGTCACGTAATATCTAAATATAGACAAAAATAATTTTGATAACTCTTAAATAAAATTTGGGCAAGTTTTAACAAAAAAATGTGTAATATGGGTAGTTTTTGAAAAAAAATTATATAATTCATGATCAAAATTGCATAATTTAGATAGCTATTTTAACCAAAATGTGAGTAAAAATTTAGTCAAGAGTTATCCAGATTATTTTTTTGTCCATATTTAAGTATCACGTGACAAGTTTTTAATAAAAAATCGTTAACAATCTGAACACTGTCTGCTTGATGGACCATATATAAACATATTCAATATTTCAGGAACCAAAATAATACAATTAATACATTGTGAACTAAAATAACACAAACTTCATACTCTGGTGACCTCTAACGCAATTAACCATAATTTTTTGTTGTTGGATACTATTATAGAGGGAGAAACGACAAAATTTTAATCAAAGAGTTTAAGGTTTGACAGTAAAAGTAGCAATCATTAGAAAGACGACTAACTTCATGTAATCAATAATTGGAATGATGTGATTTTATCAATTATTATGTGGTCCATACAAATAATATATATATATTTAAATATAGTTACTTTAATGAGAATAAGGATTTAAATCACGATTCAAATAATCAAAAAACCTTACTTTGTAATGGAGTATCTAATTTTTAAATATATAATAATTTTTTTTATCAGATATTATTATAAAGAGAGATATAACGAAGTTTTAATCAAAGACTCTAAGGTTGAAGAGTTGGGGGTGGTAATCGAGAACAATTATTGAAATAATGTGATTTTAGCATAGTTATTATGTGCTCTCTCCAAATATAAATAGTTATTTGTTATGTAGTTCTTCCCCACATCTTTATGTGTGGTGGATGGGCATTCACGTGATCCACGTGACTCATGTCCTTTGAAGAAAACGAACCGTTGAACGCTATTTACTTTATTTCCAACCGTTGCTTTATTTGTTACCGTTGGCCACGTTTTTTTTGGGGGGGGGGGGGGGGGGGGGGCAATAGACGACATCCACGTGATAAGTGATAGTAAAAAAATATCACTATAACCTTTTTAAATTTATATTTAAATATTATTGACATCTTCTACCATTAAATTATCATTTTTAATAAAAAAATTCATTTAAAATATCAAAAATATCTCTACATAAACCTCAAACAATCTTTTTACATAAAATTCAAGTCAATTAAAATTTATTTTTCTACATATTAAAATTTAAGTTGATTAAAATTCTTTTTTTTTTTTACATATTAAAATTTAAGTCGATTAAAATTCAATTCGAGCTAATTAAATTTTAATTTTTTTACGTATTAAAATTTGAACAGATTTGAGTTCTACCTTAGATGTTAGCGCTGATTAAAATCTTCTTCGAGTCAATTAAAATTTATATTTTTTTACTTACTAAAATTTGTGTCAATTAAAATTCTATTCAAATTGATTAAAATTTGAGTCAATTAAAAATTATATTTTTTTATGTATCAAAATTCGGGCTAATTAAAATTCAATGCGAGTTAATTAAAATTTGATTTGAGCTGAGTTTTAATCGACTCGAATATAATTTTAATCGGGTCAAATTTTAATACGTAAAAAAATATAATTTTTTATAGACTCAAATTTTAATACGTAACAAATAAATTTTAATTAACTCGAATAAATTTTTTATCGGTCTGAATTTTAATACGTAAAACAATTTAGAAAACAAAAGGTGTCTCATTGAAGATATGTTTATCTAGAGGGAGTATAGATAAAGCCGATCAAAATATATACACGACACAACCTTACCCCATTTCAAATATATTCTAACAAAGAAGGGATGTTTGCGTAGAATCTATATCTATACTACTTATATAAATGTCAGCATATGTGAAAAACTTAAAATAATATTTAATTTTTAAATTCTTTTAACACCAAATTTATACTTTTGTAAATTAAATAAAAAAATATTATTTAAATTATTCACATGCATTCCTAGTCCTAATAAACGGCAAGAAATTGAGGATACAAACATTGATTCTCCACCACCAAATGCGTACAAAAAGTGACCCCCTCCTCCCCTAAGACTCCGCTGGAGAAGTCCAGAGAGTCCACAAATAGATTGGTATTTATTTAGCATAATAAACTATATTTTTAATTTTAATTTTAATTATAATATAGACATAATAATTCACACCATACAAAGCACAAGGAGGATTGAATCAATCTTTGTGCTCCGGATACAATACAATATTGTCATGTGCTAGTGTGCAGATTACGATTCTAAACAAGAATCGAGAATAAAATTTTTCTAATAACAAATTAGATTACAAGTCATAGTGGATCTAGAGACACCAACATCAGTCATAAATATATTCATACAAGTCAATACTTCTGATCAAATTTCAACACCTAATGTTTGAATTTTAAGATAATTATTCAAAAAAAATTTGGTGCCATATCTCTAAAATTTATTACTTTAATGAGTATTTTTCTAATTTTTGTGAGTTATTTTACAATAAAAAAATTTATCATTTTTTGAGTGTTTTTATCACTGTTATGAGTATTTTTTTTTTTATCACTTTTGTGAATATTTTTAGTAATATTGTGGGTATGTTTACAATTGTTGCTGTAATTATTTTTATCATTTTTTTTTTGCATACCACAATAGTGTTAAAAAGGCCAACAATGTGATAAATGTATACCAATTTTTTTTTTTTTGGATTCCGCCGACTACTCCACAAAGTGTGCAAAGTAATAATTACAAAGAAAAAAATTTAGTCACATTCCTTTTGGTGTATCGTATCTTCAAAAACACCTTTTTTATTTTCTGAATCTTTACTGAGGACTCTTGTCAGATTAAAGATGTTAACCAGAATACAATTTTATTAAATTACACATGATATGTTTTAGGAAAAACTTTATTCATACTCTCTCTAGATAGATATATCTTCAATGAGACATCATTTGTTTTCTAATTTTTTTGACGTATTAAAATTTGGGTCAATTAAAATTCGATTTTAAAATTATTAAAATTTATTTTTTACGAATTAAAATTCAAGTTGATTAAAATTCTATTCGAGCCGAATAAAAATTTTAATCAGCTCGCATTTAATTTTAATCGGCCCGAATTTTGATACATAAAAAAATATAAATTTTAATCATCTTGAGTCAACTTTTAATTGACACAAATTTTAATAAGTAAAAAAATATAAATTTTAATCGACTTGAAGTAAATTTGATCGGCGCTGACAAGTTAGGTAGAACTCAAATCGGCTCGAATTTTAATACTTAAAAAAATAAAATTTAATCAATTCGAATCGAATTATAATCAGCTCAAATTTTAATATGTAGAAAAATAAATTTTAATCAGTTCAGATTTTAATCGAATTTTATATAGAAATATTATTTGGTATTTATATAGGGACAATTTTGATATTTTAGATAAAAAAAATTTGTTAGAAATGGTGGTTTAATAACGGGGTATCAATGATATTTAAATATAAACTAAAAAAAATGTCAATAATATTTTGAATAATAAAAAAGTGTTCTTAAAAATATAATAAACCGGAAAAAATGTGACCGAATTTTTTCCTAACAAATTTTATTCTTGTCAAATCCACATTTTTTAAAGAAAAAGAGATATACCATCAGAAAAAAAATATTTTAAGTGTCATAATCGGGATGGAGTAAATATTTTATTTAACTGTGGTATCACGTCATGTGGGATGTCATTATTTACTTAAATAATTTTTAATTAAATAATAATATCACATAATTGTTCAATTGTTTTGTCCTTATTGGAAGTCGATGAGAGATCTGGGGGGGGGGGGGGGGGGGGGGGGGGGCGTGGTGTAGTGTTCAACACTTCACGAAAAGAACAAAGGAAGCAAGGCATTTCATTATCTTTGAATCTTGTGACCTTAGGTGACCTTAAGTCACGGTTAAATAGTCGCGGAAACATTATCTTTGGTTACAAGAATTAGGTTAAATACATTTAACTTTTTATGGACTCTATAATAACAGAAATCTCATGCACTAGATATGTATTTTAATGTTAATTCTTGCTGATTATAATAGAAATTATTTTTTTGATCAATATTAGGGTACTATCAAGGTTTGGTTGTTTTTGTCGTCGCCGCTTGAATAGGCAAAGTTCTTTGGAGAATACACAAGAGTTTCATTTTGATTTCTTGAAAAGTTGATTTTAATAGAAATTATTTTTTTGATCAATATTAGAGTGCTATCAAGGTTCAATTATTTATGTCGTCACCGCTTGAATTGACAAAGTTTAATGGGTAATATAAATATACAAGAGCAATGTTATTCAATTCAAATTTGAGATCCCAAATGACATCTCAAATCAATAAGAATTATTAGATTAGTGGGCTCTATTTAAAAAGATTAATGAGACTCACTCATCCAATAGTCTCCGTTCATTTAGAATTATTAGATTAGTGGGCGCTAATTTTTAAATATATAATAATTTTTTTATCAGATATTATTATAAAGAGAGATATAACGAAGTTTAATCAAAGACTCTAATGGGCTGTTTGGTATGTGAGTTTGGGGGGGGTTTTTGAACATGGGTTTGGGACTAAACTCCCTTAAACCCATGTTTGGTAAATAGACATGTATCCCCGGGTTTGAAATTCGGCCCGGTCTTGGCCCGGTCATGAAACCCATGGGAGGGGTGGGTTTCATATGTGGGTTTGGGGGTTTCATATTCAAATGACATTTATACCCCTCATATAGCCATACTCATGTTTGGATTAAATTAGTTAAAGTGCACAATAGTCATTTACATACAAATATATTATCATAATAGTCATATATCCCTGCGCATACCTAACATGGGTATGGACATCATTAAATGTTGAATCCCATATTTGAATTTCATCTTTGGGTCAAACTCGGGTTTGGACAATCCAATTCAAACCCCTCCCAAAAAACATACCAAACATGCCCTAAGGGGCTGTTTGGTATGTGGGTTTGGGGGGGTTTTGAAACATGGGTTTGAGATTAAACCCCCTTAAACCCATGTGTTGGTAAGTAGGCATGTAGTCTAGGGTTTGAAATCCGGCCCGGTCATGAAACCCATGGGGGGGGGGGGTTTCATATGTGGGTTTGGGGGTTTTACATTCAAATGACATTTATACCTCTCATATATCCATATCCATGTTTGGATTAAATTAGTTAAAGGGCACAATAGTCATTTACATACAAATATATTATCATAATAGTCATATATCTCTGCGTATACCAAACATAGGTATGAACAGTATTAAATGTTGAATTCTATATTTGAATCATATCTTTAGGTTTATAAGAGTTTGGACAAGCCAATCCAAACCCGTCCCAAAAAATATACCAAACATGCCCTAAGGTTGAAGAGTGGGGGTGGGGTGGTAATCGAGAACAATTATTGAAATAATGTGATTTTAGCATAGTTATCATGCGGTCTCTCCAAATATAAATAGTTTTTGGCATGTCAGAAACGTGGCACAATCTGGTTCGTTTGTTATGTAGTTCTTCCCCACATCTTTATGTGTGGTGGATGGGCATTCACGTGACCCACGTGACTCATGTCCTTTGAAGAAATCGAACCATTGAACGCTATTTACTTTATTTCCAACCGTTGCTTTATTTGTTACAGTTGGCCACGTTTTTTTTGTTGTTGCTTTTGGGGGGGGGGGGGGGGTGGGGCGGGGCTAATAGACGACATCCAGGTGATAAGTGATAGTAAAAAAATTATCGCTATAACCTTTTTAAATTTATGTTTAAATATTATTGACACCTTCTACCATTAAACTATCATTTTTAATAAAAAAATTCATTTAAAATATCAAAAATGTCTTTACATAAACCTCAAACAATCTTTTTACATAAAATTCAAGTCAATTAAAATTTATTTTTTTACATATTAAAATTTAAATTGATTAAAATTCTTTTTTTTTTTTTACATATTAAAATTTGAGTCGATTAAAATTCGATTCGAGCTAATTAAATTTTAATTTTTTTACGTATTAATATTCAAAACGATTTGAGTTCTACCTAAGATGTTAGCGCTGATTAAAATTTTCTTCGAGTCAATTAAAATTCGATTCAAATTGATTAAAATTTGAGTCAATTAAAAATTATATTTTTTTATGTATCAAAATTCGGGTTAATTAAAATTCAATGCGAGTTAATTAAAATTTGATTTGAGCTTAGTTTTAATCGACTCGAATATAATTTTAATCGGGTCAATTTTTAATACGTAAAAAGAATATAATTTTTAATAAACTCAAATTTTAATACGTAACAAATAAATTTTAATTAACTCGAATAAAATATTTATCAGTCCGAATTTTAATACATTAAAAAAATTAGAAAATAAATGGAGTCTCGTTGAATTTATGTCTATCTAAAGGGAGTGTGGATGAAGTCGATCAAAATAAATACACAACACAGATTTACCCCATTTCAAATATACTCTCACAAGGAAGGGATGTTTGCGTAGAATCTATATCTATACTATTTATAAATGTCAGTATGTTTGAAAAACTTAAGTAGTATTTGATTTATAAATTCTTTTGAACTCCTTTATAAGTAGTATAGATACATAAAATTTTTCATATCTATGTCTATATCTATACGAAGAAATAAAGACGAATCTATATTATATTGTTACCAAATTTAATTATAAGATCAAATATATATTAGAAATTAATTTTTTAACACCAAATTTATATTTTTGTAGATTAAATAAAAAAAATTTATTTAAATTATTCCCATGCATTGCCAGTACTAATAAACGGCAAGAATCTGAGGATACAAACATTGATTCTCCACCACCCCCCCCCAAAAAAAAAAAAAAAGAGTCCGCTGGAGAAGTCCAGGGAGTCTACAAATAGATTGGTATTTAGCATAATAAAATATATTTTTAATTATAATATAGACATAATAATTCACACCTTACAAAGCACAAGGAGGATTGAATCAATCTTTGTGCTTCGGATACAATACAATATTGTCATGTGCTAGTGTGCAGATTACGATTCTAAACAAGAATCGAGAATAAAATTTTTCTAATAACAAATTAGATTACAAGTCATAGTGGATCTAGAGACACCAACATCAGTCATAAATATATTCATACAAGTCAATACTTCTGATCAAATTTCAACACCTAATGTTTGAATTTTAAGATAATAATTCAAAAAGAAATCACACTTATTCAAAAATTATAATCTGAGTAGCCACGGGTCGAACCCGCACCCGTGCTCACGTGGCCCATACGATATGGACTTGACTACGGTAATGACAAAAAAAAATTGGTGTCATATCTCTAAAATTTATTATTTTAATGAGTATTTTTATAATTTTTGTGAGTTATTTTATAATAAAAAAATTTACCATTTTTTGAGTGTTTTTATCACTATTATGGACATAATTATTTTTTTTTATCACTTTTCTGAATGTTTTTAGCAATATTGTGGATATGTTTACCATTGTTACTGTAATTATTTTTATCAATTTTTTTTTCATACCACAATAGTGTTAAAAAGGCCAACAATGTGATAAATGTATACCAATTTTTTATTTTTTGGATTCCGCCGACTACTCCACAAAGTGTGCAAAGTAATAATTACAAAGCAAAAATTTTAGTCACACTTCTTTTAATTTATCATATCTTGAAAAACACTTTTTTTATTTTCTGAATCTTTACTGAGGACTCTTGTCAGATTAAAGGTGTTAACCATAATACAATTTTATTAAATTACACATGATATGATCAAAACTGTATAATTTAGGTAGTTATTTTAACCAAAATTTGAGTAGAAATTTAGTCAAGAGTTATCCAGATTATTTTTTTGTTTATATTTAAGTATCACGTGTAAAATCCGAAAAAAAAAATTAAATTAAATTAAATTAAAATTATTATTAAAATCATAATTAAAGGGGTAAAAGAATAATTAATTGTTAAAGTATGGGTCAAAAACGTAAATTAAAAAAAAAAAAAAAAGTTTGTATATATATATAAGTGGAAGGCGGCAAGCAGAGAGACAGGAAACAAGAGAAAAAAAAGAGAAAAAGAAAAGAAGAAAAAAACAGTTAGACCCCCTGACCTTCTTCCTCAGATCTACGAAGATTTAACCGTCTAATTGCTTCGGGCCAAGAATTAAAGTTGCTCTACTCAGCGAGAGCTACGCAACGACACCAAAGATCGTATTTTTCTGCAAAAATATAAAGTACGAAATTTAGACCTAAGGCTTGAGAAGCTGAATTTGGACTTTCTTTGGGGGCCTACTACGTGGGCTCACGCTACGAGAGGTAGGGTTTCCTCTATTTAGATGTAATTTCAACCTAAAATATGTCATATGAAATGGGCAGGCTAAGGGTGTATATCACATGTTATGTTTTGACTAGTGTAACTAGTGGATTAAATATATGATTTATAATTAATTTTGTAATTAGTAAAATCCTATTATGATTAACTTGGTGTAAGTTAATGTTAGTGGTTAAAACATGTTAATTGTACATTAGCATGACTTGATGTTTTAATGACATATCAAGTTTAATAAAATTATTAGCTTGTTATGTGGTTATGAAATAATATGTATGTTAAATGATTATTTAACATATGATTATTGTGATGAACTTGTGCTTATGTTTATAGAATTAATAAACATGTTGTCATGTTGGAAGTAATAAACATGTTATTTGTGTAAATTAATGTGTCTCTAGGTATTTGTTTAAATGCATAGGTGAATACAAGTATGTTAGTTGAATTGATTATCTTACATAACATGCTTGAGATTGTGTTGAAAATGTCATTATATTGCATTCATTATATAATTGACATTATAAGTGGTACCAAAGGCATTTGCGCATTGCATTGCATTATGCATGAGTCACACTACATTCATGGACATTGACATGGGTGGGAGTGTGTGCATGGTATGAAATCAATCACCACATAGGTGGTTGATCGTGGACTCGGGAAAGTCGTACCAAGGTCCGGCTGAGTCGCACGGAAAATTAAATGGATAAATGTGTCGGGATAGCAAGAAGGGCTAGATTCTCCCTCGGGTGCAAGACCCGCTTACTTGGTTTATACACTTCCCGGCGGTGAAATTCCAGAAAAGTGTAACGGCGTAAACGGAGCCGCAGGTGGTATGTCCTGAAGATCCGTTGATGGTTGGTGTCCCATTGGTGTAATACCATAAATCATCTCCCCACAAAGACACAAGAACATGAATTAATTAGTCATTGAGTGTACATAGCACCAATGACAGGGGGTCTTGGAATGCCCGGATACATATGCATGGTATTACATGTGTTGTGTGAGCTCGGGAAGGGGTTCAGTGTTGGTATTGCTTGCATGAGTCTCATCTCATGGCATGACATGATTTATGATATTTGTTTATAATAGACATATTTGAATGAATTCTTGAAATGATTGTTGCATGTGACATTTCATATGCATTTAGGTTGAGCGGAATTCTCTATAGGAGTTATCCTATTGAGCGTTGGCTCACCCTTTATGGGAACATTTTTCAGGTATCGGCCAGGCATCCACCGAAGGCGAGGCCATGGGCCCGCTTTGATGACAGAGCCGATCTGTGGCTCTTATTTTGACTTTGCAGTCCCTTGTATATGGTTACTTTTGGCCTTGTATAATTTTTGTAACAAAAACTTGTTTATATTTTAAAAGGCATGTACATGTGACTCTTTTGAGACATTTATTCTTTTATGAATGAATGTACGTAGTGATGATTATAGTAGTATTTGATACTATGCAATTAAGTATGGATAAATGGACCCGGTGTGGTCAATATTGTATATTGGACTTCGGATGGGTCATGTGATTGTATGATTACACAGGTTGTGTTTTGGGTAGAGTTCCCCGTACAAACGAGACTCTGCCCAAATTTTGTTAAATTAAGGACCCTCGGTTTTTTTTGGGGTGTCACATCACGTGACAAGTTTGTGATAAAAAATAGTTAACAATCTGGACATCTGCTTGAGGGACCATATATAAACATATTCAATATTTTAGGAACCAAAATAATACAATTAAAACATTGTGAACTAAAATAAGACAAAATTCATACTCTTGTGACCTCTAATGCAATTAACCTTATTTTTTTTTGTTGGATATTATTATAGAGGGAGAAACGACGAAATTTTAATCAAAGACTTTAAAGTTCAACAGTAAAAATAGTAGTTATTAGAAGGATGACTAACTTCATGTAATCAATAATTGGAATGATGCGATTTTATCAATTACCATGTGGTCCTTACAAATAAAAATATATTTATATTTAAATATAGTTACTTTAATGAGAATAAGTATTTAAATCACAACTCAAATAGTAAAAAAACTTACTTTGCAATGGAGTATCAAGTTGTTAAATATGTAATAATTTTTTGGGTTAATTGCACTAAAAGTTCCCAAAAATGGGGATTGTCTCATTTTGCTCTCAATATTTTAATTGCATCATTTTGGTCTCTAAATTATTGAATATGTTTCTATATGATCATTCAAGCAGACAACGTTCAGATTATTAACGATTTTTTATTAAAAATTTGTCACGTAATATCTAAATATAGACAAAAAATAATTTTGATAACTCTTAAATAAAATTTGAATAGCTCTTAACAAAAAAATGTATAATATGGGTAGTTTTTGACCAAAATTTGGATTCATGATCAAAACTATATAATTTACATAGTTATTTTAACCAAAATTTGAGTTGAACTTTAATCAAGAGTTATTCAAATTATTTTTTTGTCAATATTTAAGTATCACGTGACAAGTTTGAGATAAAAAATCGTTAACAATCTGGACACTGTGGAGGATAGTACACCATGAAGATGCCTCTTCTATCGAGTTTCATGCGGCTTATTACCCGAGTGAGACTCCTGCTCCCAACGGGGGCTGGTACTATTTTATTCCGAGGGGAGGCAAGTTGATCACCGGACTACCCTCCAATTTCCTCAGCTGAAAGTCTCATTTCATATTCGTCGGTGGTGAGTGGGCTTCAGACATTGATAGAGCATTGGCAAATCCATGCTGAAGCCCAATTATAAAGACTCACACTTATGAAGACCCAGTAGGCCCGATGAGATCCAAGCCCAGTTAAACTCATCAACCTGACTACATCACCGAGGAATCATCAAGAGCCTTACCCTAGCCGCCTTGGAAAGGGTTAGCCCTCTCCTCATCCTTGACCGAGTCTCATGGAGAGCACCTCAACCACCTCGCCCGTTGAGAAGAAGTCGTGAGCTCCGCTAGAATAGATACTTAGTTGCTATTAAGTCGCCCCAATCTGTTAGGGGACAACTATAAATTGTAAACTCCACCAACACTTGGGGGGCAACACACTCAACTAAGCACATAACTCTTCTCCTTCCCTAAGCTTGTACTCTATGCTCTCCCTACACTCTTGAATTAATAAAGCATCCGGCGACCCTAACCATTGAGAAGTAGACGTAAGTCACATTGACCGAACCACTATAATTCTCGTATTCTCTCTCTACATTTATTACTGCATCTATTACTCATACTTGACAGGTGGTGTGCAAAGTCATTTTATGCATCATCAACAGTAGTAGTCATTAGAAGGACGACTAACTTTATGTGATCAATAATTGGAATGATGTGATTTTATCAATTATTATGTATAATTTTGATAGCTCTTAAATAAAATTTGAGTTGCTCTTGACAAAAAAATGTGTAATATGGGTAGCTTTTGACAAAAAATTGGATAATTTATGATCAAAATTGTATAATTTAGGTAACTATTTAACCAAAATTTGAGTAGAAATTTAGACAAGAGATATCCAGATTATTATTTTTTCCATATTTAACTATCACGTGACAGGTTTGTGAAAAAAAATCGTTAAAAATCTGGACATTGTGTGCTTGAGGGACCATATATAAACATATTCAATATTTTAGGAACCAAAATGATACAATTAAAACATTGTGAACTAAAATAGGACAAACTCCATACTCTGGTGACCTCTAACGCAATTTGATGATGCACAAATTGGTTTTTGTGCACCACAGTCAAGTAAATAATATAAAATGCAGTAAACAAGCAATTAATGACAAAAATGGCAAATAAAGGAGTAAAACAGAGATTTATAGTGGTTCGGCCGTGGCCTACGTCCACTTTTAATGGCAACGATGGCCTTTGGTGTTATTTATTGATGAATAATCGTCACCGGTGCTACAGAGCTTTTTAGGGAAAAAGGAGCAACGACCTTGTGGTATTGAGGCAGGAGATGAGGTATTTTTGGGAGGCGTGCCCTAGATGGTGAGAGGGCTTTACATTTTATAGAGCTAGGGTTTTGAGGTGAGGTGGTGACGTGAGGGAGGGGTTTCCTAATTAGGTAGGGTTTCTCCGTGCGCCGCATCTCTCTCTTTCGTACTCCAATTCCTTTGGAGGAGGGCCCCCGATGGATTGGACTTGGATTTAGCCTCGGTGGGTCTTTGCACTTTGGGCTTCATTGGGCCTGCTGGGTCTTCATGAGTTTGGGTCTCTGATCACAATTGGGCTTCAACATGGATTCGGGCCTTTTGGGCCTGACTCATCATTTGCCCCCCAATGCCCCGTGTTCGAGGTAACTTGGAAAAGGGGGCATTTAGTAGAATTTGAACTCTGGCTTATGAAGGCTCCTCTTTCCCGCCATACCCATACGCATCAACTCGGGGATTGACCTGCTGAACACCTCAAGTCTTTTCCATTTTTGCTTGAGTTTTTAAGAGAGCCTTGGTTTTCAATTTGGGGTTTTTTCCTTATTTGTAAACCCTAGGTTTATAAAGATTGGATTCCTCTATTTTCCTACTTCCTAAAGAGCTTCTTGAGAGTGGTAAGGTTTTCTTCCCCAAAGACCCTTCAAGAAATTCCTTGAGTCATACCAAGAACCCATGGCAAGTGAAGGAAATAATCAAAGGATTGCGTTGATCGAAGGAGAAGAGGAGGAGGTAGGAGATGGTGTGGTGGAACCGACACCATTGGGCGCCAGTGTTGCGCGCGGGACAGCTGGGCACGATGGAGGAGCAGGCGATCGGAGAGAGGGAGGAGTGTTTGCTGTCCAGGTCTCGGTTAGGCGAGAATTAATGGCCATTGGGTGCGCCGATCAGCAGGTAGGCGAGCAGGGGGATCCAGGCGTGCAGCGGGTTTCAGGCGTACAGGGGGTCCAGGCGTGCAGCGGGTTTCAGGCGTGCAGGGGGGTCCAGACGTGCAGGGGGGTCCAGGCGTGCAAGGGCTGGACGGGCCAGCTTCAGACGTTGTTGTCCGTGCCGTGAATGACCGGGGCACCGCCGTTGCCTGCGCTGTGGGCGAGCCAGTGCCGTGCTCTACTGCCGCCTACTCCGCAGGTGTTCAAACGGTTCTTGTTGCCGATAATGTTTCTAGGTTTTCCCCATTTAGCGACCAGAGTGGGTCAAGCAATTTCCCATGTGCCGGGTTTTCCTTATGGACGAGCAGAGGGGGTCAGGCAACTCCCCACCTGCTGGGTTTTCTCCATTAGGCGATCAGAGGGGGTCAGGCACCTCCTCGCACCTTCGCTCCCGAAAGCATAAAAGTAAAATTGCTCTTGATGAGGATGCTTCCAAGGTAGGTGGTCTTTCTAGCTCCCTTGATACTGATGATGATATCTCTAGGATTATTTCTGTTTATCATATTCCTCCGACTGTGTTGTGTCGCCGGGCGGAGAGAGGTGAGCTTGCTAGTGACGACTCCTCTGGTGACATTGTCGTTTATGAGGAGATGCTCGAGGCCGGGCTTAGGTTCCCAATTTCTCATTCTATTTGTGATATCTTAAATTACTTTTCTCTGACACCTGGTCGGCTGGCTCCAAATGGTTGGAAAGTCTTACTAGCCTTTCTGGAACTGTGGAAGAGAGTGCACCACGAAGATGCTTCTGCTACTGAGTTTCATGCCGCTTATCACCTGAATGAGACTCCTGCTCCCAACCGGGGCTGGTACTATTTCTCTCCGAGGGGAGGCAAGTTGATCACTGGGTTGTCCTCCAATTGTCACAGTTGGAGGTCTCATTTTATATTTGTTGGCGTGGAGTGGGCTTCAGTCATTGATAGAGCCCTGGTTCCATCCCAGTGGATTGTCCCAAAGAAAATTGGTATGTCCCATATACTCAATCTTCTCTTGGCTCATTCCTTGTAGATTGTGTACCCACCAAGTTCCTTGCAGGTTGTCCCGTGCTTACTAAGGATCAAGAGCGGAAGCTGGAAGCCGTGAAAACTCATCCTACGAGAGACTTAGGGGATCTCTTGCTCAAAGATGGTGGGGTCAAAGGCCCTCATCCGATTCGTGCTAAAGCCACTACTCCCTCCTTACAGTCTGGTGGCTCCTCTTTAAAGAGGAAGGGTGAGTTGATTCTTGAATGCCCTTTTATTTTACTTGGTGTCTCGCGTGAGTCTAACACTGCATTTTCTTTTCAGCTATATATAAAGGAGTGATTGGGTCTCGCCTCTCCAGCAGGAGTCCTCCTCCTTCCAAGGTGACAAGGACAGATGATGCCCCCCAAGTGGTTTCGGCGATGGGCGAGGCTGACACGTCTCAAGCATCTCATTCGTCAGATCCTCAGATGTGCCTTCATCCGGTGACCCCTCCAGTGGGAACTTCTGTAGATGCACCTTTTTGGTCTCGCCCCATGCTGGGCAACCCGGCAGTTATTAGAGAAAGGCTTGGGAGGTTTGTATATATCCCTGAGGTTAATCAGATGAACACTCTGAGCACCGAGAGGGTCGTCAACATGTACTTCGAGGGTCTGGCTCAGGTAAGGGTTTGTTATTCCCTTTTCTTTCGTCCTTTCTCATTTTTATCATACATTTGTCTTTTATTTAATTCAGGTCTCGACTATGTCTCTTTACCTGTCTTCGAGAGCCTATGCCCATGGTACCCTGAGGCAGGAACATGTCGCCGTCCAAGAGGAACTTCTTGCCGCTCAGGGGAAGATTGCTGAGCTTGAAGCTACTGACGGGGTTTCTAAGAGTGAGCTTGTGCTGGCCTATGAGAAGGTATCCAGACTTGAGTCCGAGCTTTTGGCGTCCCGCGAGAGGGATGCACTCAGAGAAGATGAGCTAGCCGTGGCCCGCGAGAGGGCAACTAAGCTCGAGGCTGAGCTTTTGGCGACCTGGAGGAGGGACGCGCTCAGGGAGGCTGAGCTTTCAGTGACCCGTGTAGGGTCATGCTCAGAGAGGCAGCTTTGGAGGCAGAGTTGAAGGCGGCTCACGAGAGAGCTTCGCAGGCTGAAGAGAAGGCTGCAACAGCTGAGAGGGACTTGGCGAATGGCCTTGCAGATGCCTTCATCGATGGTTATGATGAGCTCCGAGGGAGGATTTCTGTCGCCCATCCTGATATTGATGTTTCAGGTTTCTTGCCTGGGGAGTTTGATGAAGATGAGGGAGGATCTGGCGAAGACGAGGATGATGCGGAAGGTGGCCAGGAGGAGGTGGAGGACGACCATGAGAGCAGTTAGAGTGTTAGGGACTTTTTGTGATTTTTGCTTTTAAGAAAGGCAGTCTGTAGCCTTGTTTTTGTACTGATACTCCTTTGAAATGAAATGTAAAGATCGTTTTTGGAGTAAAATATGGAAAATTTCATTTATCTACTGCTTATATAAAGCAATATTGGGTAATGATTCCCAAAAGGTACATTGAACATTGGGGTATGACCCCAAAACGAGTAGAAAATAAAATCTAATCCCCAACTTCTACTACTTTGGTGCTCTCAATGTGTCACTGGTAATACCTTTTCAAGTGCTCCGCATTCCATGGATGGAGCAAGACTTTTCCCTCAGCATCTTGGATCTTGTAGGTGTCTGGCCTTACTATTTCTGTTATGAGGTAGGGTCCTTCCCAATTCGGTCCTAGCTTCCCCTCGCGTGCATCTTTTGTGGCGAGGATCACTTTCTTGAGGACCAAGTCCCCTAGTTGGAAGGAACGATGTTTTACCCTTGAGTTGTAGAACCTCGCCATGCGGCGTTTGTACTCGGCGTTGCGGACCACCGCCATCTCCCTTGCCTCCTCTATCAAGTCGAGGTTGATGCGAAGTTTTTCTTCGTTGGTGGTGGGGTCGTGGTGTTGGACCCTTAGAGAATGCACCCCGATTTCCACAGGGATGACTGCCTCAGCCCCAAAGGCGAGAGAAAATGGGGTTTCCCCAGTTGGAGCCCTTGTTGTGGTTCTGTAGGCCCATAGGACACCTGGGAGCTCGTCAACCCAAAGACCCTTCGCTCTTTCGAGCCTTGTCTTTAGGTTGCGTAACACTGTTCTCACCATTACTTCCGCTTGCCCATTTGCTTGTGGATGTGCTGGGCTAGAATGGGGTTGTTTTATCTGAAGGTCGGAGCAGAAAGAGTTGAGGAGCTTATTGTCGAACTGCTTGGCGTTGTCACTAACAATGGCATGGGGTATCCCGAAGCGACAGACAAGGTTCTTCCAGATAAAGTCTTTTACCTTCACGTCTGTTATTTTTGCTAAGGGTTCGGTCTCTGCCCACTTGGTGAAGTAGTCAATTGCTACCACCACAAATTTGCACAATCCTCTGCTGAGAGGTAGGGGCCCTAGGATGTCGATGCCCCATTTGGAGAAAGGCCACGGACTTGTGATGACCGTGAGTTCTTCTGGCGGCAGCCTGGGCATAGTGGCAAAGCGCTGGCACTTGTCACACTTCTTAGTGAACCCCTGAGCGTCCTTCACCATGGTAGGCCAGAAGTAGCCTTGTCTGAGCGCCTTGTTGGCGAGGGAGCGTCCTCCAGAGTGATTCCCACAAATTCCTTCATGGATCTCCCTCAAGGTGTAGTCAACTTCCTCGGGTGAAAGGCACCGCAGCAAAGGCAATGAGTAGCCTTTCTTGTATAGGATGTTTTGTAAGATAGTGAATTTGGAGGCTCTCATCCTAGTCTTCCTGGCCTCGAGGGGATTGTCTAGTAATGTTCCCTCTTGAAGGTATGCCCTTATCGGGGTCATCCAGTTTGATTCAGTGGAGGCACAGTTGACGTCGGTGATTCCCACATCCAACTTGCTTGGTTCAAACTGATGACCGATGAATGATGGTCCTAGAGGGGCTTCGGAAGATGAGGCAAGCCTGGCGAGAGCGTCTGCCGCCATGTTGTCTTCCCTTGGGACGTGGCAGATTTGGAAGTACTGGAACTTAGCGGTCAAAGCTTTTACTATGGCGAGGTACTCTTGCATCTTGGCACCCTTTGCCTCAAATTCTCCCTTTACTTGATTGACTATCAGCTGAGAGTCACTATAAGAAAGAAGGTGTTGGGCTTTCATTTCTATTGACAACCTTAGGCCAGAGAGAAGGGCTTCGTATTCTACCTCATTATTGGTGGCAAAGAAGTGAAGCTTTACTGCATACTTTAAGGGGGTTCCGTCCGGACTAATTAGAATAAGGTCTGCTCCTCCTCCTCCTCCACTGGTCGAGGAGCCATCGACATAGAGTCTCCATAGTGGTGGAGAGGAGTGCATGGAAATTCCAACTTCAGAGGGGGTGCCAGCTTCGGAGGGGGTCTGGGCGCCACCTCCAGCTCCGGAGGGGGTCTGGGCGCCACCTCTAACTCCGGAGGGGGTCTGGGCGCCACCTCTCGCTCCCAAGGGGGTCTGGGCGCCTACTTCATCTCCCGAGGGGGTCTGGGCGCCACCTCCAGCTCCCGAGGGGGTCTGGGCTCCACCTCCCGCTCCCGAGGGGGTCTGGGCGCCACCTCTCGCTCCCGAGGGAGTCTGGGCGCCGCTTCCAGCTCCCGAGAGGGTCTGGGCGCCTGAGGGTGGTTGAGCAGGCGAGGTGAAAAGCTCGTTGCTCTCCTTTTCTGCTGGAGTGAAGTTAGCAATGAAATTCGCTACTGCTTGCGCTTTGATGGCCGCCCTTGGCTGATATTGAATGTCAAATTCGCCAAGTTCCACTGCCCATTTAAGGAGCCTTCCGGATACGTCCGGCTTTCCCAAGACCCTTTTTAGAGGTTGGTTTGTAATGACAACAATGCTGTGGCTTTGAAAGTAGTGTCGTAGGCGCCTTGCCGCTGAGATCAAGGCGAGCGCTAGTTTCTCAACCTGTATGCTCTGCTCACATAGTAGATAGGTTTTTGCACTCCATCACTGTTTCTGACAAGAACTGAGCTCACTGCCGATGAGGAGGCAGACAAATATAAATACAGGGTTTCTCCTGGAGCGGCATGTGAAATGAGGGGTGGTGTAGCTAAGTAAGCCTTGAGCTTTTGGAAGGCTTCCTCTGCCTCCTGTCCCCACTCGAAGGCTTTTCAGAGAATCTTGAAGAATGGGAGACATTTGTCTGCAGATTTGGAGACGAACCTATTGAGTGCTGCGATTCTCCCATTGAGGCGTTGGAGCTCCTAAGTTGAGGAGGGGGACTTCATGTCGAGGATAGCCTTGATCTTATCGGGGTTTGCCTCGATTCCCCTTTGATTGACCATAAAACCTAGAAATTTTCCTGACCCCACGCCAAAGGCGCACTTCTCAGGATTGAGCTTCATGTGGTAGGACTTCAGGACATTGAAGGTTTTCTGGAGGTGATCGATGTGGTCTATTGCTACGAGACTTTTCACTAACATATCATCCACGTATACTTCCATCGTTCGCCCAATTTGAGACTCAAACATCTTGTTCACCAACCGTTGGTAGGTTGCTCCTGCGTTTTTCAGTCCAAAGGGCATGACCCTGTAGCAGTAGGTCCCCTTTGGAGTAATGAATGATGTCTTCTCCTGGTCCGGGGGGTACATGCTAATCTGGTTATACCCAGAGTATGCATCCAGGAAAGTGAGCAACTCATGCCCCGCGGTTGCGTCAATGAGGAGATCGATCTGTGGTAACGGGTAGCTGTCTTTTGGGCATGCCTTGTTGAGTTCTGAGAAGTCGACGCAAAGACGCCATTTCCCATTAGTCTTAGTGACCATCACCACGTTGGAGAGCCATTCAGGATATGCTACTTCTCTGACGGCCCCGTTGTCTACTAGCTTTCCCACCTCTTTGTCCATAGCTTGGGCCTTTTCAGTGGAGGTACCCCTTAGCTTTTGGCGAACAGGCTTGTGACGTGGGTCAACATTGAGTCGGTGCGTGACCACTTCTGGGTCGATGCCCTCAAGGTCTGCATGTGACCATGCGAAGACGTCCATGTTACTTTTCAAAAAATCTATCAGCGGGCCAACCAGATCTTCAGAAAGGGAAGAGCCAACATATATTCTTATGTCTGGGTGATCTTCATCCAAAATCACGGGGGTGAGCTCCTCCACTGGTTCTCCTCTTTCTATAGTGGAGTCATCCCTCGAGTCCAGGATTTCAACTTGCAACGCTTCCTGAGGCTTCCTGGTCTTCAGGGAGAAGACATAGCATTCCCTTGCTGCTACCTGGTCTCCTCTGACCTCTCCAACTCCGTTAGGGGTTGGAAATCGGAGAATGATGTGATAGGTGGAGGGCACGGCTCTTAATGTGTTGAGAGCAGGTCGCCCTAATATGATATTATAAGCTGATGGACAGTCTATCACCAGAAAGTTGACCACGACTGAGGAGCTTCGGGGCGCTGCTCCGGCTGTGACTGGTAGGGTGATTGACCCTAGGGGGTACACCTTCTCCCCTGAGAACCCAATGAGGGGAGATCTGATGGACTGCAGTCTCTCCCTGCCCAGGTTGAGCTTGTTAAAAGCTTCTGCAAATAGGATATTTGCAGAGCTGCCGCTGTCCACTAGGATTCTGCGCACTTGGAAATTGGCAACCGTCATGGTGAGCACCAGGGGGTCGTCATGGGGGTGCTGAATTCCTTCTAGGTCCTTATCTAGGAAAGATATAACCTCATTGGTGCCTTGCCTGGGCGCTTTGGACGGGCGCCCTTCGTCAAGGTGCCTTGCCTTCCTGGCGTGGGCCTTCATGGCAGAGAGGGACTCTCCACCTCCTGCTAATCCTCCCGAGATGGTGTGAATTTCCCCAACAGGATGTTGCTCTTCCTGGTTATGGGGTGGCTGCGGCGCCTGTCCTCTACCAGCAACATAATGACGTAGGTGGCCACGTTGAATGAGATCCTCAATTTGCCTTTTGAGTTCATAGCAGTCGTCGGTGTCATGCCCGTGGTCGCGGTGGAAGCGGCAATGCTTGTTAGGATTTCTGCGATTGGGAGGAGACTTCATCTTCCCTGGCCACTTTACTGCGGGGTCATCCTGGATCTGGAATAGGATGTGCCCGAGATCGGCATTGAGGGGTGTGAAGACATGTCGATCCCTCTGAGGGGCAGGACCTAATCGATTTCTGACGGGAACCTTCTCTGTTCTGCTCTGTTTGTTGCTAGCCTCCTTCTTGTCGTCTCTCTCTCTTTCTTTCCTCTTGTCCCCAGATCTGGAGGACTCACCTCGCCTGGCCCTTGTGATGTCCTCATCGTTTATATATTTCTGGGCCTTTGCTAGCAGCTCGGGCATGCTCTTTGGTGGGCGCTTCATCACTGAGAAGAGGAAGCTTGACGAGCGGAGGCCTCCCAGGAAGGCAGTCATCGTCACTTTGTCGTCAGGTTCATCAACCTGAAGTACTTCCTCGTTAAAACGAGTGAGGTAGCTCCTCAGGCTCTCCTTACGGTCCTGCTTTATACTGAGCAGGTGGGTGACTGGCTTTTGGTGGCGACGCCCTCCAATGAAATGTGACACGAATGACCTGCTTAGCTCAGCAAATGAGGCAATGGATGACGGGGAGAGCTTAGCAATCCATTGTCGGGCGGATCCCTTTAATGTGGTTGGGAACGCCCTGCACATGATTTCGTCTGGGACGTTGTGCAACTGCATCAGAGTTTTGTAGGTGTCGAGATGGTCTAGTGGGTCCTTTGCTTTTGTTCCATCAAAGACCTCCACAGAGGGTAGTTTGCCACATCGGGCTTGAAAGGCGTGTCAGTTCGCCGCACAAGATAGTCCGCTGTTTCTGGTCCTTGCGCCTTCATGGCATTGAAGACGTCACCTAGCTGGTTTTGCACTTCCTTGATTTTCTCATCCCAAAGATTGGGAGCTCCTCTGGGATGGTCATGAAAGTGACTCCCATGCTCCACGCTTTGGTTTTCGTCCTCGTCCTCTTGGAGATGAGAGTCCTCACCATGGAAAGCAGGAGGAGGGGGTGGAGGTCCTTCATGATGAGCCTCCCTGTGTAGAGCCTCCCTGTGCAGGGCGCCCAGGGGGACTCCAAAGAGGCCGCCCAGCCCTACGGGGGCGCCTAGATGTGGAGCAGCAGGGCGTGGAGCTCCTCCAAGCTATGCTCCGCCGAGTTGTGCTCCTCCTCGTCCGACGAGCATAAGTTGTAGCATCTGCTGGTTTTGGGCCACCAGCTGCTGCATGGTCTCCAACATTTGTTGAGGATTTGGAGTTGGAGCATTCGGTACATGGTTGGCAGGCGGAGGAACCTCCTCCTCTCGTGGAGGATTGTCTTCATGCTGGTTCATGGATCTGGTGGTGATCGCCATTGTTTCAGTAAAAATGGAATGTGTTTAGGAATGAGAATTCTATCGATTCCCACAGACGGCGCCAAACTGATGATGCACAAATTAGTTTTTGTGCACCACAGTCAAGTAAATAATATAAAATGCAGTAAACAAACAATTAATGACAAAAATGGCAAATAAAGGAGTAAAACAAAGATTTATAGTGGTTCGGTCGTGGCCTACGTCCACTTTTAATGGCAACGATGACCTTTGGTGTTATTTATTGATGAATAATCGTCACCGGTGCTACAGAGCTTTTTAGGGAAAAAGGAGCAACGACCTTGTGGTATTGAGGCAGGAGATGAGGTATTTTTGGGAGGCGTGCCCTAGATGGTGAGAGGGCTTTACATTTTATAGAGCTAGGGTTTTGAGGTGAGGTGGTGACGTGAGGGAGGGGTTTCCTAATTAGGTAGGGTTTCTCCGTGCGCCGCATCTCTCTCCTTCGTACTCCAATTCCTTTGGAGGAGGGCCCCCGATGGATTGGACTTGGATTTAGCCTCGGTGGGTCTTTGCACTTTGGGTTTCATTGGGCCTGCTGGGTCTTTACGAGTTTGGGTCTCTGATCACAATTGGGCTTCAACATGGATTCGGGCCTTTTGGGCCTGACCCATCACAATTAACACTAATTTTTTTTTGTTGGATACTATTATAGAAGGAGAAACGACGAAATTTTAATCAAAGAGTTTAAGGTTCAACAGTTAAAGTAGTAGTCATTAGAAGGATGACTAACTTTATGTAATCAATAATTGGAATGATGTGATTTTATCAATTATTATGTATAATTTTGATAGCTCTTAAATAAAATTTGGATAGCGCTTGACAAAAAAATGTGTAATATGGATAATTTTTTACTAAAATTTGGATAGTTCATGATCAAAACTGTATAATTTAGGTAGCTATTTTAACCAAAATTTGAGTAAAAATTTAGTCAAGAGTTATCCAGATTATTTTTTTGTCCATATTTAAGTATCATGTGACAATTTTGTGATAAAAAATCGTTAACAATCTGGACACTATCAGCTTGAAGGATCATATATAAATATATTCAATATTTCAGGAACCAAAATAATACAATTAAAACATTTTGAACTAAAATAAGACAAACTTAATACTCTGGTGACCTCTAATACAATTAACCCTAATTTTTTTTTGTTGTTGGATACTATTATAGAGGGAGAAACGACGAAATTTTAATCAAAGACTTTAAGGTTCAACAGTAAAACTAGTAGTCATTCAAAGCATGACTAACTTCATGTAATCAATAATTGGAATGATATGATCTTATCAATTATTATGTGGTACATACAAATAAAAAAAATATATATATCTTTAAATATAGTTACTTTAATAAAAATAAGTATTTAAATCACGATTCAAGTAATAAAAAAACCTTACTTTGTAATGGAGTATCTAATTTTTAAATATATAATAATTTTTTTTTATCTGATATTATTATAAAGAGAGATATAACGAAGTTTTAATCAAAGACTCTAAGGTTGAAGAGTTGGGGGTGGTAATCGAGAACAATTATTGAAATAATGTGATTTTAGCGTAGTTATTATGTGGTCTCTCCAAATATAATTAGTTTTTGGCATGTCAGAAACGTGGCACAATCTGGTTCGTTCGTTATGTAGTTCTTCCCCCACATCTTTATGTGTAGTGGATGGGCATTCACGTGACCCACGTGACTCATGTCCTTTGAAGAAATCGAACCGTTGAACGCTATTTACTTTATTTCCAACCGTTGCTTTATTTGTTACAGTTGGCCACGTTTTTTTGTTGTTTTTGTTGTTTTTTTTTTTTTTGGCGCGCGGGGGGGGGGGGGGGGTTGGTGGGGCATCCACGTGATAAGTGATAGTAAAAAAAAAAATCACTATAACCTTTTTAAATTTATATTTAAATATTATTGATACTTTATATTTAAATATTATTGACACCTTCTACCATTAAACTATCATTTTTAATAAAAAAATTCATTTAAAATATAAAAAATGTCTCTACATAAACGTCAAACAATTTTTTTGCATGAAATTCGAGCCAATTAAAATTTATTTTTCTACATATTAAAATTTAAGTCGATTAAATTTTTTTTTTTTTTTACATATGAAAATTTGACTCTATTAAAATTCGATTCGAGATAATTATATTTTAATTTTTTTACATATTAAAATTTGAACCGATTTGAGTTCTACATGAGATGTTAGCGTTGATTAAATTTTCTTCGAGTCAATTAAAATTTATATTTTTTTACTTACTAAAGTTTGTGTCAATTAAAATTGGATTCAAATTGATTAAAATTTGAATCGATTAAAAATTATATTTTTTTATGTATTAAAATTTGAGCTGATTAAAATTCAACGTGAGTTAATTAAAATTTGATTTAAGCTGAGTTTTAATCGACTCGAATATAATTTTAATCGGCTCAAATTTTAATAAGTAAAAAAATATAATTTTTAATAGACTCAAATTTTAATACATAACAAATAAATTTTAATTAACTCGAATAAAATTTTTATCGGTCCGAATAAATACACGACACGACTTTACCCCATTTCAAATATACTCTAACAAGGAAGGGATGTTTGCGTATAATCTATATCTATACTACTTATATAAATGTCAGTATATATGAAAATTTTAAATAATATTTAATTTCTAAATTCTTTTGAACTCCTTTATAAGTAGTATAGTTACATAAAAATTTCCATATCTATGTCTATCTCTATACGAATAAATAAAGACGAATCTATATTATATTGCAAATTTAATTATAAGATCAAATATATATTATAAATTAATTTTTAAACACCAAATTTATATTTTCGTAGATTAAATAAAAAAATATTATTTAAATTATTGGCATGCATTGCTAGTCCTAATAAACGGCAAGAATCTGAAGATACAAACATTTGTTCTCCACCACCAAATGAGTACAAAAAGTGACCCCCCCCTAAGACTAAGAGTCCGCTGGAGAAGTCCAGAGAGATTGGTATTTAGCATAATAAACTACATTTTTAATTTTAATTATAATATAGACATAATAATTCACACCATACAAAGCACAAGGAGGATTGAATCAATCTTTGTGCTCAGGATACTATACAATATTGTCATGTGCTAGTGTGCAGATTACGATTCTAAACAAGAATCGAGAATACAAATTTTCTAATAACAACAATATTAGATTACAAGTCATAGTGGATCTAGAGACACCAACATCAGTCATAAATATATTCATACAAGTCAATACTTCTGATCAAATTTCAACACCTAATGTTTGAATTTTAAGATAATTATTCAAAAAGAAATCACTTATTCAAAAATTATAATTTGAGTAGCCACGGGTCGAACACATCACCCGTGCTCACGTGGCCCATACGATAAATGGACTTGACTACGGTAATGACAAAAAAAATTAGGTGTCATATCTCTAAAATTTATTAATTTAATGGGTATTTTTTTTAATTTTTGTGGGTTATTTTACAATAAATTTTTTTACCACTTTTTGAGTGTTTTTATCACTGTTGTGGGTATAACTATTTTCATCAATTTTCTTTGGTATGAATTTTTTTTTTATCACTTTTGTAAATGTTTTTAGCAATATTGTGGGTATGTTTACCATTGTTGATGTAATTATTTTAATCATTTTTTTTTCATACCACAATAGTGTTAAAAAGGCCAACAATGTGATAAATGTATACCAATTTTTTATTTTTTGGATTCCGCCGACTACTCCACAAAGTGTGCAAAGTAATAATTTCAAAGAAAAAATTTCAGTCACACTCTTTTTAGTTTATCGTATCTTTAAAGACATCCTTTATATTTTTTGAATCTTTACTGAGGACTCTTGTCAGATTAAATGTGTCAACCAGAATGCAATTTTATTAAATTACACATGATATGTTTTAGGAAAAATTTCATCCATACTCCCTCTAGATAGATATATCTTCAATGAGACGCCCTTTGTTTTCTAAATTTTTTTTCGTATTAAAATTCAATTTTAGCTAATTAAAATTTATTTTTTACGAATTAAAATTCAAGTTGATTAAAATTCTATTCGAGCCGATTAAAAATTTTAATCAGCTCGAATCAAATTTTAATCAACTCGCATTCAATTTTAATCGGCCCGAATTTTGATACATAAAAAAATATAAATTTTAATCAACTCAAATTTTAATACGTAAAAAATAAATTTTAATTATCTTGAGTCGAATTTTAATTGACACGAATTTTAATAAGTAAAAAAATATAAATTTTAATCGACTTGAAGTAAATTTTGATCGGCGCTAACAAGGTAAGTAGAGCTCAAATCGGTTCGAATTTTAATACTTAAAAAAATAAAATTTAATCAGTTCGAATCGAATTATAATCAGCTCAAATTTTAATATGTAGAAAAATAAATTTTAATCAGCTTAGATTTTAATCGAATTTTTATATAGAAATATTATTTGGTATTTATATAGGAACAATTTTGATATTTTAGATAAAAAAAAATTTGTTAGAAATAGTGGTTTAATAACGGGGTGTCAATGATATTTAAATATCTATATAATAAAGTACAATACAATTCAAATCTTAAAAAATAAACAAAATGACTTTTGCTTTTCGCAGTTGAGATCTCTTTAAATTTTATTTTAAAGTTAAATCTGACAGCTAATATTAACACCCCAAATTTAATAGGGAAAATAGACCCCTAAGAATGTGTTTGAAATAACTTTTTAAAAGTGTTTCTAGAACTTATAACTTCTCATAAATACTTTAAAAAAAGAAAAGTAGTGTTTGGAACTACCCCACCACCACCACCACCACCCCCACTACCCCTACCACCACCACCCCCAACCACTACCACCACCACCACCACCACCACTACTGCCGTCGCCAC
Source organism: Ilex aquifolium (assembly GCA_951799425.1). Taxonomy (NCBI): domain Eukaryota; kingdom Viridiplantae; phylum Streptophyta; class Magnoliopsida; order Aquifoliales; family Aquifoliaceae; genus Ilex; species Ilex aquifolium. The sequence goes on from OX637392.1 coordinate 4,964,264, forward strand.
CACCGTTGCCACCCTTCCACCACCTCTTTCACAACAATCACCACCATCTCCACTACCACCACCACCACCACCGCTACCACCACCTTACCAGCAACGTCACTGGCCCACCATCACCCCTACCACCCCCACCGCCCCACTACCACCATCACCATTGCCACCCACGACTGTCACTATTACGACCGGTCGTCGTCACCCATCACGACCATCATCGTCTCTCATCACCACCACTGTCACCCTCACTATAATCGATGTTTAAATTTATTTCTCTCTCCTCTATTTTTGTAATTTGATTTTGGGTGTGAATACAAATATACTTATTGTTGACCATTTTTTTTATTACTTCGTGTCTTCAGACACGAGAAATAACTAGTAAACTAAAAAAAGTGTCAATAATATTTTGAATAATAAAAAAGGTGTTCTTACAAATATGATAAACTAGAAGAAATGTGACTAAAATTTTTCCTCACAAATTTTATTCTTGTCAAATCCACATTGTTTAAAGAAAAAGAGATATACCATCAGAAAAATAATATTTAAAGTGTCATAATCGGGATGGAGTAAATATTTTATTTAACCGTGGTATCACGTCATGTGGTATGTCATTATTTACTTAAATAATTTTTAATTAAATAATAATATCACATAATTGGTCAATTGTTTTGTCCTTATTGGAAGTCGATGAGAGATCTGGGGGAGGGTGTAGTGTTCTACACTTCACGAAAAGAACAAAGGAAGCAAGGCATTTCATTATCTTTGAATCTCGAGACCTTAGGTGACCTTAAGTCACGGTTAAATAGTCGCCGAAACATTCTCTTTGGTTACAAGAATTAGGTTAAATACATTTAACCTTTTATGGACTCTATAATAACGGAAATCTCGTGCACTAGATATGTATCTTAATGTGAATTCTTATAAAATATTGGTGAAATTTACTATATCATTGAATTTCTTTTCGGGTAGTATTTATTTATTTATATTTTTTGCGAAAATTTGAAGAGATGAAACATTTAAATAACAATACACAAGAGTTTCATTTAGATTTCTTGGAAAGCTGATTATAATAGACATTATTTTTTTAATCAATATTAGGCTGCTATCAGGGTTTGGTTGTTTCTGTCGTCGTCGCCTGAATAGGCAAAGTTCATCGGATAATACACAAGAGTTTCATTTTGATTTCTTGAAAAGCTAATTTTGATAGAAATTATTTTTTTTATCAATATTAGAGTGCTATTAAGGTTGAGTTGTTTATGTCGTCATCGCCTGAATTGACAAAGTTTAATGGGAAATATAAATATACAAGAGCAATGTTATGCAATTCAAATTTGAGATCTCAAATGGCATCTCAAATCAATAAGAATTATTGGATTAATGGGCTCTTATTAAAAAGATTAATGAGACCCACTCATCCAATAATCCCCGCTCATTTAGAATTTAAATTTGAATTGCATAGCATTTTACAATACACAATCTTGATACAATCATTAATAGTATTATCACATAATAATAAAAACAAGAATGATGTGATACCATTCTTATAATTAAATGTTTTTTTATATAGGTGGTCCATTCTTATAATTAAAGAAAAAAACGAATTGACAAACCTCGATAATGTCCTTGAATGAAATGATCAAAAAAAAAAAAGAATGAAATAAATAATACATCAGTATGGTCCCATTACTTCTTTGAATTATTTAAATAAAGCAGCTAAGAATTGGGCGGCTATGAAGCTCTGAGATGGACAGCTTTTGAATTAAAAAAAAAGAGTAATGCTATATTTTAAGTCTAATTTTTAAATTTATGTAACATTATTTTTAAAAAAATAGAGAGAAAATATCGTGACACCACGCCACGTGAGGCTGTCATACAATATATACCACTTGTAATGTAAAATATTATATATTTTTAGTAAAGAAAGGTGATTTTCTGTCCAATATAATCTAGCTCAATAGACAAATTCTCCGGTGTGGACCGAAACGGTCTGGCAAAGTTGATAATCAATTGCTGTCACATTTGGAGTTTGTGGGAGTTTTTTGTTGGGTTAATTGTACTAGAAGTTTTTAAAGTATGGGATTTATCTCATTTTGGTCTTTAATGTTTTAATTATATCATTTCGGTCCCTGAGTAGTATTGAATATGTTTTTATAGGATCTTTCAAGCAGACAACGTCTAAATTGCTAACGATTTTTTATCATAAGCTTGTTACGTAACAGTTAAATATAGATAAAAAATAATTTTGATAGCTCTTAAACAATCATTTGGATCTTATTACGGTACTTCCTTCAATACCATAACCTTTCCCTATTACCTGGGGCATGTGCAATAAAAACACGTTACTACTTACTAAAAACAGTGGTAACGACAAGATGACAAATTGTACAGCCCTGTCACACTAGCATTGTTTGAAGCATTTATATACACCCCTACAAAGTGGTGCTCATTTCTATTCCCTATTCCAAGGAAGATAACACCAAAAGATAATAAAATATTCACCCCAAAAGAATCCAAGAATAAATACTAGTAATTTTTTTTATGTAATTTGAAAATTTAATATAATATATTTATGGGGTTAATAGTAAATTTCAGTCAATATTAAAATTTGATGCTAATTCAATGATCATAATGCATTATTTTCCAAAAAATATATATACGGAATATCATCTACTCTTGACCAATTCTATTGATTTTAAATAGGGAAAATAGGGATTAGAGTAAGAGGTAATTTACCCATTTAGTATGAGGGTATTTTTTGTTAGCTTAAGTATTTATCTATAAATGACGAGGATGTGAATGATATTATTGAAACTAAAGGGGTTATAATAATTTATTTCTCCTTTTTGTGTAACATATATTAGTGGAGAAATCGAACAAGTATTCCGAATGTTTGGTAACATTTTTGTTCCCCTTCGATGAATGTTAGTGGTAAAATTCAACTTGATCTCAACAATTGACTAAAAAACAAACTATAATTGCAGGACTTGTCTATGGTACCGAAAAACAAAATTTCGGATTTATACCTCAATTTATTACATTTGTGGTTATTTTTACAATTATTATGGTTGTTTTTATCATTGTTGTGGTACCCAAAAAAGTTATAAAAATAATTACCACAACAACGGTAAAAACACACATAAATCATAAATGTGATAAAAATATCTACAAAAGTGGTAATTTTTTTGGTACTAAATAAAAGTGATAAAAATAGATATCACATCAGTGGTAAAACACACCCATAATAATGGTAAAAATACCTACAAAAGTTATAAATTACTATTGCTCCAAAACCTGTTGTGATCGACATAAATGTTTCAATCGACAGACAATTCTCAAGTGAATGTTTGTGAATATGTTCTAATACCTTGTTTCAGAACTCCCTTTGAATGAATTTTAAAGCAATAGACACACAGAATAATGAATAAAAAAAACAGACTCTTTTATTAATTCAATCGAATGAGTTTTAGTTACAGAGTGACTGATTTAATAGTATTTAATTACAACACTAACTATTTCTTAAAAAGTAACTCTAGTACTACTCCTAAATGCCCTGATCGTGGGTTTTATAGGGGGTTTGAGTTGTTTCTTTCTAACTCCTTTTTTTTTTCTTTTTTTATAGTCACTTTTTTCAACAGTTTCTCCCTTATCAACGGTTAGTTAACTTTGTAACTCTCAGACAGTTATTTCCTATTTTAAACCAGAGTTGTGGCTGGTCACTTCCCGCCTTTTCTTCAGATTTTTGACACTTGGCAATCATTTAATGATTTTAGGCTTGCCAAACAATTACCCATAAAAATGATAATTTTTTGGATTGTAAAATGACTCATAAAAATTATAAAATTATTTGTTAAAATAATAAAATTTTAAAGGTACGGTACCAAATTTTTTTTTTGTCGGTATCCTACTCAAGTCCTAAATTGTAAATTCCATCAAAATAGGGGATAGCTATTTCAAGCACTAGTAAATGGCATTCATTGTAAAGCAGTGATATGGGATAAGTTTATTTATTTAATCTGTTATGGGAAGTTTTCATAATTTAATCAAAATCTCTGAGGATGTAAGTATAATTTACTCTCATAAAACACCTCTTCCACAAATTGAAAAAACGCAGAATGCAAGTTGATAATAGCAACTCCATTATTATACGAGGAATATTATTTAAACTTAATTTATTCATTTAATCTATTATTTTTATTGAATTAATAGTGGTTCATGTATTGTTAAGAGAAATATTATGTTGCCCAAATTGAAATTCACCACGCATTTACGAATGAAAAAATTGATATTTTTAGGACTTCTAAAATGATATATGTGGTGCACAATGCACAAACATTTAGGAGGGAGATTTTCCAATGAGGGTAATAGTTACTCTTGATTTTTTTTTTTTTTTTGCAGTACCATACTTCAATTTACTATATTTGTGATTATTTTTTATCATATTTGTAGGTACTTTTATCCCTGTAAATATTACCCAAAAAAATGGTAAAAACAGGTATTACAACAGTGATAAAAAAAACATCCACAAATGTGATAAAATCGCCCACAAATATGGTAAAATACCCACAAACAAAGTGCTAATTTTTTTGTATGGAAGAAAAGTGGTAAAAATAGTTACCACAAATGTGAAAAAAAAAAACACTCATAACAGTGATAAAAATACTCACAAAAATAATAAATTTTTTAGTTATAAAATAACTTACAAAAATTATAAAAAATAATTTTTAAAATAGTAAATTTTAAAGGTATAAACCATAGTCAAATTTTTTATTTTTGTTTCTTGTAAAAAAAAATCATTTCTACGCGCATGTGGGAACTGTGCTCGCGCGTCTGCCCCACGCTGTCTGTGTGGGCTCGGTCTGTGACGACGATGTTGGGACTGGGGCTATCCCACATCGATAGCCTTGGGGTGAGTTTGTGTGTGTATAAGGCCCTACTCCACTACTACTTTTAAGTGGCGGTGTAGTAATGGTCCTGTGTGTGTTGTGTGTTTCTTGTCCAAAAAAAAAAAAAAAACACATTGGTACGGGAAAATGTTCAATCAATTCTCACATTTTTCAATGAATTTTCACCATAATAAAATGCAAATTGGACGGCAGCTCATGTGATACACCTGTCCATCCTATTCCATCTTTTCTCTCTCTCTCTCTCTCACACACACACACACACACACACACACAATCTTTTAAAAATTTAGGATCAAACAACTCCTTAAAAATGAATCTTTTCTTTGCCCTTTGCTCTTTTCTCTTCCTGTAACCACATATATGGCAACATCTAGATAATCATAAATATGATTTTTTTTTGTTTTTTTTTTTGTTTTTAGCCCAGAAAACCATGAACAAATGGCAGCCAATAAAGCAACTCAACCCTCTCAAAAATTTCAGTTCCCATTGGGCATATTTTAGCGTAATTTAAAGCTCTTTTTTTATTTTAAACCTAACTAGCTGCTAGAGATTTTTCTATTCCAAATGCATATAGATTCTTAAATCAGAGAATCCTGTCAATTTTTTTCGTACAGCAGTCACTGATTCAATGGTTCCTATGCTTTTGGGGTACCGTTTGAGATTTTTTTGTTTTTTAGTTCAATAATAAAGAGGGTTCAAATTAGTTTATTAACACTTCGATTAAAATTTTTTTTTTTTAGAAGATTTGTAAGTTTGTGCTGACTATTCTCTCAAATTCTGAATCAACCACCATAACTTAAATTAATTTAAGAACATCCACCGAAAAACAAGAATGACTGAAATGGGTGTTTTTTCCTTTTTCCATCTTAAATAAATGTAAGATAGTTGTTGGATAATAGATATAGTTAATTGATTTTGCCCTCTCTCTCTCTCTTCACTACTTAAAATCATGTCTATCTTCCTTTGTTTGACATGATATCATTATAAGCTTATGCATGATCTTGGAGGGAGTGTTTCTTAGTATTATTAATGTATATATAGGGAGTGATTATATTACTGAGTTTGATAGAATGTTAAAATTTATAATTAAATATAATTTAATTAAAATTTAGGGTAAATTTTAATTTGTACCCTAAAAAAATTTAAATTTTTTACTTTATATCCTTAAAGATTAAATTATTATATTACACTTTTAATATATCAAAAGTGTTATAATATGATCTTATATTATTTTTTTTTTAATTTTTTTCGTCAGTGTCAATAGGTTGACTAACTTTTGACAAAAAAAAAAAATTAGTGAAAGTTAAGAGAAATATCACATTACAATATTTTTGATATAAATTAAAAATTTTCAAATCTTTCAGGATACAAATTACGAAAAACTCTAAAATTAAATTAAAATTAAATTAAAATTTCAAAATATCAATTACAACGCAATCGAGATAAGTTACAAAAAAAAATAAAAAATATCGATCTCAAACAATTTTATTTCGTAATAATCCCACTGCATTGAAGTGTAAATTTTTTTTTTTCTCTTGTCCAAAATTTTTTTTTTTTGAATAAAAAATGAATTAAAGAAAGATATTGAAGTGGTAAATAGCATATGAAATCCACACTTCCCCTTTTGGCAAAGTGGTGGTATACTGGGGAGCAGCAGCTGCTAGCCTGCTGCCCTTTTCTCATCTCTGGTTTTCTCCAGCTCCAAAACTAGCTCCACCAAAACACACCCTCAACAAATGGTCAAATTCAGCTGTAGCACTCTAAGCTCAGGGGCCATAACTAAGTAATTTTCAGCTATGGTCAGTTGGTTTCCAAAAGGAATGAAGGAGCATGCTTGGTGAAATCAGGATCAACGTCCAAAGCATCAAGAAATCACGACAAACAAGTGCCCTATTTGGAAATCTTTGGCTCTGGTATTTTCCCAAAACTTTTGCATCTTGTATTAATGGAGTTTTGATGGGTAGGGTTCTTACATAGTTTCATATCCATGAGTGTAGAGAAAAGTGAACTCTAAAGAAGGAGAGTATGGCTACTGGGCAGCTAAACCAGGACGGAGTGTCAGAAAACCTAAGGAGACAGCTTGCTCTTGCTGTTAGAAGCATTCAATGGAGCTATGCAATCTTTTGGTCCATTTCATCTACACAACCAGGGTACTGAATATTCCAATTCTACTCTTTCAACTTCATTTTTTTTGCCCTTTTTGGAGAACATAAGTTCTGGGATTCTCAGTTATTTTATCTTCATTTTGATGAGCTAAGTCTCTGAATTAAATCTACTGGGTCGGCAGAAATTTTCAGGTTCTAGGGAATATTCTGGGTTAAAAGGGAATTTTTTTATTTTTTATTTATTTCAAGTTTACAGTTTCATATTGATGCATAATTTGCTTTAACATTCAGAAGATTATGCCATTGAGCTTCATATAAGCTTCATATCTATTCATTGTTAACGAGTTCAGGGTTAATCAAGTAACCAGTGTCCTGCTAGTTCTAGCTAGCTTATTATTCAAATCTGATATTTATTTGCTTTGCTGCTGCTCAGATTCTTTTATACTTTCTTCCTTAATCTGCTCCAAAGGAGATTCCTTTGAATGTTGATTTTTTCTTTTTTTCTTGACTTGATTTATTCCTGTATATATGTATATGTTTAAATCTGCATTCATGTGTGAATGGTATTTCGTAGGATATTGGAATGGGGTGATGGGTATTACAACGGAGATATTAAGACAAGGAAGACAGTTCAATCCACAGAAACAAATGCTGATCCACTTGGATTGCAGAGGAGTGAGCAACTGAGAGAACTTTATGAATCGCTCTTGGCTAGTGAATCCAATCCACAAGCTAAAAGGCCGTCGGCTGCATTGTCTCCTGAAGATCTTACAGATACAGAATGGTATTTCTTGGTTTGCATGTCATTCGTGTTCAACATTGACCAAGGGTAACCTTTTTTCCTCAGTTTAGTTTGCCTATGCTCTTAATTCAGTCCATTCAAATTATTTTTGCATATGTTGAAGATGAAAAAACTGCAAAATCCAATCCAGTTTCAAATTGAGATCAAGGCTTCATACGGTATTGTTTTAGGTGATTCTTCACTAAAAGCAGCATATCATGATATAGAGCAACACTGCCATCTTTTTGCCAAATCAAAAGAATATTTTCATGAAAAGAAGTTCCTCTGCATTCTAAATTTGTAATGTTGGTGCACTGTTAAATCATCATTACTACGAAAAGGACAGGAAGTGCATGGTACCTTGAATTAGAAATGGATTCACATGGCTGTTGTCTCCTATTATTTGTTGTTTTGCAGATGCTCATAAATTAGTAATTTCAATGTTGGGACCAATGAGTCCTCTCTTTTTCTCTCGTTTATTTTTTGGGTAAATGAGCATGAGTCATATTTAATGCTGAAATATTACAATGCTTTTGTTTGGATTAAGTGATTTAAACTTAAGTATTTATTATTCTTTGAAATTGTTCCTCAGATTGCCAGGAAGAGCATTAGCTAATAATCAAACCATATGGCTATGCAATGCTCACTATGCAGATAGCAAAGTGTTCAGCCGGTCTCTGCTAGCAAAGGTAAGCAAATATTTCTTGGCTCAAATCTAATCTAAGTCTGGTTAAGACCTTATTTTTGTAATGTTGTTAGTTTGTTCAATTTTTTAGAACTAATTTCTTTTCCCCTTTTGTTCTTTTCTGTTTGCTGGACTTCCCATGCATTCTCCAGAGTGCATCAATTCAGGTACTGCACTTTATGTTTTCCTGATTCTATAATACTCCAAAATCTCAAAACCATTATTTGTATGAGGACCTGGAAACATTATGGAAACAATGTTTCCACTCTGTTACATGTTCATTACACTTGAGAAATATTGTCCTTGTAGCTTACTAGCTCTATTATTTTGTAGACTGTGGTATGCTTCCCACATCTAGGAGGTGTAATTGAGCTGGGCATAACTGAGCTGGTAAATTAGCTTCAGCTTCACTCTTAAACTCAATCATCTTGAGTTTGCTTTAATTCATTGCATTCTATTCACGAGCCATGTTAATTGCTGTAACATGTCTGCTGAAGGTTTTGGAGGAACCCAATCTTGTTCAGCACATAAAGGCTTCCTTCTTTCAAACGCCCTATCCAATTCTGTCCATGATACCTGAGTATGTTCCAGCAAATGCAAGAACGAAAAAAGACTTTGCTTCTGCCAAGGTAGACAACGATATTCTTGATGCAACTACTAATCCAGTAGTAGAATGCCAAGAATTACACATTTGTTCTGCCAATAATAGTTCAAATGGGTTTCTACCCAATCTACAGACCGAGGAATCATACATGGTTGAAGGCATAAATGGAGGAGCTTCTCAAGTACAGAGTTGGCAACTGATGGATGATGGACTCAGTAATTGTGTCCACGATTCCATGAATTCCAGTGACTGTATATCACAAACCTTTGTAAATCCTGAAAAGGATGTTCTTCTATCAAATGGAGAGAAGGTAAAGGATGATTGTCAGCATGATGCCCAAGAGTGTAATCAGGCAAAAATAACCTCATTTGATTTTCGAAGCGATGAAATCCACTATCAAAGTGTTCTTTCATCTCTTTTGAAGAGCTCTCACCAGCTAATTTTGGGACCCTGCTTTCAAAACAGCAATAAAGAATCTAGTTTTGTTTGTTGGAATAAGGAAATATCAAGTATTCAGATCCCTCAAAGAGGAACTCCACAAAAATTATTAAAGAAGGTACTTTTTGAAGTTGCTCGAATGCATGGTGATTGCTTGATCAAGTCTAGAGAAGACAACGGCCAAAGAGATGGACTGTGGAGACCAGAGGCCGATGAAATTGATATGAACCACGCGTTGTTAGCGAGGAGGCGAAGGGAAAAAATGAACAAAAGATTTTTGCTTCTTGGTTCATTGGTCCCAACCACAAGCAAGGTAATTTACCTCTCTTCCCATCTGTTATTGGGGTGTACTTTGAAGGCATTTACAAATATTTTTGCCACTTTTGTTTTCATATGAATGCAGGTTGACAAAGTATCGATACTTGATGACACAATTAAGTACTTGAAAGAGCTTGAGAGAAGGGTTGAAAAGTTGGAATCTTTCAAGGAGGTGGAAGCACTCGAAGCAAGAACAAGAGGAAAACCTCGTGGTGATTCTGTAGAGAGAACATCTGATAATTATGGAAACAAAAAATTCTGTAACAACAAGAAGACATTGATAAACAAGAGGAAAGCTTGCGATATTGATGAAATGGAGCCTGAAAGCAATGGAGTTCTATGGAGTGATAGTCAAAACGATGATGATGTTACTGTCAGTGTTACCAAGAAGTATGTTCTGATAGAGATGAGGTGTGCTTGGAGGGAGTCTCTATTGCTTGAAATCATGGATGCAGTGAGCAATCTTCATTTGGATTCTCACACAGTTCAATCTTCAACTGTGGACGGGATTCTCTCGTTGACAATTAGATCAAAGGTTCGGACTCATGATTACCCAAAAGCTATGCTTGGTAACACAGAATTCGCAACATGGAATTGGGATTGCAGACTATGCAAGTTCATAATTTGATTCCAATTCCAATTCCAAAGCATGAATTCCAAGCTGCCAAGTACAGCAAAAGAGGTTTACTAGTTATTTGTCCATTACTTCTGAGTAATCTGCACAAGCACAAGTCATTTCACGATAGCCATAAGAAGTGGCATGGCTTGTGAGGATGTCTACTATTTCAAAACAAAGAGCCATGAATCTGCATTTTAGTTCAAAAGTGCCATTGGCGTGTCCATTCAAAATGAAATTTCTACATTAAACTCTTTACTGCAAAGCATTTCTTGACAAGATCATGAATCACTCTTAACAGCAATTCATGTTAATTGCAGTTGACAGGATCAGCACTTGCCTCGGCTGGGACGATCCAACAAGTGCTTCAGAGAATTATTCAGAAGTGTTGAAGATAATTCTTCAGGGTAAAATTGTTGTTTCTTTGAGTTCCTTCAATTAGTAGTTTCAACTACTGTAAAATGGTGTATTTTGTAACACTATTGGAGATCTCCCACAGTCAGAAACACTAGCCCCGGCCTGGCGGAATTTTTCTTTCAGTAGTGCAATCCAATAAATGGAAGTATGATCAATCCAATGACTGAATTTGCCCTTACACATAGAATGCAAATTGACTATGACTTAGTTCATGGTAGAGTGTTTCTTTCAGAAAAGGGGTTTTCTAAAGCAACTTAAAAAGATTTTCAAACAGCATTTAAGCTACTTCTTTTCTAGGAATGAATTCATCATATATATCATTCTAATTTATCAACCATGAATCATTACCCCACAGAATGTTATGCATAAGTTCGAATAATAGTGAAGAAAAAGGGGGTGTGTGGCAGATTCAAGTTGGTTGTGTCTCGTGTGTGACAACTATGCAAGAGATAGAAAGAGAAAGGCATGATTATAAATGGGCATCTCAATACTCGTGATTTTCACCATTCTGGAGCCTACAGACGATTAGATGTACATAATTTTACTTCGCATGATGATGGTATCTTATTTTTGTGGAAAGTATGATTATGAATTCTTAATGCAAAGGAATGTTTGGTACCCCAAGCTTTAGCATCAAGTGTGGGATACCATGCATGCTAACCTATAGTCATTTCATGCATTTTTTGAATTGAGAAGCTAGACTTTTAATGTCAATGGCAGTAATTGGATTCAAATGGTGGGGCTTGAGATTAACTACCAAACAAGGCCTTGTCAGTTTGATGATAAAGGATGGGGCCATTTTGATCCTTTATAGTCCTTTTCTGATATGAATGTGAAAGCAATGGGAACTTAAATTGTTTTGTTTCAGACCAATTATTTTATTTTATTTTGGGAAATCAACTTACCATAAGTTGTAGTAACAGCCAAGTACATCTCTTGGATTGTTTGCAGATTATAGGCATAGTAAGCTATCCTCTGCTCACTATTTATACTCTTAAACTGTACCAAACCAGCAATCGATAACTTAATTGAGTTCATAAGTTATACTTTAGAAGAAAGAATTTGAGTCGTTTTAAACCGGGCCAAATATTAGAATGGTAGTACTTTATTGTACCAATTTTGCTTATCTATATAACATTGGTGTTTCGAGAAAAAAGTAAAAGACTAATGAAAATTTGGGTACTAAAAAGTTTTTTTTTTTATCAAGTGGGGCATCACATTCACCACCCTTAAATATTTATGGATCCACCTATCTAATGGTGGTGAACCTGCCACCCATTAGATTTAGTAAACCAAGCAGTGCTCACTTGGTTTTGGTAGTCTAAAGGACTGGATAATGAAATGTAAAGAGGGAGAATGAAGAGATTGCATGCTTTTGGGAGGCAATGGGAAGTAGAAAAATGCCACTTTTACAAGCAATTTTTACAGGGTTGATAATTTTAAGTAGAATTTTGGCAATCTCTTGAAGTCAAGTCACAAGTAATTTATCCCTCGTGAATACTTTAACTAATTATTCACTTGTTTGCCAGCCACGTCTTAGGGAGTGACAAAAGACATGATGAAACAAGGAAAATATGTGGAGATATATCTAACTTTTTTTCAAAGATAAGGCATCCAATTTCAGTGATGGGCATTGAAATGAAAGGAAACCCTTTTGTTGTCTTGTTAATCAATTCAATTGTCGTCATGCCCATGCATTTTCTTTCACCTATCACTGTCACTGCAGAAAAAAATTCTGAATCATCTCTTCTTATGAATGCATTTCAGAGATTCAGGTCTATTCAGTCTCCTCCTTGGACAAATTTTCAAGTTCTCTCTAGAAAAAGTTGGATGACACAATCAAAACTATAAGTGTGCAACTTGAGTTTGTCTATCCAAACCTAACAAAGCTAATAAATTCAAACTCGAGCCAAATTTTAGTTTGAATTAGATAACTTGAAATTCGATTTCAATTTAACTTGAACCCAATTTCAATTCGAATTGTGTAATCCGAATTCAATCTTAGTCCAAAAAGTGTTATGCTCGGGAAATACTTGAATAGAGATGTTCGGGTTGAAGCATTCATAAATTGAGTTGAATCCCAGTTGACATATCACTGAAAACAGTAAGAGACTCATTGGCCAATGAAATCTCCAATGTGGACTCAGTTAGAATATTTTTAAACACCAGACAGAATGGACAATGAAATCTACAAATGGACCCGGTTAAAATTCTTTCTTGGCCCGAATGATTTTTCCTTCAAAAAAAAAATAATTTATTCCTGTCAAAATATCAAGGGTTTTAATGATTCCAAAGTGGGGTCCGGCACAACATCATTCCACTTAAACAAAACAACGTCGTTTTAACCAACAACATTTTTACTGTTAATGTTAAATTTAGAGGATCCTCACCTTCTAAAGTGGGTCTGAAAACAGGCAAAATACAATAATATCTTCAAGCCTTTTCTTTTCAAAGCAATGAAGTAGAGCGAAGAAAGTAAGAAAAGAGAGAGAGGCCTCCAATGCACGTTACACAGACTTACACAGCCAAAAAAGTTGAATTGAACTCTGTAATAATCGTGACAAAGACAGTTAAAAAACACTATAACTCATAGTAATTCGTGCATCAAATCATTAAAATTTACTTAACTAATACTCAACAAATTTATTATAATCTTGTATTTTTTTGGTCGTTAAATTTATAATTGTGCACGACTAAGTTCGTACACGACTATATCTGTTTTTGTCAAGTTCATGTTAACCCATTTATATAATAGATTTAATGGGTCTATCTATCAGTTTACCAACCGAACTAACTAAAACAAAACTCAAACTAGCTAATTTCGTGTTCATATCTTGTCAGGTTCGGCAAGAGCACATTTGAAGCCCAAACCCAATCTCTCACAGCCATAACTTGCACCACCTCCCTGTTGCTAAACTCGTTGATAGTCACTTGGAAATCAGAACTCCAGCATACAATCCCATCACTGAAGAACATTTGCATCCAACAATGCCCTGTTTTTTCAATGTTAAATCAACCACAGCATAGAACATCAATAAAGCAGTAAATATATCAGTAATTATATTGCTAAGTAGCAGTAAAAAAAAAATGCAATTCTAAGTGCTGCTGATCACCCTTTCAAGGTTTTAATCCTGTGAAATCTTTAACAGTTTAGCCAACTCTCTCAAATTTGCCTTCCCCCATTACTCTCTCTCTGAATTTCAAATAATCCAGTCAGGAAAATGGCTTGTAAATCCTCAAGTTCCCTTCCCCCACAATGGTGGTTGTTCAGAGTTTAGGAGATGGTTCACAAAATGCTTAAGCAGCACTTGGTGGTGTTCAGAGATCTTAATCATCCAGTCTCTGGTGTTAGGCTGTTAACCATCCTCAAATATTCAAGGAACTTACTGAATTCAGACCCACAAATCTTCTCACGACCTTCTCCTAAACTAATCAACATTGCCTCTATGATTCTCTTTGATAACACCAGTATCTTGTTTCCATACTCTTGCGATATCTCACAAGGATGGATCAAACAAAAAGGTTAACATAAACAAAATAAAACTAAATTTAAGAACCATAAACATGTTATCACAACTCGGAATTTTGTTTATCAAATACTGCACTACATCGGTAGAGCTTTTGCAAAGGCAAAGAAATCTAGTCCAGAAACTCTCAGACTTTCAAAGAAAGGAGAGGCCATAAAATGGGGGGTTTACTAGGTTAGTGTGGATGACAATGGGCTAGCTTGAGTTTGGAGTCTGTAGGCAATCTAAAAAAATTCCTTGAATATAAAGATACTCTGCTCAAAAGATCGTTGGAGACACTGTGGATGGTATACTAGAAAAGATAGAGAAGATACTTGAAATGGTCGAGAAATCTAATTTTAACAGTTTGTACAAGAACCAGACATTATCAGATAGGGAACTGTGATAGTTTTCTACCTAAGTTGGATTCTTTGAATAGGTAGTTGTTTATACAGGTAGGTTTAAAGAGAAGTAGAGGCAGCATGACATGTGATGAGTTGAACTCTCTAGTTAAGGTTTGCCTAGTATGTTCCACACTGATTGGCAATGATGAAAGATACTTTCAACATTTTAATGATCTGTTGTTAGCAGTAAAACTTTCAGTAAAAACAGAATGAAGATCTTAGCACCACCATAACAACCACAACTGACCGGGGATGAGAGAGAGAGAGATTCCAAGTTAGATTCACAATAAATTGAACTACAATTAACATTATAGGGGAGACCACATACAAAAATAGCATATCACCGCTATATATGCCACTAACGGAAATTGCTGGTAATTAGCACTCCTAAAAAAAGACTTGGTGAGGTGCTATTGAGTATTGACGATATATGAAAAATTAACCTCTTATTTGGTGCATTTCTTGAAAGTTGAATGAACAAAAATGTGTAGATTCACGAACCAAAATTACTCACTCTGAAGGAGAAGTGAAAGTCAGGTATGAGTCACCAGAAATAGTAATGAACATCATTATTCGGTCCTCCATTTGTTACATGTATAGCTGAAATATGAAATCCACAATGTATCCATTACTTCAAGATGTCACACTAATTAATTCTATGTATGACACAACCAATGGCTTAAAAGGTTCAACATTTTATCCTCAAATTTTTCATAAATAGATCAAAGCATTTTACATGCAATGAATCATTATCGATATTTTATAACACCGTAAATTGCCCGAACTAATTGCCCTGACCTCACTAAAAATGACATTGTGTAAGCAGGACCAACTTCCGTATACAGCCAGCCATAAGAGACCTTACTCATTTTCACCAAGCTAGAAGCATTCTACAAAAAAATTATTCCCACTCAATTGTTGATGGAGGCTTCGATGTAATGTCCTGAACAACACGGTTTACACCACGAACACTATTGCAAATCTTTCTTGCGACATCGTCGAGGAACTTGTGCTCAAAATTGTACCTGAAATTTTGCAATAAAGGAGTAAAACAAAATTAAAATAAGAAATTACCAAGTACTTCATGAAAAGATGAATAGGGATTAATCTATTTGGACAGAATGCCATACTTTCCAGAGTCAAAATCATAAACAAACAATTAATCTAAAAGCATCTATTCAAAACTAAGCGCAAAAGAAAGTATTAAAGAAAAAATGATCAGTTGTTAGCATGCCAAACTCCGAAAATTGTTTGTCATTAGTTTATCCAGCATAGCAACCAAGAATCCCCCATGTAAAACATCAGTCCCCTTTAGGAAGGGTAATAGTTCTAAGTAACATATTACTCATGTTAAGCAAGCTGATAGCTTAGAATGAAATCCTTACAACAAATGACAAGCTAGAGGAAAACTCTAACAAACCAAGTGCATAAATTTGATAGCTAGATTAACAGAAAAAATAGAGATACTCAAATTTCTCGCACATACGCACTCACTCGCAAAACATCTAGATGCTCGTTTAGAAGGGAAGCAAAAACTGAATATCAGAAAGTAAATAAAGAAAAGACGTTAAAAAAATGCTCACCAGTCTGCAGTCATTCCATCTTGACTTGTGACGGCTCTAAGTGCAACAACATGAGAATGTGTTCTTTGATCTCCCTGAACCCCAACTGATCTTATTGGCAAAAACACCGCGAAAGCTTGCCATATAGAATCATAAATCCCAGCATCCTTGATTGATTGAATGAAGATCTCATCCACCTGATATATAGGCAGAAGAAACATACCCTCAAAGGAGAACCAAGGTGTAAGTCATGCAACAAAAACAAATACAAAAGTACTCCATATACCTGGCGAAGGATATCCAAGGCATTCCCTTCAGTAACATCACCCAAAACCCGCACAGCAAGACCAGGCCCGGGGAAGGGGTGACGCTTTAGGAATGTCACTGGAACATCCAATATCCTTCCCAATTCCCGAACCTTCCAACAAGTAACAAAAAGCAATAGAAAATATGAGTCCAAACCATTTAAAATTTTGAAGAGAAGTATATAATACAGATGGGTGTCTATTTATACCATAAAAATAGTGGGGTAACTAAACTTGCAAGGGACTAATATTAGATACCTCGTCCTTAAATAGTAGTTTAAGTGGTTCAATAAGCTTCAATTTCATGTCCTTGGGAAGCCCTCCAACATTATGATGACTCTTGATCGTGTGGGAGTGGGTTCTTCCACTCCCAGGTGGCGGGCATGATTCAATCACGTCCGGATATAATGTTCCTTGAACTAAATAAGCAGGTCTCTTCCCCAATATTTGCTCCAAATCTTGGGCAAAAGCATCAAAAATGCAGATGAACTCCTTTCCAATTATTTTCCTCTTCATCTCTGGATCTACCACACCTTTCAACTTGCTAAGAAATTGCTCTGTAGCATCAACACAAGTAATAGGTAAATGGAGATCCCTTTCAAAGGTTTCCATTACCCGTTCTCTCTCCTTGTACCTGCACAGAAACAACAACCATAATCATAATCCAAATGACTCCGACGATAACACAAGAAGATATAGATAATGCCAGTGTTCGGCATGCATAAAAAATAACATACTTTTCACGAGGGCGCCTTAATTTCTACAGACTTCAAAACACAATCTGTTCTTTCGTTTTTATGGTTAAAGAGTGGTTGTCTGCAAGCTCACCTCAACAAACCATTATCAACAAAAACACAATGAAGCCTATCTCCAATGGCCTTGTGAACAAGAGTGGCTGCCACTGTGGAATCCACACCCCCAGACAGTGCACAAATGACATGATCTTCAGGCCCCACCATGCATTTGATTACTTTGATTTCTTCATCTAGTACGTCTTCCATCTTCCAGCCAGCAGTGACTCCACAAACATCAAACAGGAAATACCGTAGTGTATCCATTCCTTCTGGTGAATGTGTAACCTACACAAGATTCAACAAATTCGTTGTGTAGAATAGGGTTGTTGGTGACCAAAAAAATTGTTTAAATCAGAAGTGTAAGATTTTAATACAACAGTACGCATTAGTAGACAACTAATGGTTCTAAGTAATGCACATTTTTTTGTTTTTTCAACATGTAATGGACCATTCAATTCACCAAAGGGTATGAAACCAAGAAGCAAACATCCCAAACAATACACACCTCGCATACCAGAAACACAAATAAATTATTTTTACAATCCAATTTTAAAGAACCCATTTTTCTTACTTACCCAGAAAAAAGAAAAAAAGAACCCCTTTTCTCTGCAATGCATCATTCAACTCACAAAAGAACCAAACTTTAATACAACCAAAACACACTAAACCACAAAACCCAAACAAATCAATTTATTCAAATCAAATTACCTCAGGATGATACTGAAGCCCATAAAACCTTCTTGCTCGATTCTCCAACGCAGCCACCGAACCCTGCTGACTCCTAGCCACCACTTCAAACCCATCCGGCAACTTCGTAGCCTCATCACCATGACTCATCCACACAACCTGCCTAGCACCAACCTCTTTGTTCCCAAACAAACCACAGGACTTCTCAACCTCAATTTCCATCCTCCCATACTCCTGTTTCTCACCAACCCTCACTTCACCGCCAAGTCTCTCCACGATCAATTGTAATCCATAGCATATGCCCAAAACATACACGCCCTTGGACTCGACGTACTCGACGAACCCAGTAGGGAAACAAGGAGCGTTCGGCGAGTGGACGGAGTGTGGACCACCGGAGAGGATAATTACAGTTGGGTCTAAGTCGGTGATGGATTTGAGAGAGGATGTGCCTGAGATGCAGAGTGAGAAGACTGAGAGGCTTCGGATACGGCGTGTGATGAGGTGGGTGTATTGGGAACCGTAGTCTAAGATCAGGACTAGGTTTGATTTCACTGCCTGAGGTTCCATGGCTAGGGTTAGAAGGTATTGGGGAAGAGAGAGAGAGAGGGGGGGGTTTAATCTAACTGTTCAAGGAGAGGAATGAATGGGAGCTAGGGTTTGAGGTTTGGCGGGAAGTAACCTACATATCCACTTTTCAAGGAATATGTCAATTTTTTTTTAAACAGTCGAGGGGTTCAGAGCAATTTACATTGAATATTTTTTTTTTTTTTTTCAGTCTGATCAAAAATAGATTATCTATATCGAGATTAAGATATTCATGAAGAATATCCTTATAACTTAATTCAAAAGAGTTGCTAAAATTCGAATTCAAGAGGTCTGAATTTATTACTCGTCCCTATTATCATTTAAACTACCCCCGAAAATTATATGTCTCAATTTGTTAACTTGTCCAATTGGGATTCTTCTTTCTTTCTTTTCTTCAACGATTAGAGGTGAGTGGGCTTATTTATACTACTAATCTCTTATTTGATTCAATCAAAGTAAAGTTAGACCATGCATGACTAGGGTATTCATGTAAGATAAATTCTTATGATCTGACCGTAAAAAATTGTCAATATTCAAATTTAAGAAGTCTGAATTTACACTTTTTCCCTATTACTACTTGAGCGACCTTTTGGGTTAATTGGGATTCTTTTTAGAGCAATACTATTGAGACATAATTTATTGACTTAATTTGTTGACCTATAATTCATTATAATCATTAGACTAACTGTGGGTCCCATTAAAACATTGAAAGTTGATATTAATCTAATAATTACAATCAAATCATATCAATAGGTCAAATTTTTAGGTCTTAATAACATTATTCTCTTTTTTTTTTAAGATCTATTCTAATTTTTATCATAATTTAATACTAATAATTCATAAATAATTCCCACTTAAATATAAATTTCTGTATATTATTATCTATAACATAAACTCGAATAATGCCAAATTGAGGAACATTATTTCACTTTCTAACTTGGCAAATTTGAGGAATATTTCATTTCTAATTTCCAGCATTCCAAATTGAGGATGATTGATTTTTATAGATAAAAGAATCAATAATTTCTGGATACAATTTACAGTGATCACATTCAATGGCCTCACCATTATCATTCACATGTACAATTTGACATCTAGTATTTCATCCGCAGGCTATACTGTCAAGCAATGGAGACGACCTCAATGACTGGCGGCTAATTAGCGAGGCGCTCACGTTTTTTGTTTGGGTTCATCAAGTTGTAAAAGGAGGATAAATACTATCTTCACCGCGCAATCGAAGAAGCGCAATACCTAAATAATTTCTAATGGCAAATGCAATTCAATAAAGTGTAATCACAGCTAAGTATATTAGAATTGATTCTAAAATATTATGATGCATCCCATGATGGATTTTATAGTTTTATAATCTCCAAACAAGTTCATTTGTCACAACATTATGATTCAGGCATAATTTTATGCTTATTTTGTAATAAACTTTTAATTTAATACCAAAAAATTACTTTTAATACGCACTATTACGCATACCGATGTAAAATGACAATGATGAAATGGCTGCTTGAAATCATGGTACCTAAAAATTTGTTTTATTAGCTTATATCAACATCAATTCAAAAGACAGTTAGAAACATCGATAGTGGTGTCGAAGATCATATTGCATCTCATGAAACGATTGGGATGTGCCTGTCACATCGATCGTGTTATTGCCTTTGTGCAGATTGTTAAACTTGCTGGGTTGATCAGCTACTTACATCTTACTAACATTCTAAAGACCTGTTGTTATAATGTTCATGTGAGAATTGACAGCTCCCTCATCCAGGTACTATTTTCTGTTAATGAGCTCAAAACTTCCCCTGCCCTTTCCACTGCATAAGCATCAGCGGCCAAACCATTGACTACAAACCCATGTTGGTAACAGTTTGGATAGAAACATATAGAGGCATAGAGCTTCTATGACAGGCTTCTACTTTGGACCTCAAGTACCACATCCATTATCGATTCTTCTACAACACCGTCTGCAATTTGAGTCGCGATAACTTCACTGTCAAGTCTGATATCAATCCATGTTCCAGATTTTGTTATATCTTTTCCAACAATCTGATCTAGTGTCCGTGGCATTGTTTGTGTGAAAAGGTGCCAATTAACTTCTTCCATTACCTCTTCAACCACATTCCCCTCCAATGAAACTGGCCCGAGCTTTGGATTGAGAAATGATATCCAAGGGGAGCATCCAAAGTGGCGTTGATGAATCTCCAATACAACTTCGTCGATACAATCAAAGAGGAGCTTGAGATCACAAGAAAGTTCATCAGGAAAGAACTCAGCCTCATTATGTAAGGATGGGTTAAGAAGTTGTTCTGATAAATCCCCATTCACTGAGAGCTCTTCCCAATTCAGAGATGAAGCTTGTAAGACGGTCCTTACACGTGCAGATATGAACTCTTGATCCTCCAGGCAGGCACTTAAATTCATTTTAGGACCAAGATGAGAGACCTCACTTGAGTGTTCTTCAAAATCAATATGTAGTTGCACTGGTGGTTCAACTGCTGATAATTTTATTTATGTTAATTTGATTGCATATTGAAAAGCAGCAAATGATCGTAAGCTAATTTCATATAAGACCTACCAAGGTTAAATATGGGGCTTGTGGGGCTAGTAACATAGTCCGTGAAAAATGGCTCAAGAACAGAAACAGGACTTGGATGCTCTTCTCTATCTTTACTGCTCTCCACAACTTCAACTTGGTGAATGGTTAATGGACTCGATGAAGAACCATCGAATGGAGATTTGACAGGCCGAATCTCTGGAGAGAAATACTGACAGAAGCAGAAAATTGTAGCACTTTATGGAGCAATAGGCATACTTAAACCACTTGAGAATAACAAATACAAACAGATTTTTTTAAAAATAGAAGAGGAAAAGGACTTACCAGTGTTGAACATTCGGGGTATCCATTTTCCTCGTGTAACTTGGCTGCGTTGGTGCCCTGTCTAGTCCTGGTGAAATGCATACTGTTTGGTTCAGAGGGCACTTCCAGTGTACTCAAATCTTCCAACTGTGTAATGCCTTTTGTTTCCACAATCTTTGCATAACCTGCAGAAGTATGTAGAATTGCTTAGACTGACATAGAATTATGGAATAAGCAGCTGGTGGAAAATAGAGCATCTCGTACCGCTGTGGCTCAAATCATCTCTATGGGAATGGATGTTCTTATGGACTTCAGTATCAGGAAATATGTTTTCCAAGTAATTTGGCTTTTGCTCACAAATTTGCAATTCATAATCATGTTTCCCACAATCAGCATATGGTAAACAAATGTCTTTCTGCCTCAGTGGACTTGACCAACTCGTTTTCGTTTCTTTCTGCTGCAAACTGTTCTCACTGGTCAGTTGCAGACTGCAAAGGGAAAATCTCATCTCTGAAGAAACAGAACCATATTCCCAGCCCTTTTTAGGGCTAAGATCGGGCAAAAGATCACATTCGGGTGAAAGGAGTATCCTCCCCAAGGTTATTGGGGCTTGTTTACTTGAGAAAGTCTCACATTTCGCGTTTCTTAATCTCTCAGAAAGGTGTTTCTTTGCCTCCAGCAAAATGTCAAATTCCTTTTGTTGGTGTCTAATGCTTGATTTCATATCTCTCACCTTGCAAATCTTATATTCCCTATTGACATCAGTTGGAATTTTGACTGTTCTGCCTCTACCACTATCCCGATCAATCCCTTGACTATTATCTTTCAAGACCTGTTTTGCACAAGGCGAAGTGCCATACGTTGGAATCCTTTGCTTCCCTTTCCTTTTCTCTCCCATTGCATGTTTCAACTTCCTTTTAATTTCTCTGAAGGAAAAATATGTAGGTTTGACAATCTGCCCTTTATTTCTCACACTACGATGGTACTGCAGAGAAGAGCAATTGCAGGTTACAACCTCAGAATTTTGCATATTTTTTGGAGCTGACTTCAAATCTACCATTGTACTTGATGGCCGAGGAGTATCTCTTCCCTTTGATGGATATCCTGATGAGGATTTAATCATTTTCCAGAAAAAGTCATGCACATTTTGCTTCCTGATCTGCCTAATATCTACAGGCTTTTCGCATTTCTTAACATCACTAATTTTGCTTTCTGGGATTTTGTATTCTTGGAATGAGTTACTTGGTTCTTTCTCTGGCTGCGAATATTGCAAGGTTTGGACGTGTCTCACTAACAGAGAATTCGGATCGTGTAGAAGATTCAGAAACAATTCCCGGTTAGAATTCAAAACCTCCAGCGCATCTGATAAGTGTTCATATTTAGACTCGTGGCTTGATCCATCTTTAGGGAGGAATTTTCTGTCAACAAACATCCGGTCTATAAATGTCTCAGCACTTGTCCGAACTAGTGACCAATTGATCTCATCCTGCTGATCATAGTTTGCACTAGTTACACCCCTTTGCACACCACTATCATATCTTCCATTATTTTGATGGATCTGATTGTAGAATGCTTCTAATAGAGTTGCCATGTGCTTATCTAAAGACATTTCCTCTGAACGTGGATGAGAATGGTGCTGATGCTCTACACTTGCTGCATCTTTCAAATG